>CM042545.1:19124706-19417206 GCA_023630585.1 Cranoglanis bouderius | reverse complement strand
AAATGTATTTACGCTCACAGAACTGGGTGGTGCTTGTTTGTTTTTTTCCCCCCCTGTGTAAACTCTAGAGATCAGCCGCTTCTGAAACACTCTACCCAGCCCGTTTGGCACCAACGTCCATGGCAGATCATGTTCTTCCCTCATTCTGTTGTTCGATGTGAATATAACATTACCTGGAAATCATCTCTTGCCCTGGATCTGCATGTTTGGATCCGACTGCATCGTTTTGTGAACAGACAGGTTCTATTAAAGTGGTATTAAAGTGGCCAGCGAGCGCCCGAGGGCCGCTCCGTTCCGGCGCTTACCGAAGGTGACCAGCTGGCTGCGCAGCTCGCAGACGTTCCTCAGCAGCTCGTCGAGACGTTCCTCCGACTGGTGTCCGTACGTCACGAACCTGTGCAGCACCTTCTCCAGCTCGCGCTCCACACACGCACACTGCTCCATGGCTCTGTCGCTCGTTCTCTATCACACTATCACACATACAGCAGGAGCAACAACACCTACACGTACAACACGTGCACACACACACACACACACACACACACACACACACACACACACACACACACACAGGGACTTTAAGGCTGCTTTTAAGGAAAATAATAAGATGGAACTCGCCTCCAGATCACTTTCACTTGACATAAAATTATATTTTTTGTGACTTTCTACACAAAATCCCAAATAAAATAAATAAATATTTTTGCTTTGGACTTTATTTATTTATTTATTTATTTATTTTTACATATTTACTAATCCATTAAATGTCAAATGACCTTCATGTGACATGCAACTGTAAGTAATTAAACACCTAAAGAGTCTGGATATGTTTTTAAATAATTGATGCATGAAAGGGTTAAATACACAACAGCTCACTAATTATCTGTCTGTCTGTCTGTCTGTCCATCCATCTATCCCTCTAATCAACTCTGCAGGTATGGGAATCCTGTCTGTCTGTCTGTCTGTCCATCCATCCATCTATCTATCCCTCTAATCAACTCTACAGATATGGGAATCCTATCTGTCTATCTGTCTGTCTGTCTGCCTGTCTATCTCTCTAATCAACTCTACAGATATGGGAATCCTATCTGTCTGTCTATCTGTCTGTCTGCCTGTCTATCTCTCTAATCAACTCTACAGATATGGAAATCCTATCTGTCTGTCTAATCATTTTTGTTTATTGAATTATTTAAGGAATCTCTCAACAGTGCAAACTCACAATAATAATAATAATAATAATAATAATAATAATAATAATATTAGCTCATTTATATATTTTTTTTATTCAAAAGTCGCACTATGGTGTCACTTTAATTATCCTTCATATTAATTTTAATAAGTTAAAACTTTATTATTTGTGCCATTCCTAGCTGGACAGTTTAATTGTTGTTGTTGTTGTTTACAGCACACGGAGCTGAACTGAGTCCGAAATAAAAAAAAAAAAAAGCTGGCCTTTGTTTATTGTTTTTTTTCTTTTTACAGGTTAGCTAGTCAACATTACAACCTGCCTTCTTCCATTTATACAGCCATGGATAAAAAAAAATCATGTTAGACATACATGATGAATCATTTGTGAATGACGATACTATATTTTACAAAAAGAGACAGAGGAACAAACAGAGGAACAGTGAGCTATGCTAGCAGGCTAATCAGGACAAACAACAGTTCGGTGGTTAAAGGACTTTAAGAAAAAAATAGGTTATTAAAATAAAGATTACACACTGACACCGGCTATAAAAGATATCTGCGGAATTCCACTGTATTATTGGACAAACATTCAGAACTTATTTGCCCTAAGCACGTTTAAAAAAAAATAAATAAAACAAAACGTACTCGCCTGTTGTTGTAGCAGCAGCACGCCTCCGCCAGACGTCTCCGGGAAACAGGAAGCTCCTTTTGTACTCGGACCGCATCCCAATTCACATACAGAGTGCACTAGATAGGGTGCACGAGCTAATGCACCCTAACGCAGACCGAGTGCGGCAATGTAGGAAGCAGGTCCCCATTTGAATTTCAGCCAGTCATCTCAGTGCGTTTACTAGACTTACTGCCTTCTAGTGAGCAGGAGGATGAACAGCAGTGTGATTCTGCACTGAGTAACGAATAAAGCACCATGTGTCGCGCTGTTACAGGAATTTATTCCTCGTTTACCAGCAAATACGTTTTTTTCTTCGTTTAAGAACTACCTGCCATCATTTTTTATCCGTTTAGAGTTGCATACATGCTTAAAAAAAACAATAGAATTTGTAATGGTTGTAATGGGAACTGTAATGGATACTGTAATGGTTCCTGTGGGGGCTCTACTGGTAATTTGTTGCCTTCTATTGGTGGCATGTTATGTCTAGTGGATACCATTAAGAACCAATAATGGTAATGGTTTTAATGGTTAGCTGATGGTTTGTAATGGTATTTGTAGTGGAAAACATTAGAATTTCCCTGATGGTTTCTATTGTTCTTTGTTTTTGTTTTTTGTTTTTTTCAGCAGGGGTTAAATAAATTTATTCATTATTTACCAACAAATTTTTTTTTGTTTGTTTATTTAAAGAAATTTATTTATTTAAAGATGACTACCGGTCATCATTTTTATCCATTTAGAGTTACATGTAATGCTGTGAAGCAAGTTAGTTCCTTACACCATAGCAGCTATAAACAGTCGTTCCTTCACCAGCTCCTTTTTCTCTTTTTAACTCTCATACACTCAAAAATAAAAATAAAAATTTTTAAAAAATAAATAAATAAATAAAGTTACAGTTACAGTTTAACCTCTGACTATTACAAAGTGCTGACACTGGAGACTCCTTCCAAAAAATGTGAAATAAACCTCTCCTTACAGAAAGCTTATTATTATCAACAACAATATGTTTATTTTTTAAATCTGTTTACTGTTAGTAATTATGTGGAACGTCTGCCATGCAAGTCCCTGTGAATGACCCGTTACTATAGAAACTATAACGTATTATAACGAGTGTGTTAATATAAACCTGTGATCAGCTGCACTAGAGAATGGTAGAAAATATCATAATTCATTGTCGCTCATTTTAATGAAGGGTGCCAATAATTTCAGAGTTGACTTTTCCCCCCACCCTTTATACTATACTGAAGTAGGGCTGGGCGATAAATCGATATAATACCGGTATCGTGATAAATGATTACGCGATACACTTCTCTGAGATATCGTTGGTACGGTGATTTATTGTTTACGTTTTTAATAATTACAAATGAAACTGTACCGAACGGATGCCGTTTATTTGACGTGATGTTTTTTAACTCAATCATCTTTGTCTTTGTAGGCATTAAAGAAAAGTGTCATCAAACTCAGTTTAATGTTTTCCTGTTTATTTTACTGCTGTTGTGCAGACAGTTTGTTAGCTAAACTGTATACCGCGATACGCATGGTGTATCGTAGAAACGTCCTCAAGTACCGCGATATGATATTTTTGTCATATCGGCCAGTCCAATATTTCAGTTACTTTTCATTAGTTTTAATTAGTTTAATTAAAACTAACTACTTAATTTGTTATTTAATTAGTTATTTTCACTAGGTAGTTGACGTGTCATGTTTTCGGGTTGTCCGTCTGTCTGTATATGATAGTGTGATATCTTAAGAACGATCGGCTGAATGATCGATATGGAGTTATGATCGGAACCAGTCGAGTTTGGACTTGATCCGAGCAGGGTCGAGGTCACAACAAGGTCAAATGTCTGAAATAGTTTTTCTATAACAGCTTCCTTCCTGTTTGGTGTATTTTATTTATTTATTTTTCTAAAGAAAATGGACCCGTCGGCTGCATCATTGATGTCGAGTTCTGCTTTTTCTTCAGGATTTAATGTGATTTATATTTTAAGTCTGTAAAAACGATAGTTTTTGCTTTGATTATAAAAAAAAAAACTTATACAATTATAGGAACCATGTGAACCACCGATTTTGCTCAAGAACCTTCACCTACTGAACAATCACCTACTGCCAAAGATGGTGTGTGTGTGTGTGTGTGTGTGATTCAGATCATGAAGCTAAATGACAATTATTAATTGATATTTTACAGCATGTATAATCCACATCAACTCCGGTTTCCTTCCACTGTCCAAAAAAAATCCATGCAGGCAGGTGGACTGTCCAAAAATGTGAATGTGTGTGTGTGTGTGTGTTGCCCTCTGTTGTACTGGTGTCCCATCCCAAGTGAATTGTCCCACCTTGGACCCAGTGTTCCTAGGATCCACCACGTCCAAGAAGGCCTTCATTTTTGTTTTCTCAGGTACAGTACAGTGGGGGAAAAAAGTATTTGATCCCCTGATGATTTTGTACGTTTGCCCACTGACAAAGAAATGATCAGTCTATAATTTTAATGGTAGGTGTATTTTAACAGTGAGAGACAGAATAACAACAAAAAAAATCCAGAAAAACGCATTTCAAAAAGTTATAAATTGATTTGCATTTTAATGAGGGAAATAAGTATTTGATCCCCTATCAATCAGCAAGATTTCTGGCTCCCTGGTGTCTTTTACACAGGTAACGAGCTGAGATTAGGATCGCTCTCTTAAAGGGCTGCTCCTAATCTCAGTTTGTTACCTGTATAAAAGACACCTGTCCACAGAAGCAATCAATCAATCAGACTCCAAACTCTCCACCATGGCCAAGACCAAAGAGCTGTCCAAGGATGTCAGGGACAAGATTGTAGACCTAGACAAGGCTGGAATGGGCTACAAGACCATCGCCAAGCAGCTTGGTGAGAAGGTGACAACAGTTGGTGCGATTATTCGCAAATGGAAGAAACTGTCAGTCTCCCTCGGTCTGGGGCTCCATGCAAGATCTCACCTCGTGGAGTTTCAATGATCATGAGAACGGTGAGGAATCAGCCCAGAACTACACGGGAGGATCTTGTTAATGATCTCAAGGCAGCTGGGACCATAGTCACCAAGAAAACAATTGGTAACACACTACGCCGTGAAGGACTGAAATCCTGCAGCACCCGCAAGGTCCCCCTGCTCAAGAAAGCACATTTACAGGCCCGTCTGAAGTTTGCCTGAATGATTCAGAGGAGAACTGGGTGAAAGTGTTGTGGTCAGGTGTGGTCAGATCTCTTTGGCATCAACTCAACTCGCCGTGTTTGGAGGAGGAGGAATGCTGCCTATGACCCCAAGTCATAACACCATCCCCACCGTCAAACATGGAGGTGGGAACATTATGCTCTGGGGGTGTTTTTCTGCTAAAGGGACAGGACAACTGCACCGCATCAAAGGGACGATGGACGGGGCCATGTACCGTCAAAACTTGGGTGAGAACCTCCTTCCCTCAGCCAGGGCATTGAAAATGACCTTGATGACTTGGAGAGGATCTGCAAAGAGGAGTGGGACAAAATCCCTCCTGAGATGTGTGCAAACCTGGTGGCCAACTACAAGAAACGTCTGACCTCTGTGATTGCCAACAAAGGTTTTGCCACCAAGTACTAAGTCGAAGGGGTCAAATACTTATTTCCCTCATTAAATCAAATCAATTTATAACTTTTTTTAAATGCGTTTTTCTGGATTTTTTTGTTGTTATTCTGTCTCTCACTGTTAAAATAAACCTACCATTAAAATTATAGACTGATCATTTCTTTGTCAGTGGGCAAACGTACAAAATCAGCAGGGGATCAAATACTATTTTCCCCCCACTGTACGTCATATGGAGTAGAGGTCGACCGATTGATCAGTTGCTGGAACTATCAGTTATCGGCAAAAATCCACACCGTTAGTGTTTCCCGGTTGTGTCCACCCTCATTATACAGTACGAGAGCGGCCTCTAGAGGCGAAAACTATCACTGACATATTTTGTTGTGTTATTTGAAGTATTTTTTTATTCATTTTGGATTTTTATTTATTTGGAGAGTTACTTTTTGGTTCAGTTGGGATGTATGTATTATTTACTTTAATATTTATTAATAGTTAATATAAATGAACACAATTATTTCATTAAAAAAGTACAGTACATTTTCACGGTACAGTCAGTACGGTTTATTTTTGTAATAAAGTTCAGCAATATTTTACTTTGTGCGTGTTATGCTTTCATTCAGAATCAACCGATACAAACTACCGGTCGATTCATCGGTTATCGGCAGGTACCGCCTTACTTAGTTATCGTTGACGGCAAAATCCACTATCGGTCGACCCCTAAAATGGATTTTAAAAAAGAAAAACAATGGTGCTGTTTCATTAAACTAAAAAAAAAAAAATTCAATTTGACTGACAGAAAGAACCGAGTCTCTACTGTAAAACTTTACTTATAATATTTTCATATACACAAAGGAGTACAGTACAGTTGAAGACGATTCTAACATGGCAGCAATGACTTTGCCCCACTTTCCCCAGACCAAACCGGTGTGTGTTTCGTCTTCTTTGCAGCACCAAAGCACAATCGGATTGGGCAACTAACACGCCATACAAAACACACACACACACACGCACGCGCGTGTGCACGCACACACACACACACACACACAGAAATGTACAACAAAAGTGTAAAACAGTGAGAACTGATTCTACAAAGTCCATAAATATGAAGAGACTAAAGGAAAGCAAACATGCTTTTTTGTTTTGACAAGAAAGATGGCTGCTGCAAAGATTACAACAAAAAAGGACAAAAACAAGTGGGGCAGGAACTTTAACATTCAGTGGATATCAAAAGAGAATGATTGTAAGGCCAAAACATTGTTCAAACAATAATAAAAAATAATAATTAAAAAAAAAAAAAAAAAAAAAAGTGTGTCCTTCATTTGGATCAGCAGTCTCTCGCTTTCGTTGGGTGACTCACTAGTCATCTTTTCAGATCCTGTAACGTATTTTCATTCTGTTGGCTCGAATAAAAAATAAATCACATCTCCAATATACAAACCACATATAATGACTGTTTTAACGATTTAAAGTTTGGTGAACAAGATTCAGAACGTCCACGAAGGACTCAGACCCTTCAGGAACGCCTTCGGAGCTATCAAAATATCTGACAAGGCTATCGCTAATGCTGAAATCCGTCGATCCAATGCTAACCGCTAACTTTCCCCGCCCGCTTTCATTTTCGTCAGCAGTCAGCGTTTCGGATTTCAGAAGTATTTCCTTTTTTCTTTTTTTAACTCGTGCTTCCTGCTCTGTTTTAAACGCCTACCGAGAGCACGGATTACCGTCTGATCCTCGTCTATCTCGCGATAATAAGACGTTTGAACATCAGGAACCACGTCAGCTTCGTTACAGAAACCACGTGACAGAACAGACACCGAGCGTAATGGAAAAATATTTTCTCAAACACCGGAGAGTGAGGAAACAACTGAACCAAAGCACCAGTGTGAAAACATTTTTTTTATAAAAAGTGAGCCGGCTGGAGGTTGTTGGGTTTTTTTTTTCTTCTTTTTTTTCTGGCGCGTTTTTTTTAAGGTCCAAATTTCTGCAATAAAGTCTTTCAAAGAAAAAAAAAAAAAAAAAAAAAAAAAAAAAAAAAAAAACACTCAAGTCCATTGTATAGGCAAAGACGAACCCACAATAATCAGAAACAGAGCATACCCTGCAGAGGAGGAAGCACAAGGGTACTTTAAAAGAAAAAAAAAAAATATATCCACCTATTTTAAAATTTTTTTTTACAGTGTTTTTAAAAGACCGTTTCATTCTCAACTCACACGTTAACAGATTTTTTTTTTTTTTGAAAAATCATTTTTGAAATGTTTTCACTGTAGGCTCTCTGAATGAATTCGGTGCAATGAGCAGATTATTACTGGCTAATTAAATAAACGAACCAGACGATATAAAAAAAAAATAAGAACTGAAGATCAGAAGTGTAGAACTGAAGAGTAGTATTTCGGATAAAAGTCCTTCCACTGTTGGACTGCTTTCACGAATCCCGACCGAGTCGAGGCGTGTAACGTTTTTTTTGTGCAGCACAAGAAATCACATCTGATGCCTGGAATGTCATAATAATAATAATAATAATAATAATAATAATAATAATAAAGCTCGGAGTAAAACTGTAGTTCTGGTCGTTTCGGATTTGTCTGGCTGTCGTTTCCAACACAGAAGGACGTTCTTTACCAAAACTCTCCACTCCAGCTCTTAAAAACTGATTCAAACGTCATGGCTGGGGATTAAGTCACTTAAAATCCTGTTTGGTGCACTTAAGAGTAACAGTTACTGTACTCTTGATCACTGTTAGGGCTGGTGATTGCCAAATGCCTTGTTTTATATATATATATATATATATATATATATAAAATTTAATTTATTGTCACCAAATTCTGAATGGGACACAAAGAACCAGCCTACTAATTATACGAAAGCATGGTCAATATCCAAAAGTGCATCGCAGAGGTCAGGGGTCAGGGGGTTTTATCTGAATTTCACCCATATGGCTGCAGGTTTTCATTCTAACCAAGACACCCGATTCCATCTCAAATCCAATCTGAGGTGGAGAATTATAATTTAGCACGGCGTCTAATTGGCTGGGTGGAGCGGTGGCTACCAGAGTCTCGATTCTGAATTAAAATCCGTCAAGCTGTAAGATTTGTCCATCACTAATATTACCTTCCTGGATCTAAATGTTTCCTGGTACCGCCTGGTATCCTTAAATAACCAAGACTGGGCCAGAGCTCAATTTCACAGAATCTGATTTGTTTTGTTGTTTTTTTTATAGAAGAACTGAGAAAGCTTTTGAAATGAATATATATATATATATGTATATATATACACACACTGTGCTAACTAGTTCGACCCAAACAGCAATCTACGTTATCAGAACCAGTGTTAACCATTTAAAAGTCCAAAAAAGTTTTTTTTTTTTTTTTTTTATATTTATTCGTGTGTTCTTTAAGACATGGTGTCATCTTGACAAGTGCTGCTGCCCAAACTTCAAGCTTACCAGATGTCTTCCATCCCATCCATGGTTTGCCAAAGATAAAAATGTAAACAGTAGGTGGAGATGACAAAACGAAACGAAAAGAAACACAAAGAAGCACCAGACAGTAACTTTACACCCAATACAGGACTTCTGACTGAACAGCCAAAGGTCCACAGCACCACTTTATTTTTTCCAGTCCCATTTGTCTAAAAAATGGACTCGGGTAAAGAAGGCAAGCTGACTTCGGTCTCCATCTCAGCACGTTTGCCCATGTCCGTTAAGAGTCGAAAAGAGTCGCTTTGCATCCAGCTGAGCGTGCGCTAGCTGATCTCTGAGCATCTCCAGATAAGAACGCTGATCTGAGATCAGATTCCCTGCTTCGATCCTACAGGCTACAAAGTGTAACTGACAGAGAAATGGCACTCCGCCTATCTCGCCGCCCGATGTCCGAGGCCGTCTAGTGAGCGAGTGCGTGACTGATGTATAGATGGATGGATGGATGGATGGATAGTAAACACAAATTGCTCACTTCCCCCTATACGACTCGTCCTCTAAACCTTCAGCGTCAAAGACTTCGTCCGCGCAATTTTCATCATCCCCCTCGTCCTCACACCATGACTTTTCAAAATCCTCCTCTTCGTCCTCGTCTTCGAATTCGTCGTAGTCCACCTCCCCGTCCTCATCTTCGTCTCCTATGACCTCCACTCCCACATCCTCACCCCCACTCAGCCCTTCCACCACCTCTCCGTCTTCTACCTCAGCCATGGCGTTATCTTTCACATCTTTAGACAGAGAAGAGACAGAAAGCAGGTCTTCGTCCAACACTACCTCATCGTCAGAGGGCGCTCGCCGGCTGCCGTACGGCATTCTCCTGGGGGCGGGAGGGATGTAGAGCTCAGTGGTGGGCGGCGCTAGCCTGCACTTGGCTGCATTAGGTGGCGGGGTTAAGACAGGCATGTACTCGCGGATCTCACCGGGTTCCAGGGGGTCGGGGCCACACGGGTCGTGTTCGCTGCACGAGAGCTTGCCGTCCAGCTTGGAGATGAAGAGCATGCCGTCACGATGCTGCTTGCAGTACGAGCTCGGGCACATCTCGCAGAACGATGCCGCCTCCTTGCCACACTCGTTACACTGGTGCCACGGGCACTCCCAACGACCTAACGGCAAACACACAAACACACACACACACACGTAGCTTCATCACAGGGGCATTTAGGGCTAGTTTCATACGTGCAGTCTGTCGTAAAGCTCCTTGAACTGACTAGTTATTCACCAAAATCGTAGTTATTTCTTTTGTTGGTTAGCCACAGTTTCAATTTAATGTGATGATGCAACTATCTAAATAAAACCTCACTGATATTCTAATGAGTGTTTGGTGTTTTGGGGTGGAGGCGGGATTTGGTCAGGAGGGGAGTCCACTCTCTGTTTCATAGTGGGGTCCATCCTAAACAGGCCATTACAGCCGCTTTAAGTCACATTTTGACGCAAAATCATCACTTTTCTAATACCTGTTCATTGCGTTTGCCTTTTGTGACTACAAACGCTGTACGCAAAACAGAACCAGATACTTTCTAAAGACTCATGTGCCTTCGTGTGTTTTCACCTGCAGGTCTCTTGGACAGGTTCAGACAGTCCGCGTGGTAAACTTTGGGGCAGCCGGCCTTCTTACAGGAGACAATTTGCCCGCCGTCCCCGCAGTAGAAACATTCATCCTCACGCTCCTTCACCACCTGCAGCTGGCTCTTCCTCTTTGCGGACATCTTCTTCTTTCCTTTACGGGCCTTGTCCTCTGACGGGGGCTGATTCTGAAACAGCAGCACATGTAGATGTGTAACAGTACTTCAGAGCATTCGGGTGTTTTCAACATATGCAGCGTTTAGTGCACGTGGTGTGTTTTCCCCCTCCTTTAAGCAGGTGAGAACACAGCAATCACATTCGGTGTGGACCCAAGCAACCGGTCTGAGAATGTCAGAGGCAAGGCGGCTACCAAGTGAAGTCTGGTGCTGTTCAACTGCAGCAAGAAAGCCAGGAAGTGAACCAAACGAGCTTTCGTGTATTTGCAGCTTTTTATTTGTTTGTTTTTCTACATGCGAGCTGGTCAAGTCCTCATGCAAGCAAAATGGAGGTTTATAAGCTAGTGCGTTCCAAAACAATGACAAAATTCGCATTTAGAAGATGTACGCATTCAAAATTTACAGTCTCTCTCTACCACCGATACGGATCAACAGTTTTGATGCGCTTCAGATTTTCTGTCCAATCAAATGCTCTCTAGAATCTGAAGTGTCCCACCCCCAACATTATAAAAATCACCTTGAAGAATTTGCTGCTGTTGAGGGAGAAAAATCATATCGGCAAGCACGAGTCGTAAACGTGTCCTTGGCTGTGACTTTGTTCTTTCCATGGTGCTAACTGTCAAGTACGGCTGTGAGGTAGGCTCAACGATATTTAAAAAGGGGGAGGAGCCCCCATTAAATAACGCCGCGGGGTTGCAAGGCACTTCACGGGAACTTTAAACTGACCTGCGATGCATAAACTAGGACGGAGGACAGGAAAAACAAAAGGAAAAACTAATCGTATGTTGAGCACTACATTTACATTTTACATATTACTGTGTACACATATTACATTTATTTACATTTATTACATTTATTTTCCGTCGTCATAGTCCTGACATTGAATGAAAGAGTTTTCAGAAGGATGTTTTTAGCCCTACACGCTACTCAGCCAACGATTTTTGGTCCATTTAATCGTGTGCAGTGTGAAATCAAACCGAAACAAATAGCAAACCAACCGAAAGTATTAATGTTGCTCTGATTTGGAGTTCTCTTTAGGAAAATGAGTTAGTAATTAAATAATCTGCAATAAGTGTGAGGAAGAAGCAGGGAACTTCCAATCAATCTCCTAGCTCCATAAAATAACGTCTAACCTTCACTGTTTGGCGTGTGTGTGTGTGTGTGTGTGTGTGTGTGTGTGTGTGTGTGTGTGTCGGGTGTTATTGCCTATCCCTAATGTATTGATCAGTAACTGATCATTAATAACCACGTTGCACGCTGTACCTTCGGTCGCACACCCAGGAAGCCGCTGCAGTTTGGAGCTCCGCATTTACACACCGTCTTGCCGTTACCCAGACACTCCAGGTTATAGTTGAAGGTGAGCTCCACGCCTGCAAAACAGTCGGATGAGACCATTAAACTAGAATGAACTCAAAACGTTCTCCATTTACCTTAACAGGGATTAAGGGCATCGGTGCTTCTTTCAAAGATCTTTGAAATTTCGAGGGGCTTGAAGGAGGGGGCGGGGCTTGAAGGAGCTCAGGGAAAATATTGCAGAGTTCAGTTGTTATTTGGCGTACTTGGGAGTCATAACTCAAAATCCCAGCGTGCTCCGGTGTTAAAATACGGAGCAAAACGTATGGCAGGTCTGCACAGATCAACCCACGCGTCTAGTGAATTACACTGCGGATAAAGTAATAACCAAAAGTCTCTCTCACCTGTAGGAATGTCGACGAGGGCGAAGAGCCCGACTCGCGTGTCCCCATTCACTGTCCATTTCTGAGTCTCACAGTTGGGCTGGCAGCAGTGGTTCATGAAGCGCGCCTGGTTTCCCTTCGGCCCTGCGTCAATGATGCGGTCCTAAACACAGGAAAAAGATCACGGCTCACGTTAGAGATAAGGGGGACTGATCTGATATCATATAACGCTTAAAAAACAGATCACTTGTTAAATCTTGTGATGGAACAGATGGAGAAGTAATTTTGTACGGTACTTCATTCATAAATTCACTGTAATAGAGTATAATAAATGTATAAATGAGTTATGAGGGAAGACTTGACAGTGTTTAAATATGTATGAGCAAACTTAGTAGTTTTACTTAAGGAAAGGAACACGAGTACATATACTGTATGATTCAGGGCTAGGTCTGCATCATCGTGAAAGACGGAGAGACGAGACATCTTAAGCGAATCACCTCACATCCGACGCACGAACAAGAATTACGTCGTTTAATTATTCACGTGCTGCACTGACTGAGGAAGTGTGAGGTACAGAAGATCGATGATCGTCGTGACGTCGTGTTTCATGTGTTCTGGAGACTTGCCTTATCCAGCGTGAGCATGTAGAAGTTGCTGATGTCGTTCTCCTGCGCGTGTTTGATCCTGGTGCGACACTCCTCCTCGTCGATCACCTCGCCCACGTACTCGCTCACAAACGCGCCCTGAAAGGAGCAGCAAACAGCCTCTTCAGATTCACTTCAAACAATAAACTCACCTTTTGCGTTGCAGTTCCCATGGCGACGAAAGTCATGACTTTTGGTCTCCTCCCCTGTCCTGTCATTGTTTTCTTCCTCTATTGTGTGCACCTGTTCTGTGTTAGCTCACTGATTAGTTTGTCTACGGGCGCGTCTCAATCAGCTCCCTAGGTGGTGAATCAGTATATCGTATACACGAGTTCGGGCACTGGTAAGGACCCTGGCTCATTACACATCGGGACACTGATGACTCACCACTGGCATTCATCAACAACAGGTAGGACCGATATCTTTCTGACATTATATCATGTCATATAAATTTGTTAGCTTAGTCACACGCGTTTCTGTCTTGGTGTTTCAAGCAGGATCGTAGGTGAGCTAGTGTATTTATTTATTTATTTTTAATCATTAAACACTTAAAAGTCGTTAGACTCAAACAAACCATATATAGAACGTCAAAGAAAGTTAAAAAATCACTAACGTAAGTAATCACTTGAGAGCTACAACAACGACAACAGGCTACTGACATTTGTAGAAGTTGGCTGAGAGTTTGTCCGCCATTTTTTTCAAGCTGAGAGGCTTCAGAAAAATATGACGTCATTTCCAGTAAGGGAACATGGTTTTTGCATTGTGGGATTTTTTTAGGGAGCGAACGTTCCAGTGCACTGGAAGGATTTTGAGGTTGAGACGGCGCTTAAAATGGCCGACTCCCCGATCAGTGCCCTGAATACTGAACTAAGGAGCTGATTGAGACGCACCCTATGTATACCTGACCGTTCCTTTGTCTTATTGTGAAGTCTCATTGAACAATATCGTATCTTTTTAAGCCTTGTTCACTGCTTCCGTGTTTCCTGGTTTTGTCCCTGTTTATGTTTTCATTTTTGTATTATGGATTATACTGTTTTATTGCTTCCTCGCTGTATTCTGTCCCCTGCTGTGGACTTTGATGATGATTCTTGGATTGCCATTAATAAAACACAAGCATTTATGCACTTGCATCCTGCCTTTGATAGCAAACCTGCTTGTTACAAAATAATACTAAGATTACTAAAGAACTGAAGGAAGGCCAGCACCGAGCCCTGAGGAATCCCTATCACTTTACATGTCGCTATTTTTTTTTTGTCTTATACATCGATTAGTTTATTATTTCTACGTGCTATGTTTAGGTCATTGGTATAATTCCTGTAATTCATGTTAAGCCACATTTTAATGAATGAAACACGTTCTATCATATACAGTACATTTATTATCACTAAGTAACAGCTAACGGCCAATGCAGTGTCCAAAACATTAGGGACAAGGGACAATTAGGGAAGTAAAAGACATCATGATCTGAAGCAGGGTAGAACTGTGATTACATTTTTGACTGGATCTACATCCCGATTTGTCAGACAATCGAAAAAACTTATATTTTCCATTGGACGTTGTATAAAGTGTGATAATTGCAGAAATCATCTTGTTGTCCCAGTTCATAAAGCATAAAAGAGCAGAACACCCTCTCACCTTTTTGATGTCATTGATGCTACGGAGCCCCCAGCCGCGTGACAGTGTTCTGAAGATCTCCACTGGAGTGTATTCGCGTTTGGTAAAGCACTGGTTCTGGCACCTCTCGCCTGCCGCACACACCTGCGGGTGGCACTCGTACATCAGCATGCGGTTGATACACTCCGAGTCCATGCCGCATGGGTTCTCGTCCGTCGCCTTGCAGTTACAGCGCGGGATCTCCGACAGGTCCGCAGTCACGATCTGCACCTTCCCTACTGGGCGGTTCACCTGGAGAAAACCAAAGTGAGTAAAGGGTATGTAAATAAATACAGCTATCTTGTGAACCAGTAACAAATATTCAAACCTATTCAAACCTATTCAAATATTCAAACAATATGGAATACAATTATACAATTTTGGACTCCAATAAAGTCTAAAATCCACATCAACAGACCTTGGGCATGAACTAGAACATAGAAGCTAACGTACACGCTTCTTCTGTGCCCTAAATCAATTTGTTAACCGACCAATTTAATAAAGTTTGTGTGATTTTGACATTTATATTCTCGCATTTGGGCCAAAGTCTTGGACGGAATGCAGTCTGTTCACCCACCCCTTACTGAGGTATCCAATGAGAGCGGATGTCATGATATTTTCTTGACAGTGGAAAAATGAACAGGAAGATTGGGACCCACCTTAATGTGTCTGTATGGTGGGGGCTTCTTGTCGTTCTTCCTATCTTCCTGAAGCTGCCTCATCTCTTTCTCGGCCTGGAGCTCTCGGAATCGCTCGGCAGCCTCGTTTAAAGCTGTACAAAGTAAATACGGATAGTATCATCCCTCAGTCCAGTTCGCGTGATCATTCTAATAAAACCATCGCTGGTGTCCAAATGCTGTTTATTTCTAGCTTTCTAAAACTGCAACAGGATGGTAATCGGACATTTTCAATCAGTATAAACAAATTAATTATTTTCTCGCCGCAAATCTGTTATAAGATTAGTCAGGACGCTGTTGGGTTTCTGTGTGTAGAGTAACGTGACTCTGTATTTAGCTGCTTTGAGCAGGGCGATGGGAAAGGGGAGGGGTGTGAGCCGCCTGCTGGGTAAACAATTCACACCTCTCCACAATAATATTGGTGCGGAGATAAAAACGGACAGCACAACTAAAGCTTTTGTGATCGTAACGCACCGTATACGACTGGCACAATAAAATTCTAATACGTAAACCTAGTAGGCTAAGTTAAAAAAGAAATACTTATGGAAAACTGCAAATTCTTAAAGCCCTGAGTGTCTAGTTTCGTGTAAGCCATTAACCACTACTGTGGAGTGTGACACTACAAATAACTTCAGTGCGGAACAGTCAGTTCAAAACTGGGCTGCATAGCTAGGTGATGAGACTCGGGAGCAAGACAAGGTCTAAGGTGTGCAGAACTGGATGGAGAACCTTGCCCTAAAACTCTCAAAGTTCTTGCAGAGTTTATTTGAGCACCTTTCTTGTAGACAGCGTCTGTGCCTTTGCCCATTTTCTCCTTGTTGTGGGCGTCGCCCTCCATATAGGGAAAGCAGCGGGCCTGGTACGTCCACACGTAGTCCTTGGAGCCAAAAAAGTGCACGGGGAACTCGCCTACCTCGTGCCTCATGCGTGAGATGTTCTCGGGTACGTTCTTGGGTTGAGTCACCTCTGCTGGCCACCACCTGTTCGAAACACGCCGGCGGAGAGTTGAAACGTAGCGTTTGAATGTCAAAAAAAGGATATCATTTGTTTTGGAAATGATCGACGCAAACGATGCAGAACAC
Organism: Cranoglanis bouderius; assembly: GCA_023630585.1. Lineage (NCBI taxonomy): Eukaryota > Metazoa > Chordata > Actinopteri > Siluriformes > Cranoglanididae > Cranoglanis > Cranoglanis bouderius. Next base: position 19,400,833 of record CM042545.1, on the reverse strand, counting down.
TGACCTGTAGCGGCCCACTTTCACCCACAGGATGTCCTTGTAGTGAGGTTTCTTGCCTGCGCGACAGTCGTTGCAGTACCAGCTCTCTTTGGGCATGTCGATGTTCAGACACTCGCGGTGGAAGGCAGCAGGACAGGACTCGCAGCACAGCAGACTGCCCCCTAAACCGAAGCTCAAATATTACACTTCAGCAACTTCTTTCTAAAATGGGGTCCTGACTAAAGCTTCCTTTGGAGTCTAAAATGTCTTCTGTTCACAGAGGCTCTTCCATATTTAGGAGATATTGATACGAAGGGCTTTGCAGTGCTTTAAAGGTGCAGTCTGTGATGTTTAAACGTGTTTCTAGACCTGCAGTCACATATAATGATACCCTAACAAGACTGGATTCAGAATATAACTATGTATTGGTTCTTGCTAGTTTCTGGTCCCTGAAATTAGCTCCGCCTCCACTGAAGCCATCTCCATGTCTCTACTCCTAATACTTTGTTGTAGTATACAAGATCCTATACTATATGCACATAATACAGCACTGCTTTTAATGGGGAACACTTTATCAGGTTCAAAAGTGTTTACATCAAACCAACACACTCTTATGAACGAGCTTAAAGACTCATTTTATAAAAATTCATTTTATAAGATTAATGTTGCAATTAAAGTGTGAGGTGAGACCTTCAGAGCAGACGAAGCACCAGCTGACGTTGATGTGCTCGTGGTTCTTGCAGCCTTTGCGGGGGGTGAAATGGTTAGGACACAGGAAGCTGTTGTTGGCCAGCGGGACACTGCCGGCGGCCATACAGTAGTCATTTGCGTGGTACGCCACTGGACAGCGCACACAGCGGGTCAGGCGACCTGTAGCGCACACGCACACACACACACACACACAGTCAGACACAGGTCGTCTTCATAGGTGTTTGGGTGAAAAAGCTATTTTAACTCAAGTGCTAGCTTTTCCTGTGCATTAAACAACTGAACTGAATGCTCTCAGAAGGGAAGTAGGAAGTTCTGAGTTGGAAAATTGTCAGGATTGGTGCATAAGTAACATCTAGCGCAGCACTTAAAGTGGATTTAAACGTCAGTTGAACTTAAATGTGAATATAAAAGTGAAGTTCAGTTTGTTTTTGTTATTTATTTGCTCAACAGAGGACCAAAGAATCGATCGATAAGTCTTTGTGAAACCACAGGGACATCACGTTATATGGCAATATACAGTACATACTGTCACGTGTTTGTTTACGTTGTCACATGTGTTGTTTGTTTTTATTCATGTCTTGTCTCCCTCGTGTTTCCCGATTACTTTCGGTTTGTTCAGGGCGAAGTATTGCTCAGTGTTTACCTGCCTGTCTTTACAGGGCCTTTCTTTTTCATGTCGTTGCTCTCCGGTTCTCTTGTTCTGTCCCCTAGTTCTAGTGTATTTTGGATTCCCCTTGAAATTGTTGTTCGTATGTCGCCTAACCCGTTTCCAGTTCTCGGGTTTGACTCGATTTTTGGATTTGTCTGCCTGAAAACTGCACGTGTAGCCGTCTCAACCTTCATTCCGTGACGCATAATGATAGGCTTTTGACTGGACTATGCCTCACCCTTGGAGCTGGAGGGGTTCGTTGGGTTGGTGATGTAGCAGGACAGACAGACGTGGAGAGAGCAGCGGAAGCCTCGGTTCTGTTGTGCCGTGGGGGCGAATTTCATTACACACTCCATGTGGTAGAACTTCCCACACACCGGGATCATACAGCGCCGGACGTCCTCGCCTGGTTTCTTACACACAAAACATGTGTGCACGCCTTGGAGAGAGAGAGAGAGGAAACAGACATGAACATTTATCTTAGCAACAGTGACAGTGAACGTTGCACTAAACTGCTACCCGAGTGAGTTAACTCGCCAGTACAGGTTAGACAAGAGTGAACTCACTTGTAGTGCATTTCGAAGCGTAAGTGCACTTTTAAGTGTTAGGGGATGGCGAGCACAAATTCTACGCTCTTATTAATTCTACGATATTATACATTCTTCACTGAACCTCTTGCTCGACTCAGATCCGAATTAAAAAGGCCATTACTACTCAGATGTACGGAGAAGAAGCTTTTTCATGTCAGTGTATGATGTAAATGTCAATCGCTACATGTCCTTACCAATAAACATTTAAATAATTTTTTTTTTTTCTTTTAAAGACCAATACCAGATTGTTAGGGTTAAGGGAGATTCGTCAGAACGTAAAATGTGCAATATGGTATCCTGCAAGGTTCTGTGCTATGGTGCATTCCAGTCCCTCCAGGATTTTGCGACTGCAGAAATCAAGGAAACACCGCGATATTCCCCGGAGCTTGACATTTTCCAAAATTACCGCAGATTTTCGGCAGATTTGGGCCAAGACCCATCATGTGATGCCCACTCCGATTCACGTGCGTCGATCATGAGTACAGCTAAAAGGTCTCATTTACCAACAAACATCAATGTGAAAGACCGTGCGAAACAATTTCATGCAAATGCAATTTCACCAATTCAAGTAGTTTTCTGCAAAAAGCACAAAAAACTCTGCAAATTTTTTTTCAAAGTATTTTTGGCCACAACAATCACAAAAAAAAAAAAAACCTCCGCGAAGTCCTCTACGGACTGGCATTCCTATGTCTTGTCACGTGTTTGTTTACGTTGCCACGTGTGTTTTGTTTTGGTTCATGTCTTGTCTCCTCCAATGCCCCGTCACTGGTTCAGGTTCCCCCTTGATGAGTTTGTATATTTAAACCCTCGTGTTTCTTTGTTCAGTGTTCAAGTAAACACGGTTTTGTCCCGTACACCTGAACTTCACTAAGCCTTATTCTTCTGTGCTTGATGCCCTGGTGTTTTTCCTTTGCCTAGTTTGCTCTGTCTGTTCAATGCCTGACCTAAACCTGACCTTGACCTTGCCCGTTCCGATTTGGATCCGTCTGCACTGCTCTCATTAAAGACTCCGATTGCATCTGTCTCGGAATACCTTTCCCGACACTGTTCTAAGCCCTGTGTTTTTCCCCTCGTTATATTCATACACAAGGACACGTAATGAGCAAACATACTGTCGGCGTTCGCTTCTAGACTCAACAGTAGAGCCATGCAAAATGAAGCATTGTCTATTCCTGATAAAACAAAAAGTCCTGATATCAGGTACGAATGCAAAGTAAAAATTGCAACTCGAGTGAAAACTTGTAAGCTTGTAAAGCTTATTATCTTAAATCTGCCAGCCACAGACAATGGAATCCAACAGAGGTCATGCAACATGGGCTATACAAAATAGACTAAAATGAAACACTATTCTACAGACAGACATTTTAATCATCCAAGGAAGTTATTTAGGGAGTAAGCACACTTCCTCTAGGTAGGGACGGAGAACATGTCTTTCCTAAGCTCACCGCTAGTGCACTCCTGGCAGATGAAGCGTCCTTTGGGGGTCTCGCTGAGGCCGATACACTGCAAGTGAAAAGCGCCACAGCACTGTCCCTCACACAGCAGCAACTCACCCGTCTTCTCACACACCTAGGGAACACACGGCATACGCACCAGTCATTAAAACCCTGCCTTTACACACACACACACACACACAGACATTACAGCTATAGATACACGTCTAGAGACATTATTCACTAAGCATTGATCCATAAATCGTTTACCTGACACACGTTCTCCTTCAGTGAGGCGCCTCCTCCTTTCTCTGATACCTTTTTACTGTTAGACAGACCTGTTTCGGAAGAAAATGAGTCTCTGGCCTGGACGACGTCCTCATTCGGGGCTGCACCAAACACCTGATGAGTGAAGAGAGAGGCACGGGGGATCAGAAATCACTCCCATCGTCGTCATTTGTGGTATTTTACTCCAGTAATTTAAGGCAGTGGTTCTCAAAGCGGGTCTGCGAAGCGCAGTCTGGGGTGTCTGGGTTTTTGAAATGTATTTATTTATTTATTTATTTATTTACATTGGTGGAAATCACTTCATTATCAAATGTTACATTTATTATCAACTTCCTAGAGTTATTAGCTTGATCATTTAAATTAACTCAAAAACGAGCAACCTGTAAATAACGTTAACTTGGAAAGTTCAGAAATAAAACAATAAACATCCAGAATATCAGTGCACACATTTAAATCATAACACTAATATTTCAAAATATTACCCTGATTTAAGAGCTTATTATATTTCCACCACATTTACGCTGGCTGTTAGGGAGGAGAGAGTATTACACGACCGCCCGTCTGTTTCTCACCTCTGTGTTTAAAGGTCCTGGGTCGTCACATGGTTTCCTCTCGTCGGTTTTGGGCTCAGCTGGACTGCAGTCCTCTCCTGGCATGCGACTCTGGAAGACGCCGGACACTGCGGGCTGCTTTAAGGGCGTCTGTGCGTCATCTGGTCTGGGTGTTATACCTTCAGACAAGAGACAAATTAAATCCATCCAAATCTGGGAGGAGATCAGAAACACTTAAATCTAATATTTGTTCATATTCGCTCACCTGATTTAGAAGGGGGGCCGGACAGAGTGTTTCCGGGCACTTCATTTTTCTAAAAAATTGAAAATACAATTGTCTTTGACAGCCAATCCCAAACATGTCTGGCGTGCAAGTTTTAAGAGATGGTGTATAAACATGTGGTTTGTCCAGATGCCAAATTAAAGCCGTTGGAGCTCTGGTACAAAACTAAACGAACAGCAACTACACCTTGGCTGACTGACTGCATCTGAACTTTCTCCCCAATTTGGTCATCTGCCCATTCCTGCCCCGCCCGCCAACCGGCTCTCCCCTATTATATTATACGGCTACGGAGTGTAAAGGCTACCACGTGCTTCCTCCGAGACACGCGAAGCCAATCAGCTGCATCTTTTCAAACTGCTGCTCCTGCTGAATCACTGGGAAGCATAACACACTTGAAAGAAAGCGCTATATGCCCTCTTCCGCATACACGAGCCCACAGATGCCGGCGATTGGCTAGAGCTGCACTGATTGCCAGAAGGCATGGCCAGTTTTGCTCTCGAAGACTCCCGGTGACTCCGTCTGCGGCATCGTCAGGATTCCCTCATGATCTCCCAACGACAGAACGAACGAGCCCCCGTACATTTCATTTTTGACTTAAGTGTGAACACAATAAACTACTACCTGAACATCTTTGACCACTGCTTCCTCTGACCATTGACTCTGTTGCTTAGACTCCTAATGTGGAAGAAAAAAAGAAAACAGACGATAAATATCCAAATAACTCGCCGACCCTCCTTCAAATGTGTGCAGCAGGAAAGGTTTTCACCTTCTTCTTTGGGATCCTGAGAATCTCGTCGTCAATAGCAGAGTCCAGCGCTTTATGCGTGGGCTTCCGTGGCCGTTTTCTTTCTGAAGATGCTGCAAGATCGAGTGTCGGTTAACACTCTTGGAGCGACACACAACACAAAGGGAGTGCACCTGGTATAAAAAGCTTACCCGTTTTCTTTTCAACCCATTCTGCCTCGACCGTGGGTGCTTCATGGGGCGTTGATAAAGGTGGTGAAGGAAGAATGTTATCTGCTTCATCTAGAGCGAGCTGCCGTTTGTGCTGTGATGGTTCCGTTATCCAGGCGTCCGACGGCTGACCTGCTGCTGAGCTCACACCGTCAGCCTGCGGAGGTTTCAGGGTCCGCTCGGCAACATTAGTGTTATTAATCGAAGACGCCTGCGGGCAAATGTGACACGGTACAGGCTGAAGCACGTTTCTCTTTTGCATGTATCTCAATCACAAAGTAAAGCATTTTATATTATATACTGGTATCATTTGCATTTCATTTAACTTGTAATGCAACATGTTTACACCCATCTTTATTCATAGCCTATATTCGGTCCCTCCAGGATTCCGCGATTTTGCGACCGCAGAATTGGATGCAAAAATCAAGGAAGGAGGAGCTTGCGATTTTTCTAAATTACCGCAGATTTGGGCCGAGACGCGTCATGTGACGTCATCACAACTCGCGTCCAGTCAGAGCCCTCTTCGATTCACGAGTACAGCTTAAAGGTCTCATTTACCAACAAACATCGCTGTGCAAAACAATGTCGTGCAATTGCAATTTCACCCATTCAAGTAGTTTTCCGCAAGAAAAGCACGAGAAACTCTGCAAGTTGCATCACAATTTTTTTTTAAAAAGCCGCAGCAGAATCAAGCATCTTTGGCCGCAACAATCGCAAAAAAAAAGAAAAAAAAAAAAAAAAAAAAAAAAAAACTCCACGAAATCCTGTATGGACTACTATATATAGCGCTGTGCAAAAGTTTTAGGCACCCTAATTTTTTTTTTAGTACAAACTTTGTTATAGATTTTTTATTTTATGACTTCTACATTATCAAGTCAGTACAAAAAAACATTTTAGTTTCCCCAAACATTAGTTTTCTAGCACAAAATTAAATATTTGTATGTCATTAAAGAAAGCAGCAGATTACGTAAGAGACACTTTTCAGACAGTAAACACAATGAAGGCTGCTGGGTTTTGCCGCAAAAAAAGTTTCCAGAAGAACTGTGTCTGGTTCTGCAAGATGCTCAATAAAAATTACCAGCTCATTTCCTTATAAAACTGCACTAATTGTACCAGAGGCTACTGTTTTTATTTTTTTGTCACACCAAATACTGACTTTGTTTCATTTACTACTGTTTACTGCATTTTTTTTTTTTAAATGGAGAAACATTTAATTTCATTATTTTGAAGGCATCTTTGCTCTACAGCATTTCTCTGCATGTGCCTAAAACTTTTGCACAGAACTGTATGTTGGTTAAACAGAAGATTATACAGTAAATAAAATAATTCCAAAGGGTAAAATATATTTATGTTTTCTTAAAATTGAGGACTAAAAGTGTATTACAAGCAGAAATACGTGCATGTTTACCAGAATTCAGTCGCAGCAACATCCGACAGGTTTTCCCAGACCGCCTTAAATTTGTGTATCGCTTTTTTTTTTTTTTTTTTTTGCACAATGACAATTTTTTTACAGGGAAAAATATAAAGCAAAGTGCAAAATTCCAACAATTATAAAACAAGCGGTGGTATTATAATGTCAGAAAAATATATAACCAAAGAGAACAATGAAAACAGACATAAATCTCGTGAGGACACACATCTGGAGACGTCAGTGAGAATGTCTGGCTTAAGGCATGGTGAGGAACAAAGTCGGCTTCGAGTTTCTAAGCCAATCCAGTGCATTGTGAAGGCGGGGCTAAAAACAGGGGCAGCAACTGACAACAAACATACTGTAGCATGGATTTCACCAAACAATACACTGGTTACGCATGTATCTGTGTGTTTCTTGTGTGTGAAATACTACATGCAGTAAATAATGTCTTTTGCAAGTCAAATGGTTCAGTCAAACACTTAAGTCGGACGTTAAAGCGCTCAGACGGCAGGAACTTCGGGCAGGTTTTAGGAGGAAGGCTTGAGAACATGATGTTTTGGGGCTTATTCTCACTGCAGGTTTTACGGCAGAAATAAATGCAATATACTGTTTACTGTTCCAGGAACAACACCGTTACAAACTTACTGTTCTGGCGGACTCTGGGGTTTTCTTGGTTTTCTTCTTTGGAGTGAAGATTTGCTCATACTCCTCGCTCCACTCGATCAGCCTCTTGCTCGGCTTCCGAAGTCTTTTGCACTCTGTGAGGAAAAAAAAATATATATATATATATATATATATATCAATGAATTAATGCTTCACTAATGAATCAGGCAACCAACAACCAACAGTCGGTAAGTAAGGAATAAAACGCTCGTAAAACACGCAAACACTTTCTTGTGGTGGAAAACCTACTGACCATTACGAAGCGCTGACCCTGGAGACTCCTTACAGAAATGTCTCCTTATAGAAGGGACGCTATCATTCCATCACTCATTATACCGTTTTCTTTGTTAAATAGCAACACGTTTTTGTGTGTTCTTTATCAACGACCTAACTGTGTTGCTCTGACTCTATATCGTAAACCTTCAGGTGTCTAACAAGCTGGCTGATAGCGAACCTTTTTATACAGCCATGATACAGAGTGTCCCAAAAGAAAAAAAAATTCAAAAAGCCCGGAAGCGTTGAGGACCAACCGAGAAGGACGTGGATGTCCGCGAACATCCTCTGACGAAAACACAACCGACGTGGTGCTACAAACATAGTCTCCTATGTATGGAGACTTTTGGGACACCGTGTAGTGTTTATAGATTGCTCGCTCTCTCTCTCTCTCTCTCTCTCTCTCTCTCTATATATATATATATATATATATATATATATATATATATATATAATTCCCATATCAAATTACAGCTAACAGGGCAGTTTTACAGGCGGCATGTCCAGCTTTCAAGCTATCATTAGTTACCTAGCTAGTTATGTTAGTCAGCTAACCCCACAGTACAAGTAGCTTATTTAAAAAGCTTAGCTAGGGTTTTTATTTCGACCGAGAGGAGACACAGTGTGCACAGCAAACTAAAGACTATATGTTTTGGACCAATGTAATCCTAATTTGCTGGTAAATGCTATACTTTTGGTATTTTGTTTAGGCGATGGCGCTTTTGGATCGAAACAATGGATCCCTATGGAGCTATTCACACCAGGCACGATTAATCGAGGCGCGACAAAAAGAGATATTTTTTCCCCCAACCAGTGTGTCGATTCCCCCCCCCCTGGTGCGTTTTCTCCCTTGGTTCGGTTCGTTTAGACATAAGAACACGGCAATCGCGCTCGGATCCGCACCAAAGCAATTGGTCCCGAACTCTGGAGCGGTTCGCTTGTGGTGAGAAAGCGATCCGACCCAACGGACCAGCCATATAGCAAAGCATGATGGGAACTGCGTTACGCAAAAAGCGTGTTTGTTTTGCTAATGACTCGCAACATGAACCTCGGTTTAACTCGGACCAAAAGACGAAATTTGGTCTGACGAACGTATTTCTGAACAACTTTCAAAAACCCATAAAAACACAGAGGTTTACAAGGTGCTTAGCGAGCGTCTCAAGGAGATGGGCTCAAGGAGAATCGCTCCATGGAACATATAAATAAGATCAGTTATAATAACTACAGCTAAAAAGAAAGCCTCGATAAGCTCACGGAGCTGCTGTCTATCCAGTCTTGAAGGATGACCGATATGAAACCCTGAACACAAACAGGTGCACTCTGACCAATGAGAGGGCAGTTTACACACATGTGGCTTACATAGATACAATTTGGTACGCTTTGAAATGTTGCCTTGTGAAAGCGAACCGAGCCAAGGAGAACATGTAGTAACAATTTAAGTCCAGTAAGTCTTTATTGTTTAACCTTTTGATCTTTTGTTTAAAAAAAATTCACAAAAATTGTGTGTCCAAAACATACAACAAAATCAACACAAAAATGGTTTACTGACAACAAAATCAAGGTCCTGCCCTGGGCCATCCCAGTCCCCTGACTTGAAACCCATAGAAAACCTGTGGGGTGAACTGAAGAGGAGAGTCCACCAGCGTGGACCTCGAAATTTGAAGGATCTGGAGAGATTCTGTATGGAGGAATGGTCTCAGATCCCTTGCCATGTATTCTCCAACCTCATCAGGCATTATAGGAGAAGACTCAGAGCTGTTATCTTGACAAAGGGAGGTAGCACAAAGTATTGACTAAAAGGGTGCCAATAATTGTTGCACACCTATATTTAACAAAGATATTTTTGGATAAACCTGTGTTGGGTTTGCAATTGTTTGATATCCATGAGAGCAGAGTATTTTTTGGCACGGGGCTTCAATTCTCCTGCAAGACGTCATTGCAGACGTCACAACTGGCAGGATAACTCATCCTTTAACACTTTAGACAACACGTTTTTTTTTTTTTTTTTTGCTTGTAATGTGATCAGACATAGCTGGTGTGTTGTGACCCATAAGCAACGATTAAATACGACTCTTCTAATTGTAGGCACACACCGCAAATTACAGCATTATTCTTGTATTTTATTGCGTTTATCGATCCAGTGGGTTTGGAACTCTGTCACAATGTCAGTATTCATCACTGATCTTCGGCACGTTTCCCTTTAATGCCTTTTCTGCTCTCTCTATGAACCAGATCTCTCTATATTTAACCCACTGCATGTTTTCAAATGATTGAAATAAAAGAAAAATAAATACATGCACTTGTATTCAGGTCTGCACCTTTATTACATATCCACTAAAATATCTACAGAGACAGAAAATATTTTGGCTCAAAGTTCTGTCAGCTAGCTGATTATTTCTACAACTAAAATCATTCGCAAGAGCAATCTAAGGGTCACTACGAAAACATCACAGTAAAGGGAATAAGAGGAGCCGAGTCGATTGGTTAATGCAGCTGCACGCCCAACCACGCCCTTGAACAACGTATCCATTCAAACCCGAACCCCTATGTACTATAAAAAAACTTTTTTCTTTTTAAAAATACACAGTGCCGTGATCTAACGCCTTGTTTTTGCATGTGTGCGCTGATCGTGAGAACATCGTGATAGAAAATACGATGGCTGTCTCCTAACAAATCACCCTGCCATTAAAAACCTGATCTCCATCACCAATAGATGGAATTCATTGGAGATTCCTGAAAGCATCGTCAATACAAGATTAATACAGAAAAGACACGCGTCATCGACAATATATTTAGCCCAATACATCTCCTGAAGAGCATACAGCTTTGGAAATCTGACACCCATCGGTGTATTTGCTATAAACAGATTATAGTCCTTCAAGCAGCCTCATGTGAAATAGTCTGCAGAAATCTACAGCTATGATTGGTAACCCCTGAGTAGATGCGATGTTCCTGACCTGCCATTACCAGACATGGTGAATCCTAACGATCCGATTGCTGACATGAATTAAAAATCATCATCGTAGCGGGGACCAATTTCATTTCCAACACATCTTTCGAAGAAAAATGAATTAGTAAATAAAAATGTACATTTCAAAAGATTAAGATACTGTTTAACTGTCACGTCACACGTGTCATGACCGATTACGGGTGTAACACAATGACACTATCTGTACCGGATTTAAACCCGCAGTGGGTGTGGCCTAAACCTCAACTTGTTTTCAGACTGAATAAACCCCCCTCCCACTATGCCACCGAAAGCACTGTAAAACCCCCCCCCGTATCATCACTGTCAGCATGCTGTGTGAATTCTGGCTCCGACAGCTCCTCAACCTCAGCTACATCACTCCAGTTCAGAATAGATGGACGCACAAGAATGTTCACGCAGGTATTATTTTTGAATGTACCTGCCCGCAATTTTTTAACAAATCTAGTGTTTTCCAAAATATAAACAAACCAGTAAAGTTCAACCATAACAAACAAGACCAGGCAGTTACTAAGGAAAAATGAACGAACGTTGTAAACGTATCGAAAGCAGTCTCTCTTTGTCCCGTCAGCCTCATATCTGCATGCTTGCTCAGGCCTGCATGAAAGTAAAAACCTCCCACTTGCTTTTTTTTTTTTTGTTGCATCCTGCAGGCCTAAGGCACACATCTAGTCTCAACCAGACGCCCTCAAAAAAATAATGAATCGTGCATCTCTTATTTGTGTTCGTATCCGTTCAACACGTTATCTGTTGAATCTTAATAACGTATTTGTATCCTTACCGCCAATCATCAACAAGATCTCAACAAGATCAGAAATAGCATAATGCATAGAGCGCACCATCTCCACAGGATCCATAACCTTTACCCCAGTGCCTCGTCCCAGATCTGCCACTGAGAATCGCAGGACAGCAGTGATGACATCGGTTTTTTTTATTTTCTATTTTTTTTATTTTTTTTTAGACAAGCTAGGTTTTTGGCTGTGTAATAGCGCTTCATTTTTAAACCAGATCTTTCACACTTACCAGAGCTTTCCTTCCTCTCCGTAGCATTGACCTGGGGGCTTTGATGGCTCTCTTCAAATACTCCATTGAGTCTGGCAGGAGGCATGACCCTGTCCTGCTCAAGCACGCTGCTCTGATCATTCTTTGGCTTTGCCCTGTGCTCAATCTCAGCATCGAACGTCTGCCAGCGCTTCTTCGGTGCCACCGCCGACATCACGCCCTTCCCACTGCTATCAAGGCCAGAACCTGACTGGGACTTTGAGAGCTTCTCAGTTGGAGCTGCTCTCGCATCAACCACATCTAGCGAGTTCTGGTTCTCATGGTCTGAAACCAGAGGAAGCAAACTGTTCACACCGTCATGTTTTTGAGCCTCCTTTTTTCCTGTGGACTTAGGTTTAGATTTATTTGGCTTCTGGCTGCTTGTGGGTTTCACCTGCGGCCCGTTCTGAACCCCAGGAGTCTGACTATCATCCTTGTGAACCGTGCTGGGAGTTGTGGTGTCAGGGTGGAGCTGTGTGGGGAGGAGTGAGGGTTCCTGCTTGATGAGGGCGGATGGAGAGGTGGGAGGCAGCGTCAGCGGCCTTCCCTCCTTCTCCCGGGTGTCGTGCAAGTCCTTCAGCAACATAAGGTAGGTGGTGAATTTGTACTTGGAGTTGTGATCATCCGAACCACATTCGTCTTTCACCAGAGAATGTAAAGAGAGGTCTTTAGGCTCCCGGAAAGCCTCCAAGGGTGAAGGCGATGGGGATGAAACAGAGGACGAGGAGGAACATGAAATGCTTGATTCTTTCTTGATTTTTAAACCAGCGACTGGCAATTCCATAGGCCTGAGGGTGAGATCTTTACTTTTTGGCCAAGACCCGTTCTGAGAGGGCTCCTTGCTGGACCGGATTCTTGTTAACTTGAGCAAAGTCGGGTTTGGGGAGCCTCCGCACTGCTGAGACATTGGGTGTGTCGAATCAGCTACGGATTCTGTTTTCACTTGCCATTGGTGTTCTGTGCTCTCTGATACGTCCGGGGCGGGAGAAAACGAATCATGCTCATCAGACAGAGTTGGAGAAGATGATCGGGATTCGTGGCTAGAGTCAAGATCATCCTTGTCGTCGGATTTGTCGTAGTTTGCGAGGGCTCGGGACATGAGGCCGCAACTCGCCGGCAGGTAGAAAGAGTGCATCTCAAATGTGCCATCTGATAATCCTGGAGAAGTGCTACACAAGTTCCTGCCATTAGAAGTGGCGGACCTTTTGTTTCTGATTGTAGACTTGTTGTTCGGCTTGTGTTTTGTCAAAGACACTGCTTCTTTCTCTGTCTTGCGGACTTTTTTCGCTTTTTTACTTGCACGTTCTGCCTTTGGTTCAGCACAGAGTTTTTTATCCGACCCCCCTTTGAGTTGCTCTTCTGAGCGTTTGGGACACAGTATCCTGGGAACCGTATCAATGTCGGAGTAAGGGCAATCCCTGGAGTCAGACGCCGGATCATTTGCAGGAGCAGCGGGAGGTTTAGAAATGTCTGGTGTGGGGCTTGACATCAGCTTGGAGAACAATTCGTCTTTGATTTTAACAGGACTTTTCAGCAACGAGCTGTTTTTCCTTTTAGCAGATGATTTCTTTTTGCTTCCCTCCTTAGTTTTGGGTGAACCGACGATGGGAAGATTGTGTCCGTTGGAGAAGACTGGACTCTGTGAGGGCAGATGAAGGTCGGAGAAGGTCGGAGAGGTGCACGTCCTCTCCTCCATAACAGGAGAGTGTATCTCTCTGACTGAGGGAAGTTGTAGTTTACTCCTGAGATACTCTGGGAGAGCTGCCTCCGCCTCCAGCACACTGGCTTTCCACAGAGGCATCAAGCACTTTGGAACCTGCAGCAAAAGCAAAAAAAAACCTTAGACTACAGGTAATAACAAAGCATTACATTACATTTGCATCACAAATGGAGGAAGTAACTGAATTACTACTCTTTTTAGCAAGTTTTAATAAAATAGAACAGAAAGGGAATTGTAGACCATGGGGGTGACCCATGGTCTGCAACATGTTACCATGTATTTGTAACCCTTGTCTCTCTGTCTGCCTCGTCGCCTGAGAATGGGAAGTTTCTCAAACTGCTGGCCTCCTTCAAAAGCATACGTGGCTTTCCCAGAAACCCATGCTTGGTCCACGATCTCCCCAAACGTCCTGACGAAATACATTCGACACGGCCTGCTGCTGGGCTCTAAAAGATCACATCATAACCAGATCTCTTAAGGTTCTAAGTTTCACATCAGGTTCATTTAAAACTCAACAATGTGGCATTCAGCTCAAACAAATTGCCATCATGGTGATGTTCATCCCTGTATCCCTTTAAGAGATGTGCAAACCTGCACATGCTGAATTTTTAGGTAATATTTACTCCATACCACCACACTTGGAGCTCAGACTGCCACCATGCCCACAACTTTGAGGATGAATATGAACAATCTGTAGAAACATGAACCTTTCATCCTGGTGTGACTCTCACTCAGGGGGTCTATGGAGATGCGACAGGGCCACCAAGGCCTACGGTTAAACTTGGCCCACACCACATCACCCACGGTGAACTTGACTTCTGGAAGAGGCTTCTTCTTTGGGCTGTCGGACTGTGAAAGAAAAAGTGGCATATTATGACTTGTTTATAAAGCGCCGTCAACAATAGCAGCAGGAGTTTGTAAGGTAGGTGATGAATCTTTGGCCAGCCAGAAGAGTCAGGAGAGCAGATGGCACAATCAACTACGTATTACATCATATTAACAATTCTATAATATAGACCCCTTTGTTGTTGTCTGTCAGGGGACTCTCCCAGTGAAACCATCATGTGTTGTAGTAGTGTCACGGTTTCACAGTTTCACGGTTAGACATAGTGTACAGTTACCAATCACGTTTTCAAAATACTGATTAAAATGCCCATCATTACCATAACTTTTTTTTTTTTTTTTACCCAATCAAGCTCCTCACTCCAGGGTTTTTCCTCCCACAAATTTCACAACTCCCTCCTTCTCGACTTATTTTACCACTACTTACTTCTCGTCCTAAATTTTACTACAGCAACCTCCATTATTTTCATGCAAGGGACACAAATGCAGTGACCGTGTGATCGGTTACTGTTCAGTCCCTCCAGGATCTCGCGATCGGAAAAATTAACGCAAAATCAAGCAAACTTCGGAATATTCGGAGGAGCTTGCAATTTTTCAAAATTACCGCAGATTTCCCGCAGATTCGGGCCGTCATGTGACGTCATCACGACGTGCACTCGGTCAAAGCCGTCTTCGATTCACGTGTGTCGAACATGAGTACAGCTAAAAGGTCTCATTTACCAACGAACATCACTGCGAAGACAATTTCGTGCAACTGCAATTTCACCAATTCGAGTCGTTTTCCCGCAAAAAAAAAAAAAAAAAAAAAGTACAAAAAAACTCCTTCCTAATTTTAATAAGTTCCTAATTTTATCATACATGACAGCTATCAAACACACAGAACGCATATGGCATTGCTGACCAGAATTAAATGGAAAAAAAAAAAAAAGATATTTTTGGCTAAGCAGTGCTGCACACCGCCATGCCAGATTAGTTAGATTCTTTTTTAATTTTGCCAAGTTAGATTTTAATTTTGTTTCAATGTACCGCCTTTCCTTATAGCCACTCTTTCAGTTTATTCAGCTTCCAACGACAACATGTTGAAAAGAACACCAACAGCGTGCAGGCCTTAATAGAAATGTCATTCTCAATGAATGACATTTTTTTTCCTTTTGGTTCTTGTTTTTGTTATAAACAACAAAGAGACTTGGTCGAATCTGTACTAATTTATTTCCTTGAATTTTCACCACTGGCTTGTGTGCTGTGTCAAATGCATTCATTTCTTCTTAAAGAAGAGTTTCACGTTAGTGAGTGCTCATTTTGTGCACGCTCAAGTGCATAAACTAACCCAACCCAATCTATCCCGATGTCAACAGAAATCCAGAATCTTTTCCCGTCATCTATGCGCACCGAACAACTCTACGACGACTGACAGATGTACGGCTCTATGCGACGTGTAGACGGCCACACGGCAAACCTCAGCAAACCTCGGTTTTGGCAAATTAACAACAACCGTTATCAAGACTACTTCATCAGTGTTCTTACTCTTTTCAGGACATTTTCTATGACTTAGCTGTTGCTCACAGACGGACGTCTTTTGAATGACTCAAATCTTGCATGAATATTGCCCTACGTATCCATTTTTAACTTTACATTTCTCTCTGAATGACACAGCTGGACCCAGCCGAGCTGGCTAACAGTAGGCGGGAAGCAAACATATTTTCAACACTTTTAAAACAGCCGATGACGAACACGTCGAAGAACGCTTGCCAATATGTGTAATGCACATGTATATTAAGCTGTGCCTTACTCATCAGTAACAAAAGAAGTTATCGATAGTCTTAATATTGACTAATCTCTCTAATCTGGTGCTCAATTGTCCACTTATGACACTAGAGCGTTCCAAACTACAACAGGCAGGCCAATGAATGTACACCCAATGGGCCATCGAATGCACACCCAATGGGCCATGTAACCATGCGGTGAAAATACGCTACAGTACGCCAGTTCAATAACTTAACAGCCCAAATTTTTCCCCAAAACGTTTTATCTATTATCTTATTTCCTACGAATGAAAAATCAATCTATACATTTCCAATTTTTTGTAGCGTGTGTGAGAAACCTGACAAATGACTAATCAAATGAATCACGGGGATTTTTTTGTGCACATGATGTCACTACACTGACTGGCCTAGTGTGCTGCAATAACGGCACTCATTTCATCAGGTACAATCACTAATGTAGCCCATATGCCGAAAACGGTCCACCACCCCACTACTATCTGTTCAGCAGTGGTCCAGTGTTGGTCTCCTCCCAATGACGTAGAGAGTATAGATAGGAACCAATAACCGTATATATCTACAAAGTGCGCTTTACAAAATGGCCAATGAGTGTAGATACAGGTTAGGTGTACCTAATACACTGGTAATTTGGTGTAACAGTAGGGATTATATTACAATTTGGCTTATACATGCATATGTTTCCATTTGATAAAGTATGTTGGACAACTTCTATAAAAGCAATGATGCCCTGAGTAGAAGATAATAGAAATAAACCTTATATTTACTACATTTTTGATGGAGATGAGAAGTTGATCGGCAGTAATATACTGTGCGTAGTGTTGGCGGTCATGAAGGTGTATGCCAGGATCATTACCTCATCGTTAACCTTTTCGAAATACTGATTAAATTCAATTTCCTTGCTTTACCTTGCAGTCACCTTCTCTTTTTTCTTATCATGACAATGTATGAGGTTGTATAGAAATGTCGTTCTCAAATATATCTTTCCGCAGCTATATTCAGATTGGACTGGGTTTACATGGGGAGGTGGGTTAATGTAATTATTACTGGAGTTTCTCCGGGACTTTAGCTCCATCCGAATGTTACTGACATGACAGATTCAAGAAATCTACGCACAAAGATTTCATATAAATTTCACAACTAGTTTGCTTGTTTGGTTTTTTTTGAAAAATGAGTGATTAATTCCATGATACCTTGAAATGCTGATTTTTATTTATTTTTTTTTTTTTACTAAGTTCTCATACTGTGAAAATGTATCAAACTGTAACACTATCTTTTTCTATTTTAAAAAAATATCGATTTAAAAGAGTTCCTGCACCAATCTTTCTGCAATACTGTGTTGATTAGGACACCATTTTTACTCGCAGTAAGTGGAGTGTTTACACTCACCTTCTCATGGTGGTCAGTGTGCTAGTCCTGTGCCCATAAATCTCTCCTACTAATGTGCTAAATTTCTTTATGGTAAAGAAGCATTCCCTGAGGTGACTAATGTGTATAAAAGCAATAAACTAGACACGTGTAGCGCTTACGGGATCTGAGTAGGTGCTGCTAGGTGAGCTTGGCCTTTGAGAAAGGCCGACGTTGAACATCGATGCGCAGTTTTCCGTGCTCGGAAGGTCACAATCGCTATCTGAGTAGCCGTCCGAACTGTCAAAATCCCTTAGCATGACATCGACGGACAGCGAAGGTGGACTAGGAGAAGGGTCTGGTGCTGGCTGTGGAGTACTTTTAGAAACTGGGTCAAAACGTTCATGTCTGTTCAAGCTTAGGTTTAGCCCCGAACCAGAGAAGCTCTTTGCATTCGCTGAGTCCCTTTTCTGGGATTTTCTGGCTGAAGGTTTGAGCGGCGCCACACACTCCTCTTCCTCATGGTCATCCTTACTGTCCCCACTGTCAAAGAGGCTTGATTCAAAATGCAGGAATCCGTTGGGGATTGGGGAGATGTGCTCCAGGCTGTCCGAGCTCACAGGCGAAAAGCCGTTCTTGTCCAGATTCTGGACGTTTCTGAACACGCCATCATCAGCACCGCGACTGAAGGACTGGGGCGAGTGGACAAGGCCGAGGCCAAACTCTGAGCTGTGCACGTGTGCCTTAGCTCGCCCGTGGAAGTCCCTGTCCTGTAGGCTCATATCGGGCCTGCTCACCATAGCCGTCAGATCCTGCAGCCTCCTGAGCGGACTGTAGCTGGAGGATGGTTCCCTTTGGCTGTATCCAAACGAGGACGAGTGTTTTGCGCCATGCTGGAGCCCACAGGAAGTGACCTGCGGACACTGCGGGCCCGGGCGACATTCCGAGCCATCCTTGGCGCCCACTTTATACGAATGATTCATGTTGGCATGGCTTCGTCCTGCCAAAAAAAACAAACAAACAAAACAAAAAAAACAACAACAGATTTTAACAGAAAGTCAAAGGTTGTTACTGACCAATCAGCTACAGAGATTTCATTCAATTAACTAAATCTGTAGGTCTAATGTTGACATGATGTGGATGATTAGAACCACAAGTGTCCAATGGTGGTGATTTAACTTTGTAATGAAAGCAAAATAATCTGTTACATCGTCGTTTCGATGGGTTTCATGTTTAGGTTTTAATTAGGCATGCTCGAGGCGCCCTCGTTTAGGCCGTCATGTCCATCAGAGCAGACAAAAGACACCTTGAAAGAAACTAGATTCAATCAGAAAAGCCGACAAGCCGACATTTAACAGCACTCGGACACGTCTTAAACGTGATATTCTTTGCGAATAAACTTCATTCATCTAGATATTATAAGGTAGTGCGGTAGGTACTGCCATCCTGGGTAAGTAAAGTGTACAGGAAGCTAAAGCTGCACTAGTTTCCCCCATGCAGAGACCTTAAAAAGCCTTACAGCCATGGCCGAGCTGGAACCTCGGCTCGATTTATTAACAAGAAAAAGAAGGGGGAAAAAAACAATTTATCACAACGCTGGTAGGAAAAAGTGGCCGAAATCTTACCATTTACGGCTCGGTCAAGACAAAACCATCCGGTATCCGTTCACAGGGGAAGGCGAGGAGTCACTTTTTGGCGATTTGTGAAAGCCGGATCTGCAGAAAGCGGCACTACTAACAACGTTAGGCCTGGACTCGGCTTTCATTTCTACTCTAGTATCGCGCTTTACTCTTTAAAAAACAGAAATGTAACGAGATTAGTTCATTGGCGGCAGAAAATAAGAAGTCAGTGCCTCGCTTGCTTTCAACGAGCCATCTAGACGGTGCAAAACGTGAGCGGGTCGGAAGCACGTTTTGCATGGAAATGCATGGCTTGTTTTGATCGTGGCCCTGGTCATGTTAAAGCAAAAGCCTTGACTGCCTTGTGTGTGTGTGTGTGTGTGTGCTGTGGTGAGAGAGGGAGACAGAGAGAGAGAGAGAGAGAGAGAGAGAGAGAGAGACCGACCGGCAGTGCCACCCAACCCCCAGTCTACTACATACACAAGCTATAAAACGCTCCATAATACACACAGTATCCCGGGAAAAAATACTATCAGTAACAATTTAACTCTCCCTTCCTTCTTATTATCCATGTGTCATGGTGTAATACAGTCGTTGAATAGGAAGGTGATGGTTTTAAGGTTGTTCTTCAAGGTTTTTTGCAAGCCCTCAGCGCCGTATATTCCCTCGTCCTAACAAAAGACGTGCAGTTTATAAACTTCCTCCATTTTAGACAGGCTCGCCAAACCCTTCGGCCATAAATATCTACCATACGAGCCAGTTACGCCGTGATAACATCGTTATAGGCTACCGAGAGATCAGAAACGAAACCATGCTCCGGGTGAAAGTGTTTCAAATGATATATCTTGTCGTTTGGCGGCTTTAAACGCCATTTTGAGCTTCAGTGAAAACAGGCCACTGTAATCTTAACATGTCCCTGCTGTAGACCATCACCACGGCCCAGGATTCAAACAAACTAACAACAAGATTTATTAATGAGAATTTATCTGATTACGATACATTTCGTTACAGGCCACTGATGGGTTTAGTATTAGCCCAAATCAACAGTTTAAAACGACAGTTTAACGGATTCTTATTTTAAATCTGGCACGAGGAGAATTCGAGCACTTTGAATTTAAACTCTATGCACGCGCATTAAGCCCTGAGTTTCATCCGGGTATTTGCCTACTATTTGTGGTATTTTACCACTGATCTATATCTATATATCTATATATATCTATATATATATATATATATATATATATATATATATATATATATATATATATATATATATATATCTCAGTGTATTTTCACTTACACAACCGCCATATAGGCACATTTCCCTCTTCCCTAAAATGCAACCGAGGCACAACAACATAAAAAAAGACAATTCATTAGCAAGTCTATTCATGCTAATGAAGCCAGCAGATATGGACATTAAAGTGAAACAAGCGAAACTGATCACTTTTCCTTGATTGCCATCAAAGATATTTACCTTAACAGGCAAGCATTGCGTTAGGTCTTGCTTTGCTGCATGCAGGGCTGGTTTAGACAGAAGTAGTATGTGTCCTGGTAAATCTTCTGGAAATAAATCCGTTGCATTGCTCTAGCAGCTTAATAACAAAGCTTTGCACTTTTATACAGATTAATAAAGCACATCGTGTATATCATAGTTACCATCAGTTATCAAGGTCAGGGTCGAGGTGGATCTAGAGCTCATCCCGGGAATACTGGGTGCGAGACAGGAATACACCATGGATGGGACACCAGTCCATCGCAGAGCTAATTACCATAATGCACTAATGTAAAACAATGGTAACATCATGGCTAAACATGTAATCAACATTAATTTATTTTTATTTTTAAATAAGTGCTTTATTGAGGTCAGGGTCGAGGTGGATCCAGAGCCCATCCCGGGAACACTGGGCGCAAGACGGGAATACACCATGGATGGGACGCCAGTCCATCGCAGAGCTAGTTACCATAATGCGCTCTAGTAAAACCATGGTAACATCATGTGTAAATATGTAATAAACAGATATTTTTTTAGTAAGCGCTTAATCCTGGTCAGGGTCGGGGTGGATCCGGAGCTCATCCCGTGAACACTGGGCACCTGTGTCATGGATAACCATATGGTTTTAAAAACCATAAGAAGCAGTTTCCATGCAAGCAGCCTTGCTTAAGTGATATTTGTTTATTGTTTTTAGCAGACTGGATGCTAATTGCTTACACAACACTAAAACAAAAGATTGAACCATGGCATTCCAGATTTGGATAAACATGAATATTTTGTATGGAACAGGAACACTACAGGATATACTATGCTATCAACTCACAGTCACATTTACAAAAGAGGTTTATAAAGCATTACACTGATTTTTTTTTTTTGTTGAGTTTTTCTCGTCTCACCACGAACAAACAAAAAAAAGAATAAATTCAAATATTCAACGATGGTCACTCGACACTACTGCAAAAGGGCACCACGTTTTTCCATAAATACAAACAAAAGATAGGTCATACCGAAGACAATACAGGCAAAGCACAAATCACGTAACACGTTAGAAAAGAAGGATAAATATGCACGTGATATTGATTCGTTAACGTTTTTGAGTGCGGAATGAAATAGGATGTCGCTACAGAACGGCGAAGACTCGAGCAGTCACATTATCAAAAGTTAGGTAACAAGATTAAAAACAACACAAAAGTGATTTTTTTTCCCCCTTTTTCTTTTTTTTCTATACATTTGCTTGAGTGAATACTATTGGCCCAAAAATGTCTAATATAATACATACTGTGTTATTGTTTCACAAGACTACTATCATGCACATTTGTACAGTAAGTTAATATATGTGTAAAGGAGCAATAAGCAGCAGTTTTTGGGATTTGCTTGTCAGTCTCTCTCTCTTGGACAGGACGTAGAAAGGAAAGGACTTCGTCTGCGTCTGCCATGAACCTTGCCATTAGAGTGTACGTCTAATCGCAACACGCCAGGAATTCATTTTCCTGAAGGTTTCATTACATTGCATTCTAATGAAATGAAACAGAAATCTACTTATTGCTCCTTTACGAGTGTGAAAGAATGATAATGCTCTTTGGATAGAGATAATACGAAAATGATCATGACAATGTAACACTTTCACATACATATTAAGTGTTAAGCCTAGGTATCAAAATTTGCCTTTCTGCCTCGTGAGAGTCCTGCCTCAGTGCAAACGTCACTCCACGGATATACACGGTTTCATCCTTTCCTAATAAATACAAAAGCCTGCTCTCATTCGCTAGTGTTTTTCTCTTTAACCGTGGCTTCGCAAAGTGCCCGTTTCTGCATCAGCGTGTATGGGAAAGGTGCGCCGTTGCAGGCACTATAGTCCAGTTTGTTGAGTTTGGCCAACGTCTTGATGCTGCCCGGAGGCCTTCCGGGACTGACCTTGTAGCCAGCAGCTTTGGTCGTCCCTAGCGGCCTCCCTGGGCTCGTTTTGAACCCAGCTGCCCTTGTGGTCCCAGGCGGCCTTCCCGTGCTTGTCCGATATCCAGCGGACTTGGTGGTACCCGCAGGTCTACCGCGTCTTCCCGTCTTCCCGAGACCTTTCTTCTTCTTGGAGCCTTCGGGTGCCTCGGCAGCCCTCATGCGCACAGCCTGAGGCAGAAAGTCGCCCGGAGAGTCTTGCATCTGGCACGACATGGGCTTGATCATACTCTGAGGCAAGGGGGGCAGGTTGGGAATGGGCAGCTGGAGCGGCGGAGGCGGGCCGGACGGGTAGAATTTGCCCGACTGTGAGGCGCACAACTCAAAATGGCTGCTCGAGTGCTGGCCATCTTCGGCTAGGCCGCCCAAGCCGTAGTCGTTGTTGTTGCTAGCTACTTGATGCATCATTTTTCTGTGAAAATAGATTCAGAATGGGGGTTGTGAGATGAGACACGTAGGCAGCGTGTATGTAATGGTCAAATAATATAATCTCATATTGTTTTTCTTTTCCCACAATCACAATTTGAAATCATAACACATATGTCTTCCATTACGTGATATTTCAGTGTGAATTGGTGCACTGGCTTGTAAAAAAACACTAAAATACTCACTGATACGTAGGGAGGTTTAAAAGCCTTTAAGGACAAACCACAGCTAATTTAAAGTTGTCTACTCTACACTCTCAGAAAAAGGGTACCAAACTGTACTGTTCCTTGTCTATGGGTATACTCTCAATGGTACATCTATTGTACCTAAAACTATGACTTAGACAGCTGCTTGCAGAAGTACTCTAAAACCTAATTAAGGGTGCAAAAGGTGTCCATAAAATAATTTTTAAGGTACGCTACAGAGGCCTGTCACCATCATTACATTATCGACGTACAATATATGGATGTGACCTCAATCGTTTTTGCTGACCTTGAAATCGCCTACTGTGTTTACGTCCGTGTTTGTTTACATAAGAATGAAAGTCACCAACATTTTAGCCACTCGTGCTGCTTCCGTCCTCTCGTCTGCTCTAGGGCTGTCGAATTAAAATTCTAATTTTGAATATTTGTCGAATTTAAGATAAAAACTGCGCATTCGAATGCAAAAACTGCGCATTCGAATTTAAGATGTGTCGCGAACACTAGCACCGATTTTAATTAAAACACGGTCGAAAAAAATTACACGCAAGATATTAACATTGCACGAACAATGTTTTTTGAAGAAGAAGAATCTAGAAAGAGTAGTTCTAGCGTCCCAAATAATCCAGTCACAGTCAATGATGTCGGGGATCGAGCCGCTTAAGCTGCGTGAGCTGAAGCTGAACAGTGAATGAACGGGGGAAAACCGAAGCGCTTTACTAGCGGGTTAATTAACTCACCCATTTACACAAAATGACGCGAATTCACAGGTGAACTTGAACTTAAGTAAAGCGCTAGGTGGAACGGGTAAGTCGCGTTGTGAACACGCTCTCTCCTTAACGACGCACTAAAACACGGACGATGAAGAACTAAAGCATAAATAATTCACTACATTGTATTACAGTAGAGTACTCATTGTAATGTTATTATTTCTGGAGATCAGGTTTTCACAACGAGGCCAGTTTTCACACGTTTTTGCTGATGCATGTTTAAGTTAATGTATAAAATGTGTGAATATTTGGTTTCATTTCTGCATTTCCTTGTCAACCAAAATGCCGCGGACTGATACCCGATGCCATTTTACTCCAGAGTAAAACATGACGAAATACCGACTAAATTTAAAGGAGATTTTTTTTTTTTGTCAGAAGATAAAAACTATTTTTTGACGATCCAAATCCAATGTCTGAATATTCTTAAGAATTAAAAGGTCATTGGTGTAACTGCGCTATCATGCTACTATATTATCACTAAAATGGTTTAAAAATGACAATAATATCGTTTATCGCAATTATTTCTGGGACAATATATCGTCCAACAAAAGTAGCCGTCGAGACGTTCACATTACTGTGTAAAAAAAAAATACACACTAGGGGTACAAAAGATGTCCGCTTGAGGTTAGCGACCTAGTAACAAGAAATGGTACCATTTTAGTGAGGGTGTGTAAAAACCGCACATACTTCCGTACTAACTAGTAGGTCAAGTCGCCATGGCGACGTCTAAACTCGCGCACTTCTGTCCTAAACAGTATGCTGAAATAGAACGCCATGGCTAGTTTAAAAAAAAAAAAAAGAAGAAGAAGGAAAAAAAAAGCACAAAATACTAACGTACTAAAGAGTATGTGTGGCTAGTACGCCATTAGCTATGTATAGTACAATTTTCGTACACTACTTAGTAAGGTAGGGTAGTGCTCGGGGTTTGTAAGTAGGCCTTGACTACCAGACATGCACTTGTACACAAAACGTACAAAGACCGACGAAGAATATCCTTTTCAAAAGGCATCGGGGTGTTTTCTTTTATTGCTCCATGGTATCGATTGTTTCGCTGAGGAGGAAAACAAAAACGAGTATTAAGACCATAACAACAGAAACAATGCGCATAAAACGCGTATATGGCGACAAATAAAGCCGTTACTTTACCTCATTTGTACGCGGGTCTCGGGGTGCAAAGGGTTAAATATGAAACGGATAGATCTTCCATCCTTGAAACCAAAGCATATCAAACATCTAGGAAGCTTCACGGTGCTGTCTTAATGGCGGATCGCGGCTATTATGCTTTGCTGAATAAGGTATTTGATCCTGGAGCGTTGAGGCTTAAATCTGTAAGGCAGCCATTTTAACTACGAAAAAAAAAAAAAAAAAAAAAAAAAAAAAATACAATATTGAAAGACGGGCTCGGCGCGCATGCGCAGACCGACGAAAGGAACTCGCACTGTAGTGTAGCACGTGAAATTTACACGGATATTCTACACCTCACGGTAAAATGCATGCACGCGGATCATCCCCTCACACACGAAGACACCAGAAACCATCACAGCACTTCCTGTTTAGTGGAAAAAAAACAAAAAAAAACATATTGCCTTTGCTCCTAAGTTATATTTTTGTTGTGCTCATATTTTGCTCAAATGCACACATCACCTACTGTATTAATTAAAACAAATACATAAACAAATCAAAGAGCCCGTATATTTCCATACAGACAACTCCATGATGATTGGCACTTTTTATTAAATGCACACACACACACACACACACACACAAAAGAAACTACAAAATGAATAACATGTGATATTTTGAATTTAGACACATGGGGATACAATCTAACAGGTTTCAGTACTATATACAGCCGTCCATCTATTTTGTGTGCCGCTTATCCTACACATATAGGGGTCATGGGGGAGGTTGGAGCTTATCTTATCCCAGGGAACTCGGGGCACAAGGTGAGGGACATCCTCAATCTATTCGAATTGCACACACATTCACACACTATGGCAATCTGTAAATGCCAATCAACCTACAACGCATGTCTCTGGACTGGGGGAGGAAACCGGAGTACCCCGGAGGAAACCCCTGAAGCACAGGAAGAACACGCAAGCTCCGTGCACACAGGGCGGAGGCAGGTTTCAAGCCCCCAACCCCGAAGGTGGGAGGCAGGTGTTTCTGACCACTAAGCCACCGTCTTGCAGAAGTCTTAGGCAACCATTAATTGATTCATTGAATATCATATTAAATGTTTATTTGTTAATACAGTGTCTTCTGTATTAGTAGGTCAGTGGGAAAGATGAAGATGTTGGACATCCGAACGTTTATTTATTTTATTTAATTTTTTACAAAAAGTGAAATGTTACAGAGAAATGTTTGTGTCATTACATAAAGAAGGATATCGAGTAAGAGAATATTTTTCAGATGAAAAAAATATAATGAAGGCTGTTTGTTTTTAGCTGCAAAAACAGAAGCAAATACAAGTGCTATAAAGTCTCAGGTTCTCTAAGATGCTTAAAAAACGAAAACTTACCAGGTGATTCACTTATAAAAGTGCACAAAGTGTACCTGAGAGAACTGTTGCAGTTGTAAAGATGAACTATGGTCATTACTCATGTCAAATACTGATTTTATTTATTTGTTTGTTTATTTATTTCTTTATTTACTTTTTTTTTTTTTTAAACTGTCTACTGGCCACTATGGTAGTTTATCTGATACATAGATACTTTTCATTTCATTATTTTAAAAGCATTTTTGCTACACAGATACTCTTTACACGTGCCTAAGACGTTTGCACAGTACTGTATATTCACACATTTCAAATATCAACCGCAGCATCAAAAAGTAGTGGATGTAGAAAAGTTAAGAGTAGTACACAAAGTTTCTCGAGAAACAGGATGTTTCCAGATGAACAGGACAGCTGTGCAAGCGACATGCTTCGGAGGCTGCGTGTGATGAAACCGGTGGATGTTTGAACACGTCGGCCTTTTCACGTGTAATCACAGGCAGCCTTGAAATCAAAATCAAGATCTGGTGTAGCAGAACATGAAAAAAACAAAACAAAACAAAACCATCACTGAGTTTCTTACTGTAAAGTTGGTTGGAGATCCATCCATGCACGACATTTCAAAGCCCTTCACATTCTCAGGTTTGTGCACGTGTACGTCCGGAGTTCAAATCCAGATGATACAAGTTTATTCTTCAGGATGAACCCCTTGAGATGAACCATCTCGTTTTCAGTGGGGTCCTAACATACAATCCAAACAAAAAATAAAAAACAAAAACGAGAAACAAAAACTGTAACTAAATAAAAAGCGACAACAATGAACACAACCACTAAATGTCCAGAGAAAGGCTGTAAATAAATGAATAATTATAGAATATTGGATATTGTATATGGATATAGGCATAGCATCATCTAAAACGTACAAATTGTCTCAAAATAAGAAAACTAACCATTTTTAAACATGAGAAAACCATTTACGGCTAAAGGACGTGCTCAGTGATTCAAGAGTGTGCAATCAATGAAACAAAACAATACAATACGATACATTTTGATATAGACAAGCTACAGTACATGTGTATAAGACAATAAACAAAATAATGTACATTAATGTCACAATGGGAAATGTGAAAAAAGTTAGCAGAAGGTTGTTAGTTCAAGTCCCAAAGCAACCTGACAGCCGATAATAGACTGGATTCTGCTTTACTTGTAAGTCACTTTACGTACAAGCGTCTTCCAGTAAATGAATAAAAACAATTCTAAACAAAACAAGACCACAATACCATGACTTATTTAAAGTAAGGCAATATTGTGTCCAGGGTCCCTGAGTTCAATCCTGAACTCTCCAAGGTTATGGTCTGTGTGAAGCGGAGTTTTCATATGTCCTTGTTCTTCATGTCTGTGTAGGTCTTCCAAAAAAAATATATATATATACATGTCAGTAGGTGGATTAACAACCGTAAATAGGCCCTAAGTGTGAATATATGTGGGCATGATGCTCTGTGATGGACTGGTGTTCCATCCAGGGTCCTGCCTCATCCAGCGTTCCTGGGATGTTCTCCGGATCCCCATAAAGGATAAAACGGTTACTGAAAAGAAATGAATGAATAAATATTGTGTGATAATGTATAATAACGAAAACAATGTGTTATCGGGACATTAGGTCACTAAGATTTGATGCATCTTGAAGTATTTATGATGTATTCCTGGGGTAATTCGGCACTGAGGCTTAAGTATGTAGGGCAGCCAATTTCAGTAATTACTGTGGTAAGTACATTATTGGACGGCGGCCTATTTAGCTTGTGACTGGACTTGACCTCAAGTGGTAAGGCTTAATGCTGCACTTTTGTACCGTGACTGCGTCAGCAGATTAATCCTTAAAGTTTTTTATCGTTCTGACTATGTAAAAAGGTAGGCCTACAGTTGCAACAAACCGTTTGGGCAAAACACCCTGGTTTATTTATTTCGTTTTTGTTTTTTTGCTGTTAAATGTCTAGGGTCTGTGTGCATATCTTTTGTGTTGGCATTATAACTTATTTATATATATTTTTTTATAACTGATTATATAAAATGAGGTTGGGTTTGATATGCAGAGATTTGTTCAGTGGTCTATTATTATCATCAGGCAGCAGCATCTCATCTCCTCTCCTCTTCCCTCCACCCTCATGACAGAAACGCCTCCTCTCACAGCAGCAAAGGGTGCCTTCAACAATACCGTGCCAAAGTGTTGTAAATTAGACATGGTGCCCGTAATAAAAACCCCGTGATGTCTCACAGCAAAAACAAACATAAATAAATAATAATTTTACTATTATGCATAAAACAACATTTTGCACATTATTATTTGCTTTGCAGTAAAATTATGAGTTGATTACGAATTTTGCTAGAAACCCTACACAGTAATTTGTGTATTTCACATAGAAATATTTTTTTTAAATAATGGATCGGTTCAAAATTAAGACAAGATACACAAAAATGTTGCCCAAAATACCTTCAAATGTCCCTCCATCTCAGAAAGAATAGTGATAAACAGTACCTTCCCTTGTCTCTTACCTTCAGTGGTACCCATTTTCTACCTTTACATGGAAATGTGGATATTGTGTACCTTTAAACATGATTTTAATTACATTAAAGTAAAGCTTTAAAGGTACACTACATGCTCCTATGAAAAAGATATGTACTAAAAGTATTTAAGTGACATGGAAAGGTACAGATAAGTGCTTTTTTTCCCCCAGAATGCAGCAGTAGGAGTTATAAGAGCAGCTGTTTGTGCTCAGCTCAGTGTTTTATGTTCAGGCCTACCAATCCAAAGGTTGTGAGTTTGAATCTCAGCACTACCAAGCTGCCACTGTTGGGTCCTCGAGCAACATCCTTAACCCTCATCTTGCCTGGCAGAGCTGTACCATCTCTGACCCAATACAAGCTGCCTTTTTCCCTTGCTGATGTGTCTACCACCTTCTGACAACCACTCACTTATAACATTTACATTTATAGCATTTAGCAGACGCCCTTATCCAGAGAGACGTACAAGAGTGCTTTAAATTCTCCATCAATGAATATTTCATTTCTGGTTCGAACGACTACAACGAAGAGCACTGAACACAAACCTGTTGAAAAGAGAGCAACTGTTAGGAGTTTTTTTTTTGTTTTGTTTTGGGGGTTTTTTGAAGAAGAAAACACTAATTATCAAGGAGTAAGTATTTAAGAAAGAGGTATGTCTTTAGGCGTATCTTGAAGATAGCCAGCGACTCAGCTGTTCTGACATTGATGGGAAGTTCATTCCACCACCTTGGTGCCAGAACAGAGAAAAGTCATGAGGCAGATCTACCTTGC
The DNA here is from genome assembly GCA_023630585.1 of Cranoglanis bouderius. NCBI lineage: Eukaryota > Metazoa > Chordata > Actinopteri > Siluriformes > Cranoglanididae > Cranoglanis > Cranoglanis bouderius. The sequence continues at coordinate 19,371,046 of CM042545.1, read as the reverse complement.
ATCCTGAGAGAGGGTGGGACCAGTCGAGCAGTGCTTGTTGACCTGAGGGAGCGTGGTGCGGTGCGTGGGGTGATGAGAGCTCTAAGATAAGAGGGTGCTGTTCCACTTTTGGCTTTGTAGGCAAGCATCAATGTTTTGAATCTGATGCGTGCAGCTACTGGAAGCCAGTGAAGGGAGCGCAGCAACGGGGTGGTGTGAGAGAACTTAGGGAGGTTGAAGACAAGTCGTGCAGCTGCATTCTGGATCATCTGTAGAGGACGGGTGGCACTCAAAGGTAGACCTGCCAGGAGCGAGTTGCAGTAGTCTAGTCTGGAAATGACAAGAGACTGCACAAGCAGCTGAGTGGCCTGTATTGTTAGAAATGGACGAATCCTTCTGATGCTGTAAAGGATAAACCGGCAGGACCGTGTTAGATTAGTAATATGTGATGAAAAGGACAGTTGATTGTCCACGATTACCCCAAGGTTACGAGCAGTAGTTGAAGGAGAGATCATGGAGTTGTCCAAGGAGATCGTGAGATCCTGGCATGGGGACGAATCTCCTCGGATGAAGAGCAGTTCAGTTTTGCTGGGGTTGAGTTTCAGCTGATGAGCTGCCATCCACGATGAAATGTCCGTCAGACATGCCGTGATCTGGGCAGAAGCAGTGGTGTCTGAAGGAGGGAAGGAAAAGATAAGTTGAGTATCATCAGCATAGCAATGGTAAGAGAACCCATGTGAGGAGATGACTTTGCCAAGAGAGTGGGTATAGAGGGAAAAGAGGAGAGGCTTATAAATTGTAAACCTGTCTTATTTCCCACACGTGAAGTCAATAAACTTAACTGTAGCTATTAAAATTGTTTTCAAAGCAACTATCTGTAATTACGACTTAGACATCCATCCATTCATATTCAGTATGTGTTTTATCCTGGTCAGGGTTGCGGTGAATCTGGAGCCTGTCCAGGAATTACCAGGGATGAGGCAGGAATACGTCCCGGATGGGACGCCATTGCAGGACACCATGCACACACACACACACACACACACACACACACACACACACACACACACACACACACACACACACACACAGGCAATATAGCATAGCTAACCCACCTCCTGATAGGTTTTTAGGAGGTCGGAGGAAACCACAAGACCACACAACCTGGAGGTTTAACAGATTAACGATGATTATGAAAAGAGAAAAGAAAAAAAAAAAATCAACATATTACCAGAAAAGAAGATTATGCAAAAAAGGAATCAAATGAACTCAACCAAGTCCACAGAGTTAAAGAAAATGCTTTTTTATTTTATTTCCAACATATAGTTCAGCTCAAGGTGCTTTATTAGCAAACGAAATGAAAAATCTGTTACACATCACTGTTATTATTATGCTATCCAAATGATCAGTGATTGAAAAAGAAAAAAAAAAGTTGAATATTTTGGAAATGAAATGAACAGGATTTATCCCTCCCACGTTAAACAGGGGGTTAAACCAATACTGATTGGAAATAAAACATTCCTGACAGGCTGCTGAATCACAACGTCAGGAGAAAAACCAATAACTGCACAACTGAAACGCGTCGAGTCAGTTGAACGCTGCTCAGCTTCCGCTCTGCTTCCTGCGCGGGTGCAGGCGTTTCTGACTCGGAGTCATCGGAGTCTATTTCTGTCTTTCTGTTTCTATTTAGCGCTCATGACAGTATCGTAAATTGTTCTCGGTACGGTAGGTTAATTCTGCATATATCTGTAGAACTGAGTGGATTCGTCGCTGTATATATTTAAAATAAACTAAACGTCTTTTTAACGGAGAAAGACCCGGATGACGCGAGACCCGGTTTAGGTCATTGGCCAAAAAAAATAAAATAAAATAAAATAAATACATCTCTGTTTTCTCCCCCGAAAATTCTACATTAACGATTTATTTTCCGATTTTATTTGCTCTCGGTTGATGAGTATGGATGAGAAGGTGTTTACAAAAGAACTGGACCAATGGATCGAGCAGCTGAACGAGTGCAAGCAGCTGTCGGAGAACCAGGTTAAATTTCTATGCGAGAAAGTAAGTGTCTCTCTTAATCCATCTGTAACACTTGTTATTGAATGCACACTTTCGTTCCGGTTTATTCCTGTAGCTTAAATAAACGCGTTACCATCGCTAATAGTCTGGATGTTCGCTTCCAAAGATGGCGGCGGTGAGTTCTATTTTTATTGGCTGCCAGTCCTGCCTGGTTGGCGTCTCATTGGCTGTCGTGCCACGTTCGGAAGACGCTGATTGGCTGTTTCGGAGTGCACTGCAGGTAGCAACCAGAGCTCGCGGGGTGTGTCCGCGCTAATGGCGGCCGTTGTCAGGCAGACGTTTAACACAGCGGAAAGAAGTTTGTTTATTTGTCGTGGATTATTTTGGTGTTGGAGTTTAGAATGAGCAATTTTTGCTCTGATAAATAACATTTGAGCAAAAAAAAATAATAAAAATAAATAAATACAGCCGAATTTGTAGCTGGTTAGGAAACGGCTTGTCAATAAAACACGTTCTTTGTTTATAGCTATGTGCAAAAGTTTACACCCCCTTCATTTTTTTTGTGAGTAAATGAGTCACTGTTTGGAGAAAAAACAAATCCTCTAAAAACATTTCAGAGCAGAAAATTAGTTTGGTATAAGCCTCTTGGACTCCAGAGATATGTGTGGCGGCCTGGGAAAACCCTTCACATGATCAAATTTGTGCATTTTCTACTATATAGTTCTGAAAACTAGACATTTTTCTGAATTTAAATGTTTCACTTTGGCATGTATCTCAATCAGATGTAAAGTTCTGGCTTTTTAAAGTCTGTTTACCTCCAAAGGTTAAAAAGGAGACAATTCAAAGCATTGAAATTCACTTAATTACTGTTCCACTGAAAGACGCCTCACCTACCTCTACGTTTATATCTTAATCCACTTACAAAACACCGTTACTGATACATCTTGTGAAGAATTATAAGTTTACGATGGGAAATGAGTCCTCAGTTTGATTATTAGCCTCATACACTTCGGCCTCTGCGTAATTACCTGAGGTAAAAGTCACTTACAGCATTTAAACACGTCGTCTCTTCACTGCACTCCACTCCACTTTTCATGGTGGAGTAATAACGTCAGGTTTATTCACTTTTCTTTTTAATGCACGTCGTTTCATTAGCTCATTTAAACGTTTTAAAACTTTGTCTGCTGTCGTCTGTACGGAGCGTATAAGACATTTTGACAGTCGGTATCTGATTACAGACTCAACTGATTAGACTTTTGTCCATTTTAGTTACGGTATTGACATCGACTGTGTGAGGAAATCGTACTCGGCTAGCTAGGTTTCAGACTGACTGCATCTGATGAACCCAAAGTGGTCAGGGTTTTATTCCGTCGTTTATAATCGTGCAAGTTAAGTTTAGAATCGTTATTGATTATTCATTAGTGTATTCCTTAACTAAAAAAGAACCTGACATCACCTTCATTTAGCATTTTAGAAAGTTGGGCCTAATAGTCGTTGTAACTGTTATTTGATTCTGCAACTTCTGCAATTATTATTCCAAATAACCATTTCTGTCATTTCAAACAAATTAAAGTCAACGCTATTTAATGTCTCGCTTCCAAATTTAAGGTACGTTCACACATACAGTGACAAAGCGCCCCGGAGACTGTCCGTTTCCAGTGAGCGCCGACGACTTCCGGTGACATGAGCGATAGAGAGCGTTGGTGACTAGATGTGGGCGTGTCCTGTGACGCCACAAAGTTGAGGAAAGTTTAACTCCATGCAAATTTGAAGCGACTACCAATGGCCGCAGATAGATGGCCACAGTGGCAAAGAGCTCACGCTGCTTCTCCTTTGTCTCGTTTGATATGATGCATTTATACACTGGTGAATTTTATAAACAAACGCTCTCCCTCCAGATTGTTTCATTTTAGCGGCAGGAAAACCGGTTTGTTGTCAAAAGTCGAATGCTAGTTGCACTACCCACTCATAAATGGCAACCAGTAGTAAGAATGCCTACTGGCAACTTCATAGTACAGCGACTGGCGACTTGCAGCGATAAAATCCCTGTACGTGTGAACGTAGCTTTAATCCTCAATTCGGTAAGTAAATTATCACGTGTACAGTGTCCTTGTTGTAGTTGCATACATTTTTTTTTTTGTACGTATTTGTCTGGTTTCCAGGCTAAAGAGATTTTATCGAAGGAGTCCAATGTTCAGGAGGTGCGTTGTCCGGTCACGGTGTGCGGAGATGTCCACGGGCAATTCCACGACCTCATGGAGCTCTTTAAGATCGGCGGGAAATCACCAGACACCAACTATCTCTTCATGGGCGACTACGTGGACCGAGGCTATTACTCTGTAGAGACTGTCACACTTCTAGTGTGTTTAAAGGTAAAGATCGATCGCCTTGACAAAATATTTCCGGACTATGATAAAGGAGAATCTCAACAGTACCGTGTTTTATCGTTAGTTAGGCGTCCTCGGTCGTTATCGGTTATGTAAGTATGTTTTGCAATTCCTCAGGTTCGATATAGAGAGCGAATCACCATCCTCAGAGGGAACCACGAGAGCAGACAGATCACACAGGTTTACGGCTTCTACGACGAGTGTCTGAGAAAATACGGCAACGCAAACGTTTGGAAATATTTCACCGACCTCTTTGACTACCTTCCACTCACTGCTCTGGTGGACACACAGGTAACACGATTACATCTCCAGTGCATAATCAAAAAAAAAAAAGACATGATTATTGAGTAAGGTCTGATTGAGTAATCAGTAAGAGTAATGCAGTTAGCAGTTAGTGTCAGGTTGGGATTTTAGGCATGAAAAGAGTCTGACTACATGGTGCCTGGCAGGAGCTGCAGCCAACAAGAGAGTGTAAGGGTGTGATTAAGCGGGTGGGAGGCAGTTAAAAGACTGCAATATTACACTCTTAATACGAGGTGTGATGAAATGTAAGGTTTTTTTCCTTGGCAGGAAGCTAGTGAATGATAGTCAGTCGATTTATTCTCGTTGTGGAGTTATTTCAGCTAAAGACGGGGAGGTAGTGGTGTGTTTCTCTCTCTCTCTCTCTCTCTTTTATTATTTTTTATTTATTTATTTTTTTAAAACCGGGTTATACTGGGCGAGATTGTGTTATCTGGTGCATCTGCTTACCTTGGCGTGTAAACGTATTATTCTGTGCCTGCCATTTTTGAGGCTGGGGAACATTATATGCAAATTAGATGATAAAATATGCACAGGTAATAAAATACAAACCCCAGAAGCGACCAGAGGTGATCGTTTTGTTCTCTACACTTTTATTTGATCCAGATTGAGCTAGCGAGCTGGGTCTACAGTTACGTCTCTCGGCATCAGAGATGTGCAGAGCTTTGTGGAGGTTTTAAAGGTTTTTTTAAAATTAATTTTTATATATACTCAGACTTGGGTCACGGACTAAACTGCATACTACCGTACTGAACAGTTTGTTAGTACACTACTGGTGTCATTAGTGTTTAGGCCTACTGTTCAGTGTGCATTATGTGGTTTGGGACACTGCACTCAATTCTCTCCGAGTGTGTATTGCGTTGGAGCATGCAGCCGTGAGAAAGTCCCCTCGCCGTTGCACAGTCCACGTTATGAAACGTGATTCTAAAGTACCTCACAACAGCCTTATCTATTTATCTATCTATCTATCTATTTATTTATTTATTTAACCAGAGAGGACCTATAACTACCAAAAAGAAAACATCAAGGTTAAGTATTTCAAAGTTAAGAGATGAGGTCTTTTTTTTTTTTTGTTATTCTACAAGATTCTGTCCTTCAATTTAAGACGAGCTCTTCATCACTATCTGTGTATTTGAGGACCGCTGCTATTTTAGGACTCCGTAATCACAACTCTGTCTGCTTTTGTAGATTTTCTGTCTCCATGGAGGACTGTCTCCGTCCATCGATACGCTGGATCACATCCGAGCTCTGGACCGCATCCAGGAAGTCCCACATGAGGTCTGATTCAATGCCAACTGCTCTACAAAGCCACCTTTGGAGATTTCTGAAGCCTTTTTTTTTTTTTCTTCCTGTAACAAGAGTACACACATTTTAGGCACTTTGTGTTACAAATACAGCTGTTCTCATATGAATGTGAATGTCTTGCATTTCATATTTATTTTTATTTTTTACTGAACATTTTGTGTCTGTTCCTGGAATGAAAGGTCATGTCTTTTGTTAAAAATTTTGAAATTTCCAGTTGAAAACTCAAGATATTTCTATAACAGTTAAAGCGTATAGTAAAAATATCTAGAAGTACGCTTAATTGTTTTATATTTTTTTAAAAATATTTGTATATCCAAGATATTTTACTTGCTAAGAACTGTTTTTTTTTGTAGCATGTAGGAGTGTAATGACAGGATTTAACATGATTGAATTCCACACATCTCTGAGACACGCCCTATTGTTTGAACAAAGTGCAGCGTAGCTTTCTAGTTACTAGATACCGTAAAACTCATATCCATTGTCATGGTAACGAGTGCAATTTTCAGATTTTTTATTTTTATTTTTTAAAGAAGACTAACGTTTTTGTGGGAACACTGGTTGTATTTTAACACCCGTCTGTGGCCATGTGATTGACAGGGCCCCATGTGCGACCTGTTGTGGTCGGACCCCGATGACCGCGGTGGCTGGGGGATTTCACCCAGAGGAGCCGGCTACACCTTCGGCCAGGACATCTCGGAAACCTTCAATCACGCCAACTCCCTGACCCTGGTGTCCAGAGCTCACCAGTTAGTCATGGAGGTAACGCAGAGAAGAAACAGGAGCAAACTGTGGTCATGATTGTTGCTGATTGAAGCTAGCCTTTCAGCAGAACAGTTGTAATAACCCTGATATCACACACACACACACAAATTACATCTCAATGACGTCCCATGCGGCTTGTTTGCAAATCGGGAATAATTTTCTTCCTGATTATAGTCAGTTGTGTATTAAGGGGCTAAACAACATCCAAAAAAAAAAAGTAGGTCATGTCGATTAATCACACGAGAGAACTTGCGTAAAAGGGAACTTGATCCGCTTACCACATGGGGAAAGAGTGGAGAATTCCAAGATTTCAATGAACTTTAATGTCCGACACTATATGCCCAAATGTTTGTGGACACCTGACCATCACATGGTCCACCAAATGTGGTTCTTCCCCAAACTGTCGCCACAAAGTCTGCAGCACACGATTGTATAGAGTGTTTTTTGTGTGCTGTAGCTTTACAATTTCCCTTCACCGGTACCAAGAGGCCCAAACCTGCACAAAGCGAGCTCCATGACGACCTGGCGTGTTAAGGTTGGAAGAAGGTGGAAGAACTCGAGTCCTGACCTCGACCCACCTGATCACCTTCGGGACGAACTGGAACTGGAGCCTCCTCGACATCCCAACATCGAGCGCCTGACCTCTACCTCATTAATGCTCTTAATGCTCTTGCTCCAACATCTAGCGGAAAGACTTCGCAGGAGAGTGGAGCTTATTATAACAGTAAAGGAGGAATAAATCTGGAATGGGATGTTCAACATATGGCTGTGATGGTCAGGGGTGCACAAACCTTTTCCCATATAATGTATACGGTGAATAATTACAGAATAAAATTCTTCTTCAATTGTGCATAAAATAGAAAAGGTTACTAAATCCTTGCCAGGAGGGGGCGCTGTCTTACAACACTGATGGATTTAAATCACGACGTACTTAAACACGAAGAAATGACTTAAAATGAGCCGAATGGATAAAATCATTTTATTTAAGTGTGTGAGCTGTGAAAGTATATTCCTTTTGTTTTAAAAATAATTTTCCTTTGAATCTTTAAATACAGCGATACATGAAGGTCAAATGTTGTCATAGTGACCAGGATTTTGAATGTTGGGGTTTGTTTGTCGTCATCCCCCCCCCCCTCAGATATTTCCTTTTCTCTGAGTTTAGAGGTTGATGTTGATATCTGTCGGTACGTCAGGGTGCAGTCTGACGTCTCGAAACTCCTTTCACAGGGCTACAACTGGTGTCACGAGCGCAACGTCGTCACGATCTTCAGCGCTCCGAATTACTGTTACCGCTGCGGCAATCAGGCGGCCATCATGGAGCTCGATGACACGCTCAAGTATTCGTTGTGAGTATAAAAGAATGCAACTTCCTGTGCTCCCGGACACCGTTTGTCATGCTCACGTTGTTATTATTACATGATCGTTAGGTGAGAAAAGAAAACGGCACGATCATTTTTTTTTAAGATTATAACACGATCCGTACGGTCGGCCCTCCACGTTCGCGGGTTTAACGTTCACGGGTTTGATCATTTGCGCTTTTGCCATCAGTAATTTCATTAAATCAGGAATTTTGCAAAGTAAGTCATAAATGCATAATCTATATCATTTAGAACCATAAATATACACACAAACGTATTATAAAAAGTTACATTTTGTCCAAAGTTTCAGGGCGCTAAAGAACTGTCTCTCGGTGTGCGGTGTATCTCGCGTTTTGCATCTTTAAAGTGCAGTAAAGTAATGACCGCAGTCATGGGTCCAAAGCGTAGTGCTTCTAGTTCCTCCCGAAAGTGCTCCCACGAGGCAAAAGAAAGTGAAGACCTTACAAGAAAAGGTCGAAGGGGACGACGTGTTTTTGTAGGCCAACCCGGACGTCGGCATCGCCCCGGTTCCCTCGACAAAAAGCCGATAGGATTTTTTTTTTTTCCTCATCTGCTTTTGGATTACTGCAGAAAATAAGATGATCTTCACAAATGAACACGACTGTTACGAATCAAGACGCTTAAATACAGTCGCCAGAAGTGAAAATCTAAAGTAAACGAACTACACTACGGCCGCGTGACTCCCGACGTCACCGCCGCTACGCTTCCGATTAGAATGGAAAAAAAAAAAAGCACTACAATTGGAAAACAATATAAATTGATAAATCTACAAGTTGGAAAGTTTGAGCTGGAGTAGTTTGCGATAAACACAAACGAGGCCATAGTAGGTGAGTTTTTTTTTTTTTTCCTGTTCGGCGTGATGACGTCTAACGTCCCCGACAACCTCCGCAAGTCCCATTTAGCCACTTGTTAGCACCCGTCTTTTTCAAGACACGTAAAAGCATAAAGAAATCAGGAGTGGGTTATCACTGATGTGTTTTATATCGTAGAATAAAACGTGAAAATATCTTGAGCTTGTGTAAACCATAGATCTTACTGTATTTCAGGCATTTAACCAAAAACCCATTAAAAAAAAAAGCCCATTGACTTCGGGACGATGGAACCGGACGTCCGGGTTTTAGGACTCATTCCTGCACCACCCTGATATTAGATATGCTCCGTACAGCGAGGTCAGCTTCTGGTGTTAAATTTGGTGCCTAGAGATATTCGTGGTTTTTCCACATTCGCCGCACCAATGTGGACGGCCGACTGTACAGATATAAACACTTAGTAATAATAATAATAATAATAATATTAGTATTTATTATGTTCTCAGTTAAACGTAACTTAAGCATAAACTTAGCGTAAACACGCATCAGATCGAGATGACCAGTCTAAAAGTTTCACATTTTGATAAAGTGCTTATGGTGAAATTTGTCTCTAAGGTAGACGTAAACAATGTGTTTAGCGTTAAGTCCGAACTTTCGAGCTCGGGCGAAGCAGCAGGACCTTTTGAAGAAAATCCTCCCGAGCGAAGGCTTCCACCTCTAAACACAAGCGTGTGCTTTTCCTTAGTCTGCAGTTCGACCCGGCGCCGAGAAGAGGAGAACCGCACGTGACCCGCCGGACCCCCGACTACTTCCTGTAAACGTCTCTGTGCCTGACGAAGTGTTCCTCAGCATTATCCTGATCGCAGACCGAACTGTCCTCACGAAATCAGCTCCTATCGTCCTATTCGTCCACGGACCAAAACGTGTGCCATCAGCATAATGTAACGGGGGGGATAGAGAAACACACACACACACACACACTCTCAACGTTTAGCCATTTTACATCTACAGTGATTCAATAAAGCTTTGGTTTCCTTGCTATGGGTGAACTTCATGCAGATTAAATATCCCAGCAGTGTTCTTTTGAAATGTGTTTTATTCTTTAGATCATGATGTAGGAGCTTTTGGCTGGACATTGTGGTGAATAAAAAGAAAACTTAACTTAAAAAAAACAAAAAACAACAAAAACCAACCTTGCCATGAGTAGTATCATGCCCACGTTTCAGCACAACCTCTCATCTGATTCATCTTAGACTTTCAGATAAAAGATAATATTTTGTTTAATTATATGAAGTTTAAAAAAAAAAAAAAAAAAGCACTTTCTTTTTGTGGTACGATCTTTCAGTGTTATCGAATTGTAGATTATTTACAGGCAGATTTGTTTTTGTAACTGCATTGTTCCCACCACCACCACCTTTGTAAAACCGAGCACTTCTATTTATTATTTTTTTTGGTTAATGGAAACTACGAGCTGTATTGAGTTTCACTATAGCAGTATAAAATGTACACAATGTTTTTAACGCCTCAGATCTGAGATAAAGCTGTGTTTCTGCCTGATGTCTGGAAGAAGTGTTTTAAAGTGTGTGTGTGTGTGTGTGTGTGTTAAAAATTTCTCATAATAATAAGAAAATGCTACCGTTTTGACCATTTTTACAAGCTTGTTCCTTGTTAAACGAACGGTTTAGTAAAAATCCGATATATTTTATGTATACCCCAAATGCGTCCACGTCTTCAGAAGACGTTTGGTGTCTGCTGTTTACCTTTTTAGTTTTGCACCAGAGTTTCCATGCTAATATCGCTAAATAATGGAGTTCTCTCTCAACCGGAATCCGTAAACGTCTAAATCGTTCGGACGTTACGTTCACGTGGTGGCGTTCTTCGATATTTTAAGTAAACATTTTGGCCGACAGTCTTTCTTTCATCATTTGTCAGCCATTGTAGCCTTGATCACAAACCAACCTCATGGGGGCAAAAGATATCATGGTGACAAATGTTTTGGCCCCGTAAAGGAAATCCATTGGTCTAGAGTATAATAAGGAGAGGCGTGATCATGCTCAAAAGAGGTTGAGGACAAGCAAAAGAAAGTGTTTATCTGTGTGTCAGAGCAGTGTTTCCTAACCAGGGGTTTGTGAACGCCTAGGAGTTTGTATAGCGGCATTGTAGGGGGTTCATAAAATGGATAGGACTGTCAATGTCACATTAAATTAAGAGAAAAAGAAAGAAATACTAAGAAATATCTTACTTAACATTTGCCTACTTGAAGAGGGTACTTAAGGCAAATAAGTTATGTTGCAGGGGTTCAGCTGACAAAAATAAAAAGCCTGTGTTAGAGGCTGTGATCAACCTTGAGTATTTCTCAGTACAGCCTTAACCCTGGTCCTGGAAAAAAAACCCTACCCCGTACATTTTAGTTGTTTTTTTTGTGCTCTAACACACCTGTATTCAACAAATCAGCTAATAAACAGCCCTTCCTGAGTGTATGTGGGTGTGTTAGAGCTGGGAAAACACTGGAATCCTGGTTCCCAATCCTGGTCCTACTGCATGTTTTAGTACAGGGGTGTCCAATCTTATGCGGAAAGGGCCGGTGTGGGTGCAGGCTTTCATTCCAACCAAGCAGGAGCCACACCTGATTCCATCTGTTTAATCAGTTGATCTTGGCTTTCAGTAGACTCGGGTGTGGCTCCTGCTTGGTCGGAATGAAAGCCTGCACCCACACCGGCCCTTTCCGGATAAGATTGGACACCCCTGCACTAAAACATGCAGTAGGACCAGGATTGGGAACCTGCGTGTTACAAAACGTGATCCAGTAGATGGTGTCATTTCTCCATTGGCAGAATGTTGACTGACTGATGAGGGCCTGGTTAGACTCGGACACATGCTGATGTGTTATTTAACATATCTCGACCCACCTGGACCGTATGTGATCAAATGTTTCCGTCTTCTTTGCCAAGCCCTAGGCACTCCCCACTCGCCTGTGATCTTAATGATAGTCATGGCCATGCCATTTCAAGACTTTGGAGTGTGTTCAACCAGTCTAGAATCTATGATCAAGCTAGAAATAGATACAGGTATAACACAATACAATATGTTTTCCCCCCCATTTTCTCCCCAATTTGGTATTTTCCCACCCACTGGTTAGCTCTCCCCCATCATACAACAGCTACCAACCGGGGACAGTGAATGCTAAGCTTCCTCCGAGACACGTGAAGCTAGCCAACCTCGGCATCTTTTCGAACTGCCGCTGTCCCTCCCACTCAAAGCACAGCCGATTTAGCTCTTTTCGCTCCCGGCAACACGATATGATTTCGATTCACAGGGCAACAATTCGATATTTGACAATACCACCTTAATCTGCTATTATACAATGTGGTAAATATATGATATGATTGATTTAATAGCCTCGGATCTGGGCGAATCTACCGTTAATCCTTGAACGATGATGATGATGTAGAGAAGGACTATTTTAAAATGATGAGAGTTACAGGTAAATCACACTGCTAGCCACTAAATTATTAACAGAAAAGTTTAAAAATATGAATTTACCATTAACACACCAGTTTGTCCTTTTTTTAAATAATAATTAGCAGATCAAACATCAAAGGTGTGTGGGTATCCTATAGTGACTGTATATTTTCTTCTGCTATTTCTACATGGGAGTCATGTATACCAGCCTATGAAACCCAGCGATAGAGGACAGACCGAGTTACCTTCACAGCCGTTTGGGTATATGCCACTCGTGTCCTCTATAGTAGCACCAATAGTTCATTATTGGACGTTTACAATAATGATTTCACGACGGAATGTCGTAGAAATGCAATTCAACTCTCCTCCAAAAGTGGAAGCAAGTGCAGACGGTCACAATGGCTTCTAGTTTTCCTCCTTCGCGAAGGTGTGGGGACAAAAAGTGCTTAGCCCCCGTAATAGCTGCATTATAGTGGGATTGGGGCATTTACAATTTACAGGTGTATTTGTTTTAGACCTTTGGGGCAATTAGCAGTAAGGGGGATATTTATGTTTGGGTTTGGGGAAATCAGAGGTCATGGGGTATTTATTTTTGGGTTTTGGGTTGTGACGTTTTTGTTTCTTCGGATAAAAACCACATGTATAACCGCTGCATGTGTTCGTCGAGTGCTTCCATACTGGTAACGACACCTGGGAGATCGGTACACAATGGAAGCCATATGGACATGGCGCCAAATGCAATTCATTGCCCAGCTGCCGACAGGAACATCGGAGTGGGTCCAGTGCCACCTCCAGCTGGAGGAGGATCACGTGTCCGTGTGTACGGACTCAGGAACCCGGGCGTTCCAGTTTGAGGATCTCAATTAGAGATCATGGGAGTATTATATTTGGTTCTCAGGCAATTAAACAGGCAGGGTGCTTGGCCCCCTAATGACAATTCCACAATCACCCGATAAAAAAAAAAATTCAAGATCATAGATTATCAACCATTTATTGATTTGAACAGCACACATTTCTAAACATTATATATAAAAAAAGTAACTCATTCATTCATCGCAGAGTTTGGCATCCACCTAGTTCTTTATTCACAAAACAAGCGCTCACATGAGAAGGGGTAAAGACGAAGGGAAGGTCATCATACTCTCTCAAGAGCCTCCAGCATGATAATACTGTTTCCTCTTATGACCTGTAAGTGAAGAGAACAGAAGAGAGCAGAGTTCTGAATACAATATCTGAATAAATTCACATTGCTTTAGGCAATCCACCATACTGATAAACCAGTTGACAGTTGATACCAGGGTCATCGCTGCTGAAGAGATACCCAGCATTTCTGGGCAGCACAGGTGTGCTAAAGTAGCTTTACATAGCTGTGTAGGGTACCGTCGCATGTTTAATTTTTACTGAAGGCAATCTCAGTTCTGATCATTCAAACTTAATTTGAACACCTTTAAATTAATTCGGATATCATCTACTTTTCCATAAGAGGTAATTTCATAATAATAGGTGAGAGAGACATTTATTTAAGCTTTTCTTTACTATATCAGTTACGTGGGTCAATCGTTTACATACACTAACGATCTAAACATGGGTGTCCATCATCATGGCATAGAAAGAAACACCATGTCGAATAGCCTGGCTCATATAAAGCAACTGATTCTTTTAAAGTTTTATAAACATAACTTCAAAAAAGTATCAATCAATCAATCATATTTGTTTCAGACACAAACAGTTATTGGGCCATTAAATGCAGAATAATTCTCCTGTTACAAATTATTATTATACAAACACCCATTTTTAAACGGCGTGGACGGAGACGCCTCCTCCACCACCACCGAGTCTAGTCTTCTTATCACTAATTTGTAGGGCGGAAATACCCTTAAAATATACTTCAAACAGGAAGTTTTTCAGACATTTGACCTTTGCTGTGACCTTGTCCCCGTTTGGATCAATTCCAAAAGCTAATCTTAGCTGGTTACAGTAATAATGGCAAAGAAATCCTACAAACATTCAACCAATCTTCGACGCATCGCACCAACGAGATTTTCGGACAGACGAGACGGGAAACTAGGGGTAGACGGATTAGCGGCTTGTCTGCACTTGAACTTGTTTCCATGACGATAAAAGCGTTTTAGGTTACGTATAAGCGTATCTGACTCGCGACCATGGAAAAAAATGTCCCGCCCACAGCGTTATTTGAAATGCGAATGATGCATTGGAGTTTTCAATTCAGTTTTATTTGAATACAGCACTTTTAACAGTGGACTTTATCAAAAGGCAGCTTTACAGAAATATATAAATTCAGGATATAGATTTTAAATTGATAAATTTATCCCCAGTGAGCAAGCCAGATGCGACGATGGCAAGGGAAAACTCCCTGAGACGACATGAGGAAGAAACCTCGAGAGGAACCGGACTCAACAGGCCTCATCTATAACTGTATGCTATAATAGTCAAATAGTGCAATTGTGTAAGCAGGAAATTCATTATAGTTTTCACATGAAGTCTATTTTGTTGAAGTTATCAAATGTTCACTGATGAGACTGGAGTGCAGAACTGTCCTAAAGCCATCATCGCGACTGCAGTCCAAAGAAATCTTCACGGTTTTTAAAGTGGTACCATCCTCAGAATCCCACTGATCCTCTGAACCAACACTTCTGTTGTCCGTCTCCATGTCCCGCCCACAGGGCTATTTGATTGGTAGGAACGTGGACCATGTGTCGAGTAAAACCAATCAAACGTGCTTTTCGGTGTTTGTAAGAAAAGCAGGAATGAAGCCGGCGCTCGTATTCGCTTCCACAGTGAGAAGACGCAAGAATGTGTCAAGGTTGAGCAACGCACAAAAACATAATGCACTCGGTCATATAATTTCGCTCACTTGCTTTCTCACACACACACACACACACACACACACCTTGAGATGACGACTGCTGTTGGTATACTTTTCGGACCATTTTGGTCCAAAGCACTTTATTTTTTTATATATATAATGTTCTAATATTAAACATTACGTTCATTTAATGCAAGTTGTAAGTACGAGTTGCATTCTTGTAAATTTTCAGACTACAAATGTATGCATGTAGTTTATGGTAAATTAATATCGGCCCAAAATATCGGTGTCTTTGATTAATCATCGGTATCAGGAAAAAAACAACAACAAAAAAAAACCCATGAGGCCCGGAGGTTTCACGGAGCCGGTTTAAGTGGCTATCCAGGTAAGTTTGAGTTTAGTCTGAGCAAACTCATCAAGGTGGATTTAAAAAAATTTTTTTTGCGAGTTTCATCACCATGGTAACTTACAGCGCACGGCTAACCTGCTCCGGAGCGGGTTTTATCCTGGGTAAGAACACTCAAACCCAACTTGGACCAATCAGCTGCGAGCAAAGTGATATAAATCTGATGCATCAAAGTTAACCCTTTAGTGGTTGTAGAGGTGGCTTCAGCGTTTGTGGAGCTCGGAGCGCAAATAATAAAGACGCTTCGAAGGGAAAGAACTTTTAGGGACAGACACAATCCCCTGGCTTTTCCCCCCATGACCACCTGTATGAAATATATGGATTTTGGGCAGATGGTATAGTTTGTCTGCTTTATTCCTGAACCGCACATTAGAAATGTGACACGCCGAAGCCGCGCCCTTACTGTACCGCAAACTGTGTGTTGCTTTGCGGTTCTTTGTGAGTTATACATATTTCCATGCGGTGCCTTTATTCCCGTCCTAATATATTTTCACAAATGCATATATATTTTTATTACTTTTTAATTCAAATAATTGACGTTTACATGAAATACGTTGGAGTTATAAGTTCTCAATCCGTTTATTCTTATCGTGAGCCTGTAAAAGTCAGCTTAGGCATTTACACAATCAGCAGTGCTCCCGAACTTTGGCAGCCGGAACGGTGTTGCTTTATTGCGGTTAGTGCAGGTTTGAGTTCCTCATATTTCCGCATAATAATTTCTTGCTCTTCAACCAGTAGTATCCTCACCTGCTTATTCCCACGTTGAACGCTATTGGTCATTTGCTGCAAAACGTCTGGACTTTATATTCACGCGCACGCCGAGTAAGCCTCGATTCAGGGTTAAAACCTGGGTTGACTGAGAAAGTTGATACCCGGCGTCGTGAAGCCTGTTAACCTTAAATTAACCCGCGTTAGATTGGTCTGCTTCCGTCGACTCAAAACTTACTCTCCACCTCGTGTTTCGTGAAACAGGCTTCTGAACACGAGGGATCGCGGCTAAAAACGAGTGGGAAAACGCGGCCGTGCTGCTTTCGCCTTCTTTCTGAAGAGCTCAGGAGCTCGCGTGCCCGAGGTGTCTGCCGTTGCTAAGCAACCACGAGCTGCGCTCTCCATGACGACGAGGACGTTTTAGCACAGGATGGATTCACAGCACCGCAAATCCCTTGCAGTAGCTCTGCTACTAGATTTATCTGTGGAGAAGAGGAGGAAGAAAAAAAAAAAAAAACGCTGTGTTTGGGTGCACCCAATCCTTCGAGCATGTAGAAAACACGGGAGAATTTCACCAACTAGAGCGCCGTCTGGACGATGGGAGAGTCAAAGCCGGAAAGCGTGAAGCCGATTGGTTGGTTCTTGTCACATGACCTGCGGTGCGCTTGCGGGATTCTGAAAAGTTGAGATTTTTTCATCTTGTGAACGGCCCGTAAGAATGCTTGTTTTAGGAGAGCCCTAATTGGAAAAGAAAAAATCAGCCCATCTGGGGTTTATTTATTTATTTTTTTATGTTAATAAGGATGTTTAGATAGAGAAAAAGTTTTATTTTTTTTTAATAGTAGAATTTGAATCATTTTGTGTAAACATTTGTTTAACGTGATCGCTTTTGCGTTCTCTGAAGGACGTCAGTGATTATTGAGTTCACTGTAGTTACTGAGACATTTTAGTGGGAGGAAAACAAGAGGAAAAAAAAACAAATCAAGATTACTGACCACCATGCCAATAGGGTTCTGCTGTCCACCAGTGGACATTTCAACGCAGTCATCCACCACCAGGTTCATAAACGGATCAAAACCTCGCAAGATGCCTTGGACGTGGCGACCGCCGTTCAGCTTCACTAAAGAGTTTTAAGAAGAAAGAGAAGGGTTAAAACGTCCAACTGGGACGAAACATGTTTTCCCTACGACATTTATTTATAACTAAATAGCAAGATAACATTCATTACTGAATCACATACATATCAGAACACACACACACACGACTTATCCCGGGCCTGTAGGTAAACATTGTGAAACTGAATGCAGACCGGCGCGGTAATAAACAGTCCCTGCAGGATTTCGCGATCGCAGAAATTAACACAATATTTGCAGGAGCTTGCAATTTTTCAGAATCACTGCAGATTTGGGCCAAGACGTGATGTGTGACGTCATCACAACACGCGTTCGGCTGATGGCCTCTTCGATTCACGGGCGTCGATCATGAGTGCAGCTAAACGGTCTCATTTACCAACAAACATCACTGTGAAAAACCGTGCCAAACTATTTAGCGCGATTGTGATCGAGCCAATCCGAGTAGTTTTCATTTTCTCCTGCAAACTGTATCGCAAATAAAAATAAAAAACAACCCTATGATTGCCCATATATACGTGATCTTGTATGCACACAAACACACACAGATACATACACCCTGAACCATCAACTATATTTATTAAATACCTACAAACTACACATTAACACCTACAATCATAATGATTTTTTTCTCTTGGTGCACTTGGTGTTGACAGATGAACAGCTGATCGAATTTCCAGTCCAGATTTCCACAGAGCACATCATACTGGACCATAGAAACTTCCAGCAGGTTAAACAGACTGGTTAACAAAAGCAGACGATGTTACTTTGGACAGGACACACCCGAATAGAGCTGCAACGATTAACCGAGAATCAATAACGGGGGAAAAATGATCGACATGGATTTACACATATATATATATACACGATATCTGTTCACTTCGCAAGTGGAAAACCACTTGAACCGGCGAAATCGTCTCGCACGGAATCGTCTTTCGGCGACGTCCGTCGGTAAACGAGACCTTTTAGCCGCACTCGTGTCCGACGCACGTGAATCGAAGACGGTTTCGGCCGAACGCGTGCCGTGATGACGTCGCCCGGATCGGCGGTCGTTTTGGAAAATCGCAAAAGCTCCTGCGAATATTGCGGCGTTCGCGTGATTCCAAACCTGGAGGGGTTGGTTTTAAACGCGAGATCGATGATATTATTCCACGACGCAGCGTAGCGATCGCAGATCCGTTTCCAGATCGGCCCGACTGTCAAGTCTGTCGAGTCTGGACACCGGAAAACTGATGTCACTTCTTCTTGCTTACAGGTGCGTCTCAAAAAAAAAAAAAAATATATATATATATATATATATATATATATTTTCTAGATTTACGGCTCACGGAAATGAGATACTGGAGGAAAAAAAATCTTTTCCACGATGTTCAAATTTTTTTGAGATGCACCTGTAGATGTTAAGATGTTCAATGGAGCAATCAATCTGAATGTGGGACTTTTAATGTTGTTTATGAAAGAATTAACGCGAAATTTCCTCTTTAGGATCCTGAGCAGAAGAACAGAAAAAAAAAACCATCACCAGGAGACCTCCATCTCATCCCTTTATCCTCCCAAATACAATTTAAACAACATTTTCTACTCGACTACCTCTGTGTTCAACACCTCACCTCACCTCACCCTCACACAACACCAAACATTAAACTGTCCGTTTATATTTAAATGATATTTAAGCAGATACTCACGCGACAGTTTCTTATCCATAAACCTGCAAAGAGAGGGAGAGAGAGAGACAAAAAAAAAGTTAACTCC
This sequence comes from Cranoglanis bouderius, assembly GCA_023630585.1. Lineage (NCBI taxonomy): Eukaryota > Metazoa > Chordata > Actinopteri > Siluriformes > Cranoglanididae > Cranoglanis > Cranoglanis bouderius. The sequence continues at coordinate 19,351,824 of CM042545.1, read as the reverse complement.
AACAACATTTCCACCACTTTAATGTTTCTGTTTTCTGAAACGAGCCCAGGAGATTAACCAGCTAATCGTTTACTCAAAACAACAACGGTTCTGGTTCTGGTTCAGCTCGCAAATGATCCATTACACTGACCGGTAATTTAGCCGTACAAGCTAACTGAATCCACGGGTTTATGAGGAGAAATCGGCTTAAACATCAATTATTCAAACCACAAGGACCTCTCTACACACACACACTTACTTCTTTAACTCTGGTGGATGTGCTTTGCTCATGTTTGTTTGTTTGTTTTATATCGTGTCTTTCCTCCCTCAAACGATGACAGAAGTCAATCGCAAGAAATGCGTTTCGCTAAAGGAAACAAAAGGGAAACGCGCGTGAAGACGGAAGTGTCGCGCTACGCGGGAAACACCGTGAGCAGCAGCGCCACCTGACGCCGTGGAGGTTGAACTTCTATCGTTTATCCTACGGTACCTGTCTCATAAAATTGACTTGAATTTAATCTAATTATTGCTCTGCCATGTTGGTTTGTCTTCCCTGGTTACATTAATAAACTCCAAACCTGTGTGTTGTGTGACACAACCAGGCTGTTTCGATTGATTAAAGCAAATGCCTTAAGAGTTACACATCTGTATAATACTTTAGGAACTACAATAAATAAATAAAGACATTAATGCATGATATTTATAAATACAGTGCATTAAAATGCATGTCCCAATCAATAAAATACTTGGATAATAACTGCTTCACAATGTTCACAGTAAAGTGAGAGCACTTTTATTTAAGTCTGCAAACACCACACAGAAAAAAAAGAAAAAAAAAAAGTGGGTCCTTCATCATATTTGAACTTCATATACCAGATTACATAAACATAAACATTACATAAACATGTCAGCAGGAATTTCTTCATTCTTTAGGCTTTTTTTTTTAAGTATCCAATACATACAAGCAACTATATTAAATATAATAAATAATTAAGGATTTAATAAGAAATATAACAAAGTATAATATAAAAAGTAAATATATACAGTCCTGTGCAAAAGTTTTAGGCACCAAATTTTTTTTTTTATTATTATTATTTTTTTAGTACAAACGTTTGCTATAGATTTTTTATTTTATGACTTCTACATTATCAAGTCAGTACAAAAACATTTTAGATTCCCAAACATTAGTTTTCTAGCACAAAATTAAATGTTACAGAAAAAACACAATGAAGGCTGCTGGGTTTTGCTGCAAAAATAAGAAGCAAGTGGGAAAGTCAAAGTGTCCAGAAGAACTGTGTCTGGTTCTGCAAGATGCTCAATAAAACTTACCAGCTCATTTCCTTATAAAACTGCACTAATTGTACCCGGAGACTATTATTTTTATTTTTGTGTCACACCAAATATTGACTTTGTTTCATTTACTACTGTTTTTATATATATATTTATGTAGAAACATTTAATTTCATTATTTTGAAGGTATCTTTGCTCTACAGCATTTCTTTGCATGTGCCTAAAACGTTTGCACACTATATAATCCATGCTTTTAGATATGCATATTCATGCAGATTAACCAACACATCCACCAACTTTTGGTAAGCCATAAGTTCTAGTTAAGACGTTAAGTATTAATTAACTCAAATGTAACTAACGCAATACAAAACATACTACATATCAAGATCTGGAGAAACTGTTGTGTTTATAGTCATGTATGTATTCTTCTTGAATGAGATAATTGAAAGCATATACAGCCGTGGCCAAAAGTTTTGAGAATGACACAAATATTAATTTTTACAAAGTCTGCTGCCTCAGTTTTTATGATGGCAATGTGCATATACTCCAGAATGTTATGAAGAGTGATCAGATGAATTGCAATTAATTTCAAAGTCCCTCTTTGCCATGAAAATGAACTTAATCCAAAAAAAACATGTCCACTGCATTTCAGCCCTTCCACAAAAGGACCAGCTGACATCATGTCAGTGATTCTCTCGTTAACACAGGTGAGAGTGTTAACGAGGACAAGGCTGGAGATCACTCTGTCATGCTGATTGAGTTAGAATAACAGACTGGAAGCTTTAAAAGGAGGGTGGTGCTTGAAATTATTGTTCTTCCTCTGTTAACTATGTTTACCTGCAAGGAAACACGTGCAGCCATCATTGCTTTGCACAGAAAGGGATTCACAGGCAAGGATATTGCTGCTAGTAAGATTGCACCTAAATCAACCATTTATCGGATCATCAAGACCTTCAAGGAGGGAGGTTCAACTGTTGTGAAGAAGGCTTCAGGGCGCCCAAGAAAGTCCAGCAAGCGCCAGGACCGTCTCCTAAAGTTGATTCAGCTGCGGGATCGGGGAACCACCAGTGCAGAGCTTGCTCAGGAATGGCAGCAGGCAGGTGTGAGTGCGTCTGCACGCACAGTAAGGCGAAGACTTTTGGAGGCTGGCCTGGCCTGGTGTCAAGAAGGGCAGCAAAGAAGCCACTTCTCTCCAGGAAAAACATCAGGGACAGACTGCTATTCTGAAAAAAGTACAGGGATCGGACTGCTGAGGACTGGGGTAATGTCATTTTCTCTGATGAATCCCCATTCCGATTGTTTGGGGCATCTGGAAAAAAGCTTGTCCGGAGAAGAAAAGGTGAGCACTACCATCAGTCCTGTGTCATGCCAACAGTAAAGCATCCTGAGACCACTCATGTGTGGGGTTGCTTCTCAGCCAAGGGAGTGGGCTCACTCACAATTTTGCCTAAGAACACAGCCATGAATAAAGGATGGTACAAAAACATCCTCAGAGAGCAACTTCTCCCAACCATCCAAGAACAGTTTGGTGATGAACAATGCCTTTTCCAGCATGATGGGGCACCTTGCCACAAGGCAAAAGTGATAACGAAGTGGCTCGGGGAACAAAACATCGACATTTTGGGTCCATGGCCAGGAAACTCCCCAGACCTTAATCCCATAGAGAATTTGTGGTCAATCCTCAAGAGGCGGGTGGACAAACAAAAACCCACAAACTCTGACAAACTCCAAGCATTGATTATGCAAGAATGGGCTGCCATCAGTCAGGATGTGGCCCAGAAGTTGATTGACAGCATGCCAGGGCGAATTGCAGAGGTCTTGAAAAAGAAGGGTCAACACTGCAAATATTGACTCTTTGCATAAACTTCATGTAATTGTCAATAAAAGCCATTGACACTTATGAAATGCTTGTGATTATACTTCAGTAACAGTTAGTAACATCTGACAAAAAGATGTAAAAACACTGAAGCAGTAGACTTTGTGAAAATTAATATTTGTGTCATTCTCAAAACTTTTGGCCACGGCTGTATATGGAATCAGCATTCTTTTGGAAAGCCATCTGTTCAAAGAGAGAGAAAACTTTTTCAGTCAGTCATTCATCTCTGAATAGTTTTTTGTCAACTTAAATGTCAACCTTAAATAAAAGGTAAGTGTCACATCCTTCTACTGTAAATCATTTGTACAACACAGTGATCCTTGATTAAACAAATAGGTTTTAACCTAGTCTTAAAATCCCAAACACACACACTCTGTATGCAAGACCTAATAAGTGCCATTCACCAGCAAGTGCACTTTTTTGAAAGCTCTTCACACACCTTGCTATACAAATGTGGAGTTTGGCCCAGTGGGTTCTTTCATGACCAAAATACACTGCAAAAACTTCTCAAAATATATTAATTTATCAAAATCTGAATAATGGATTCCTCCTAACAAGAACACCGTCAGTCAGAGCACAATTTTTTATATTATATATATATATATATATATATATTTATATAAAAATAACTGGTGGCATTACAGTAGGTGCGCACACACCATATTTTTTATGATAAAAAAAATTAAACCAAGATAAACCATGTCAGAACCTTTTCTACGTTTATTGTGAAATTGCAACATATAAATATCAAGTTACAAATACCCAGAAATGTTTTTGGGGAATGAATGAACGAATGAATGCATACATATATTTCGCTACTGCTGCATCCTCTATTTGAGCTCACAGTTTTGATTCCGCTTAAAAAAAAAATCTTTTTTTAGGTTTTTTTTATCTTTGCCATTGTCTTCGCTGGTTGTCATTTGCCTGACCCGTTTCTTATTTTTGACTACGCTCTTGAAAGTTCTTCTGAGCACTTCTGCAAGTCACTCTGGATAAGTGCGTCTGCCAAATGACAAATGTAAATTTAATGTAAATGAAAGTTCCTTTGGATTAGTCCTTCATACAGGTCACTGGAAAATGAAAAAGTGCTCCGTGTTGTATAGGTGACTTCAGGATTTGTGGTATAACAAGCTATTATATCATATCGATGTGCACGTGGTGCTGGTGATACCTCTCTGACTCAGAACATTCACTGGTACCCTTTGTTTTGTCTCTATAACTGTTAAACTGTTGAAAAACATACCGTATGCACTAATTTTACACTGACAAAACCCATGTATGGTTTGATCCACAAGGAGCATTGCTGTGCTTATTGTAAGAAAAGCTTTTAAAAAAAAAGTGAACATAAAGAATATTTGCATAAAGAGCAAATAAAGAACATGCACTTTTTGATTGAAGCAGACAAAGTGCATCATTAAAGACCAAACTTTCGCTCAGGTACTGTGGGGAGAGACAATTTAGTGCTTTATAGGTCATAAGTATTATTTTATTATGAATGCGAAACGTATTGTGGGTAACATGGATAATATGGTCAAACTTTCTGGTTCCAGTAAGGACCATGACTGCTGCGTTCTGGACGCTGAGAGATGAAACCCGTGACATGTTTTGTAAAATGCCTCCAATGATTATTAAGAGAAGTGTCATATGGTTTATGTTGGTCATTACAGTGAAGTGACGCTCACCTTTGATTGTGGTATCCGTGGTATCCAACTCCCCCCCCCATTTATTTATTAATTTTTTTATAAACATTGTCATTATTTAACTATTACATAATTTTATTTTATTATTATTATTATTATTATTATTACTATTATTATTTACTTTCATTATCTTTTGTACCATTACTGTTTAACATCCTCCAAGGTTCTGGGTTGGTTGGGGTGGGATTGAAAATGTAAAAAAAAAAAAAAAAAAAAAAAAAAAAAAAAAAAAAAAAAATACAGTCTCTGAACAATAGCATTTGTCTTTGGAATAAAAATAAAGGGAAAAAAAGAGAAGTGTGTTATACAAAATTGTGAAATGATATTTAGATGTATACGGTGCTGATGTATTGTTCTGGATATCAGTTACTCACCTCAGGAGTAGCAGAGGAAATTGAGCTTCTCATTGCAGTCTCTGTTCTCCCAAACATGTGTTTTGGTGTTGTGAGCTCCACAGCGGTAAGTTGCAGCCGGGCATGAGGGCAGTGAGACCAGTTTGCCTAAAGGCTCCTTGCTCACACAGAGCCATTTTCCATCCAGGAAGCGCAGGCCAGTCCACACACTGTCCGTTTCGGCCTGACTGCTCTCCATTTTAGCCAACTGTAGTTGCCGCTGCCTTGTGGGACAGGTCCTTGTCAGAATCAAAGGCTAAGGGAGACAACCCCGACAGAAAACATGCAAATGTGGAGGCATTGAGGGCAGTTGATGAACGGAACTCCCGTAATCTTCTGGCCATCCACTGCAGGGACTAATAGTCTGCGCCTGTCTTGACATGTTCTTGCCGGCGTAGGTCCACTATTAACTCCCCCAGAGAGTGCTGCTAGTAACTTGCAAAAGCTAACACTTCAACACTTCTTGCAAGCAGTTTTCATGACATGAACAACCGAAATAAACTTCATACCGGATCGGCCGTCGCCCGGGTTACCAAGGACCGCGCTGTTCGACATCATCTTCCGTCGACAGTGAAAAGTAGACTAGGAAGACGATCCAAGAATTTGACAGTTGCTCAATGGAATGTCAGGACACTTCTCGACCGCGATGAAGCCAACAGACCAGAAAGACGCACTGCACTTGTGGCAATGGAACTCGCAAAGTACAGGATCGACATCGCTGCCTTGTGTGAAACAAGATTCCCAGAGTCTGGCAGTCTCAGCGACTTGGATTACACCTTCTTCTGGAGTGGTAAACCTGATGGAGAGAAAAGAGAGACTGGAGTGGGCTTCGCCATAAGAAAAGACATTGTATCTAGGCTGACTGAGACGCCACTACCAATCAGCGACAGGATCATGACAATGCGGCTCCCACTGGCAAAGGATAACTATGCCATATTCATTAGTGTGTACGCCCCGACATTGACAAATACGGACGAAAAGAAGGAAGCCTTCTACAACCAGTTAGCATATACTCTCAGACAAGTCCCTCACACCGACAAGCTTATACTGATGGGAGATTTCAACGCCAGATTAGGGAGTGACTACAACAAATGGCCATTGGTCTTAGGAAAACATGGAATTGGGAAGTGCAATTCAAATGGAGAGCTCCGACTTTCCCTGTGCTCCGAATTTGAACTGACAGTGACAAACACCATGTTCAAGCAGAGGGATGAAAGGAAGACCACATGGATGCACCCTCGCTCCAAACACTGGCACATGATAGACTTCATAATAACAAGATGCAGGGATAAGATGGACTTCTGCGGTACCCGAGTCATGCGTGGAGCCAATTGCTGGACTGATCATCAGATGCTGAGATCAAAAGTGGCATTTCGCCTTCGACAGAAGTATAATAAGCAAGGCTCTAAGAAACCATCCAAGCTTAACATAGCGAAACTCAAAGCCATTGATCACAGAGAGAGCCTAGCGAGAGATATGAATGATGCCATCGACAGACTTGATGTAGAGGAAGGATCTTCAGTGGACCAGGAATGGATAGCCCTACAACAAGTGGTATACAACACAGCAAAAACGTCTCTTGGCAAGCCCAACAGAAGGCATCAAGACTGGTTTGATCCCGACGACCATAAATTACTACAACTGTTGAATAATAGAGACCAAGCCCATCAGAAAGTGCTGCAGACCAGGAGTACCAGATCAACTGTTGCAGCTTACAAGGATACCTGCAGACTACTCCAACAGCACACCCGTTCCCTAAAGACGGCCTGGTGGGACAGAAAAGCAGAAGAGCTACAGAGAACTGCGGACAGAAATGACATGAAGGGCTTCTACAGTGGACTCAAGGAAGTTTGGGGCCCCCGGAAAAAAGGTCCTGTACAGCTGAAGTCAGCAGACGGGCATGAGATTTTCTCAGACAACAAGACAGTTCTAGCAAGATGGAGTGAACACTTCCAGAAGCTCCTGAATGTCCCAGGCGAGATTAAACCTGAAGCCCTTGACAACATACAGCAGTGTACCATCAAAACTTGCCTTGATGAGACTCCATCCATGGATGAGATGATGGAAGCGGTTGTGGGCCTGAATGATGGCAGAGCCCCAGGTGGAGATGGAATTCCTGCGGAAGTATGGAAGCATGGAGGTACCAATCTACTTGTTAAGCTGCACAAACTGATATGCAAGGCATGGGATGAAGGCTCAGTCCTGCAAGCATGGAAGGATGCCACCATTATAACCATCTACAAGAAGGGAGACAGAACAGATTGTGGGAACCACAGAGGAATCTCTCTCCTGTCTGCTGCAGGCAAGGTCCTTGCCAGGATCCTCCTAGACAGACTTTCCCAGCACATCACCCCAGAAGTAGTTCCTGAGTCACAGTGTGGATTCCGACCCAATAGGAGTACCATAGACATGATCTTCAGCCTCAGACAGCTACAAGAAAAGTGTATAGAACAGGACCAGCCACTGTACATGGTATTTGTTGACTTTACAAAGGCCTTTGATACAGTAGGAAGGACAGGACTGTGGAAACTACTAAGGAAGTATGGATGCCCTGAGAAGTTTACATCCATGATTGAATCTCTTCACACAGGGATGAAGGCAAATGTCATTGTTGAAGGAGAAACCTCAGAGACTTTTGACGTTACTAATGGTGTCAAACAAGGTTGTGTGCTGGCCCCGACACTCTTTTCCATATTCCTATCAGCAATACTGGAAGATGCTTTTCAGGGCATGAAAGATGGTGTCTATATTCAGTCAAGACAAGATGCTGACCTCTTCAATACCACACACTTCAAAGCAAGGACCAAGAGTACCCTCGTACTGATTAGGGATCTTCTGTTTGCGGATGACAGTGCACTACTTGCCCACTCTCCACAAGAAATTCAGCGAATCCTAAATGCTTTTTCTGATGCATCAAAGAAGTTTGGCCTAAAGATCAACATTAAGAAACCAGAAGTGCTGTACCAACCAAACTCTTCAAGAACCCAGGAGGTGGATATTACGGTAGATGGAAACAAACTTAACTCTGTCCCAGAATTCACTTACCTTGGAAGCACAGTTGCAAAAGACGGACAAATTGATGCTGAGATACAGAGAAGAATGGCCAAGGCTAGTGCATCCTTTGGCAGGCTGCACCAGAGACTCTGGAACAACCACCATGTGTCCATAAAGGTGAAAGGCAAGATCTACAGATCAATAATTATATCTACTCTCTTGTATGGAGCCGAATCCTGGACAGTGTACAGACGCCATGTGAAGAAGCTTCATGCCTTCATGATGCAGCATCTTCGGTCCATCTTGAATATAACATGGAAGGACAAGATGACCAACAAGGAAATATTGGATAGAACAGGACTACCATCCATGGAAGACCTCCTGATCAGAAAGAATCTTCGGTGGACTGGACACCTTATGAGGATGCCAAACGATAGACTTCCAAAACAGATCCTGTTCTCACAGCTGCCTGTTGGCCAAAGGAAGAGAGGTAGACCTCGACTGCGATATAAGGATACCATCAAGAGAAACCTGAAGCAGAGAAACATCAAGTTGGAATCCTGGGCTAAGCTGTCACAACAGAGAAGTGAATGGAGAACAGCGGTAACATAGAGAAAATGGAAACAGACATTGTCGCTTCGCGACCGTCAGCATAGTTTTTTTTTTTTTTTTAGTTGTGTCTCAGAGGACAGGGAGGCCCGGCCAGTGTAGTTCATTCTGCAATAATCAAGAGCTTCCTCCCATGTCTTTTTCTCCTTCACCAAGACTAAAATCTTGTAACAATAAAAAGACAAATCATGCCCACAGAAATCATCGTTCCAGCCACCTGTCGAAATCTGAGCACAGTTCTCAATTTCATTTATATTATTAGGCTCGTCCAGACTCCACCTGAAGAAAGAATTTTGTTTTCCATCTTCCCACAGCCAAATTGGAATTTTCTTTGCTTCTGTACATCCCAATCCAACCTGAAGCCAAGTCTCCTCCAACATCTAGAAGCCTCTGGTTTTCCTCATCTGTAGTGATGACAGCAAGACCTGTATAGTTTTGTTTGCAGAACTTCTGAGCATCAGTCCAATTCATTTTCATGCGAAAGTACATATAATCTCTTGTAAGACCTGCAGCCATTCCAATAAGGACCACCAGAAGAGAAATATAAAAGCATGACATCTTTTCTGCTGCAATGTTTGAGCTCTGTAGAACTTATACCTACAGGTCTCTCACCAACTCAGACAATGACTTTCACATTCACCTGACATTTGTTTGCTTGGATGATGCCTTTATTGAAGCAACACAGAAGGAAAGAACACAGTCTACACAACTTTTACATAAAATTACCGTAAACAAATTGATGAGGCTTAGAGGAAAAAACAAAGAGCCATGACAAAGCAAGGGTTTACTCATTTACATGTTAAGGCACGGTCCGACCAACACAGATTGGTCACAAAGCAATCAAACCAATGTTACCAATCTTGACATGTTTACTGTTGGAATCCATAAATGACATAAAAGGACATTGCTGGTGAAAGTCATGTGATAAGTGGTGGTAGCTGAAAGGATTTAAGCTCTTGCTCATGTTTCTCATGGCTACTTCCACTTCAAGACTTTTTTTAAACCTACATTTCTTCCAGCTTAGCTGTTACTCATTCAAATGCACTGCTTAAGTCGCACTGTTTAAATGTTAAAGTCGTCTCTAATCACACAACAGTTATACAGTGACCTCAGGATGTGAGGGCTCAGAGATACATTTTTAGAAAATGTACTTGAAGGAATCTCAGACTACTTAAATCCTGGAGATGAAGTTACAGCAGACAGAGGCTTCAGAATAAGAGATTTACTGTTGTGATGCTGACTTTTACGAACAAGGGTTTACAACTAACTGATGAACAGGGAACTCCACTGGCTTCCTGTAGCCGCACGCATCAAATTCAAGGCTTTGATGCTCACGTACAAGACATTGTCTGGAACAGCACCCTCCAACCTCGACACTGTCCTTGGGGTTTATGTTACCAACCCGTGATTAGTTAACGACGGACACCTGGTAGTGCCTACTCAGCGTAGGGATGAGGACCCTTTTTCCAGAAAAATGACCGTCCCTCAGTGATGGAATGAACTTCCAACCTCAATCCGGACAGCAGAATTCATCACCATCTTCAAAAAAATAAGGCCCATCTGTTCCGTGAACACTTAACTAACCCCTAACACCTATTCACAATGTCCAGAACCATTTCTGTCGTCTACGGAAGTCCAGAAAGGCCATAAGTTACTATTCTTTCCCCCCTTGTGATCTCAAGATAGCAAAAGTTGCTTTCTCGAGATCACAACTTATTTTTCTCATGATATCGAAACAAATGATTAAGCATATATGCCGTACAGTATGGATGAGCGTGTCTGTTTTTACTTTAATCAGTGAGTGCTGCAAGAGCTAAGTAAAAAGTGGTGCAGTGGTAGAGCTTCTGCTTTTACTAATACTAAAATCATGGGTTTGATCTTGTATAACCAAATGAATGTGGGAGAGGGCAGTTAGCGTTTTCCTTCGAGTGTCTAGCTGCCCTTTGACAAACAGCAGTTTGAAAAGAAGTACAAAAATATAGAGGATACAGTATATACATTCAGTGACCACTTTATCTGGAACAATTGGGATGTCCCGGGATTTTCAGATACAACATTCTCTAGAGTTTACACAGAATGGTGCCAAAAATAACCACTCTTTCCAACCACATTACAAGCTAAAACAAAAGCTTATGAGAATTTTAGTCTATGATAAACTAATCGCAAAGCCGCAAACTACTGAACTTTATTTACATTACCAACTTCTGCCTCTGGCTTGTTCATTAGGGATCTAAAGCTACATAAGGCAGGGACACGGGAAGTGGGGTGAGAATTCTGCAGCATTTCAGGACTCCTTAAAATAATAATAATAATAATAATAATAATAATAATAATAATAATAATAATAATAATAATAATGAACAAGCTTTAAAATGGAATAGAGTAATTTTTTTAGTATTTCAGTGTCAGGGCCAGGACTTAAGTCAACAGCTTGAGAGTCAGATGCGCCATCAGTGAACCACAGGCAAACACAGACAAAGGCAAAAACAAGAAACAAAAGGTTATGCACAAAGTTCAGGTGGTAAATCCACAGAAATAATTCAACAGAAAATTCACAGCGCAACATCTCCTCAAAGTGGTAAGCCAACAAAAATGGATTCTTCAAGAGAAAAGACAAAAAAAAACAAAAAACAAAACAAACAAACGAAAAAAATTCACAAAAGGGTTTTACTATTACAACAAGCAAGGAAAACAGTTGCTTACAAAAGACACAAAGGGCTGGCCTTAGCACTTAACACTAACAACTTAACACTAAGCCAGGAAACTAAAGGTGCGTCCCAATTCGCGTACTTGTGCACTATTCTGTGCTGTTTTGTAGTATAAATAGTGCGAGTAGTGTGTTCACACTGAAAATTCCAAATAGAAAATGTACATTTTAAATACCCGGATGATGCACTTAATTAACCGAAAAAACGAAGTGTGGAATGTTGGACACTTCATGCACTTAATTGTCACGGCTTTAATTACATAGCGGAGGAGGAGGGGCTTTCAGACTCCAATTTTGAATGAAAAATTAACCTTATAAAATTCACACACTACACGGTTGAGTACATAGTGCATAAGTACATCGTGTATAGTGCATCGTTTGGGACACAACTCAAGGCTGTGTGTCCACCAAAGCGTTTTTAACCAGCTGAAAATGCCAGGCGGTCTTCAGAAAACACCCAGCTGGGGGCACTTGAGAGCTCTTTGGAGGCGCAGCATTTTTCAAATGAGACGCTTTGGTTGCTGTGATTCGGAATATCTGCGGGAGTAATGCGTTACTAGTATCTGATTTCACAGGCAGTTTGTTTTATCAGCAATTACTGAATACAAATAAATGTTGACACAAGGTAAAGTACTTGCTCTAGCCCTTACTTTGGATGAAGGGATGGCTGAAGCAGGTAGAAAGAGAGGACGGACCCGTCGGTCTATGCGGGTTCGTGAGATTTTGTGGGCGGTTGGTAGGCGTGGTATTTGTCCCACCCCTCTTCCAGTGTGATTGGATGGCTGGGTAAAAAGTGACAGTGACGAGCACTGCGTTTTACCCAAAGTTGAACATTTTTCAACTCTTAGCAGCCGGAAAAAAAACACCAAGTGCGCAGCGCTCAGTCTGGAATAGATGCCCAGCACCTCATCACACTGCTGGCTTGTGAAAAAATATGCTGGCGTCAGGAAAAAACGCTTTGGCGGACACACGGCCTAAGGCTGCGTCCGAATATCTCTTCTATCCTACTACACGATAGGCGATAAGCAGTACGTTAAAGGAGTAGTATGTCCGAATTCTCAGTATTCATAAAACAGTAAGCGAGAAATACCCGGGTGACCTACTGCTTCTGTTGAGATAATGCAGTATGGAACCACTGGACACTGTGGATACTGCGATATCCAATAGGCAACAGGACTGGCACGGAAGAGCTGTCGGAATGTAATACGTCCGGATTGTATTCATGCTTACCACTTATACTGATTAGTATGTACTGTCACAGCCACGCAGCGGGTTCTGAATCAAATGCAGCGGGTTCTGAGTCAAATGCAGCGGGTTCTGAGTCAAATGCAGCGGGTTCTGAGTCAAATGCAGCGGGTTCTGAGTCAAATGCAGCGGGTTCTGAGTCAAATGTAGCAGGTACCATCACAGTATGTGATTTTGGACACAGCCTAACGAACAGGCCAACTTAAATACACACGGGGAAATGAAATGAGACACAGGTGGCAGCAATGACACAATTAACGGACAGAGGGAAAACACATGGGGGAACAGTGGGAGCCTCTAGCGGCCAAACGACAACACAAGTCCAAAGTTCTCACATTCAGAGCTCGAGTCCAACTACAGAGTGCTGCACAGATCTCTCAGCAACTCAGTCAATGACTCGATTTGATTTGCATGACGTTTACATTAATCTACTTGGATGGTGCCTTTATTCAAAGAAAGGAAAGAACACAATCCACACGAGTTTTACATAAAATCGATGTGAACAAATTGAAGAGGCTTGGAGTAAAAACAAAGAGTCACAACTAAGCAAGGGTTGACTCATTTAAATGTTTACAACTCAGTCATGCTACAGATACAGACCTGTCACAAAGCAATAAAACATGTGAGGTCGAAAAACAAACAAGTGAGGTATGTTGTGCCCTGTTATTGTATTATAATCAGACCCTGGCTCGAAAGCAACATACGTAGTTAGTCTGCAGTAGTTTGTTGTTGCACATGATATCTAGTTTAAATCTAATTAATAGTTAAAATTGGATTAAGTATCGTTAAAATCATCAAATGTTGCCCCACCACTTTTGGAGTAGTGGTGCCACTCCTCTTTTAAATAATGTTAATGATACACATCTATACTGAGAGAGTCTGTGGACTTGAGAACCACTGGAATAGAGTACCTGAAATCTGGCCCCAGACTCCAGCCCAGGTGTTGGCGGTAATGAGACCAGATGTTGATTCTCCAACCGCTAGAGATTCACGAGAGAAGAAGAAGGACTGCAGCGCTGTCTGAATGATTTAATCTTCTCTACACGAAAATATTTCTGACAGGATTTGCACAGGATCTAGACGAGTTAGGAATAAAAGCTGGTTACTGTGTGCTTTTGAGGTGTTGACTCGGTTTCGTTTTCAAGCCCGAGCTAAGTGCCATGGAGACGCACTAGCTGACCTGCTCAGGTAACTCTGACTCCCTGTGTACGTGCACTACATAGTAAATTAAACAATGGAATTATTCTACATTAATATCAAACGAGAGACGCCATTTTAGGATTAAGCCTTGGTGGAAAGTGAATGCATTCGTTTTGTGGCTAACCACTACAGTAAGCTTATTCTTATTCATTTACACCACAGCGCTGTTGAATTCTCGATTCTGATTGGTCAGAAGGTGTTGATTAATTTGCCACAGCAGCAGCTCTGACTGTACTTCCGGCTGCAAACCACAGGTTTGTTTATGCTAATGCGCTCGTTCGAATGCGTTCTCGTTTCTATAGTAACAACCTCCATGACTTCACATAATCACAGAACTAGTAATAAACTGCTTAAAAACGTTCAGCTCTTCCACAATGATATGGCGAGGTCTTCTGTCAGGAGATGTTTGTTTACCATTTATGGAAGGAGTCTCCAGTGTCAACGCTGTCTAACAAACAAAGGTGAAGCTAAAGTTTCTGGGTTGGTGGGCTTTCAGGCTTTCGAGGGGTGCACGTGTGGATGCAAAGCCTACAAAATCTTATCAATTGACAAACTGTAAAATATAACAAGTTGAGAGAGCCCAAGAAAAAATATCAAGAAATTTTTTTGTAGTCGGATATAAGAAAGGTTGGAATTTGTCCGTTAAAAAGAAATTATTAAATCGTTTGAATACACCATACAGGGGTGGACTGGGACTAAAAACTGGTCCTGGACTTTCTAGCACAGAGCGGCCAACGGTACCCGGTATTTATTTATTTATTTAGTATATAGGCTACCATTGGATAAAGTATACAATAGTGATGATCTGAAAAGGAGGACAAATGAGCGTCCGGCTCAAGGCTGACCCAAAATCGGACAGATGGCCACCCTATTTAGCATTTTTATTTTAAAGAGTTGGCAAATATTGCTGTATTCAGCCTCGTCATGTTCAGCTCCTTACATCTTACCTTGCATTATTCAAGCATTGAAGAACACCGCGCTGAATTACATTTTATTTCATTTATACATATGAGCAATTAAGGGTTAAGGGCCTTGCTCAAGGGCCCAGCAGTGGCAGCTTGACAGCGCTGGCAT
Organism: Cranoglanis bouderius; assembly: GCA_023630585.1. Classification (NCBI taxonomy): domain Eukaryota; kingdom Metazoa; phylum Chordata; class Actinopteri; order Siluriformes; family Cranoglanididae; genus Cranoglanis; species Cranoglanis bouderius. The sequence goes on along the minus strand of CM042545.1, from coordinate 19,336,758 downwards.
TTGAACTCACGACCTTCCGATCAGTAACCCAACGTCTTAACCACGGAGCTACCACTGTCCTACTACTTGGGCTCGACTTCTGTGAACTTTAAACCCCGCCTTCTTTGATTTGATTGGCCATGTCAAACATTTTGATATTGACAAGCGCTGTTAGACTGCTGCAGTGAGCCAGAGCCCGCTAAATAGATGAATCATTTTGAGTCATGTTTGCTGCACGGGTATTCGCCTGGGCCGACAGAATACATAAATGTGCTATCATTTGTTCTTTATATATTTATGTAGCAACGGGCCGGCCCACATTGTCCGTTGTCAAAACTCCCGGTGCTCCAGATGGCCAGTCTGCCCCCGTATATAGCCTATATTGTTGAAAATGTACGAGGAAAGTCGTTTGCCTATGTGCCGGGGCTCAGCCCCGGACGGCCCCGGCCCAATTTAATCCCTGGTAACATGTATGATTAACATCATGAGAGAGAAAAAAGTGACAGTGGTGAGGGATCTACATTTTATAGATGCTATAATGTAAGTCATAATAGGAACTAACTCGTTTTACATACCTATAAAAATGACGAAGATGACGTGTCGTTCTTTAACTAATGTAATCGCTGGCGAATCTCTGATATATTATATATATACACTTCCGCTTCCTGACCCCATCGTTTATTGATGTTGGTCTACGGATCGGAAGGTCGTGAGTTCAAATCCCAGCACCGCCAAGCTGCCACTGTTGGGCCCTTGAGCAAATCCCTTAACCCTCAACTGCTCCCTGGGCGCTGCAGCAAAAATGGCTGCCCACTGCTCCGGGTGTGTTCACGGTTTGTAGTGTGTGTGTGTGTGTGTGTGTTCACTACTCACAACTCCTAACGTGTGTGTGCACTAACTGAGATGGGTTAACTGCAGAGGACAAATTCCGTGTATGGGTTACCATACATTGGCCTTCACATGTCACTTTATTATTTTCCTATACATATACTTTTATGACATTATATTTCAGAAGAATTGATTTGTAAAAAAATCTTGACAAAAAATACCTTGTATACTGTACCAGTCAGTAGTTGGCCTCAGGAGTTGGCGCATGGGTTTGGTTGGTGTGAGCACCAGGCTTTGGCTTGCATGTTGTGTCCTGTTTATGCGTTTATTGTAATCATCATTATTATTATTATTATTATTATTATTATCATCATCATGAGCATCATTAATCACTGTTGTCACTTGCATGACTTCGTGGTCTTCCTTATGGTATGTGTTCACTTGCAGGTTCCGCATGCTGCGTCCTGTTTATTTTATTAACAGCATGACTGTTGTGGTTGTGGCGAAATCTGTCTTGCTGTGAATCGGCAAATGTTTAACAAATTTCAGATTTATGTCAGTGAGGATGGCCACTGCAACAAGATCTTGTCCTAGCCAACAAGATTTTAATTCTCTATAACCAAATCCATGCAAATGTAACAGACATTAGCAGCGAACAGAGTGACAGGTGGTGCAGCAACACGTGGTAACAAAGTGTGCAAGTAGGGATTTACGTTCAGAAACATGAAAAGCTCATGGTTACTGTGGTTTCCGTGTTTACTTCTAGTTATCATTTACTTTGTTTGTTCTGTCTGTATCTGCTCAGTTGAATAATAGTACTTTCTAAATTAAATGTTCATGGTTTGCATTAAGTGTGTTGATTTACAAAAGGTCCTGTTTATATTTTAGCTTCTGTTTCCAGAATCACTTCCCTTTAGACGTCTTATAATGGAATCGACTGAGGTTTCTTCCCAAAAACCTCCATACTCTCCTTGTCCTGCTCATTCACAGGTAATGGTTTTAATAATGTTGTCATTGTAAAGCTTAGTATATTTGATAGATATCAGAACGCTGAATGCCTAAAATAAGGAAATCAAAATCCACCGAGCACATTATACTTGTGTGATGCAGATTTTTTTCCCCCTGATTGCGATAATCGATTTAATACTCCAGAACCATTAGCCTAAAAAGGACACAAAAAATAAGCATTTACACCACTTCTGTTTAAGGAAGAGAAGAGAAGGGCGTACAAAAATGACCACTTGTGCAGTCGGGAAGTGATTCTGCTGTAATGTGCAGTAAAGAGTTTAAAAACATAACATAATCCTTTTACACATCTGTTGTGTAATGTTCACAGCGTATTTTATCACCTCTCCTTATCGTCACCATTAACATTATTTGTGTTAAGTTGGACACTTCTTTGCAGACCTATTTAATCAGTGTCCATTTTGAGAGCCATTTGACCATTTTTGGTGGCATCCCTAATAAATATAGTAAACCGATGTTAAATATATACTTTGTCTAATGTTAGCTAAGTCGAACATGCACTGATATATTTTATTTCATATTAATAAACTTAAAACATTCCCCATTTACTTGTACAGAAAGCGAGTGAGCTGAAGGGATTGAGAGCAGCATGAGATGGGGAAAGGGAGCGAGGCCTCCAGGAAGTGTCTATTAATATCAGAGAGTTCAGAAGATCAGGGAGTTCAGGGAGAAAAAAGACTGCTCTTTTGGTGTATTTTTGAGTGATCACTCGTACTAGTGTTGCCTTTCCTGCTCAGGGGAGCCTCCATACTTGGAGCACTCCAGGGCCAGAAAGCACTAAACTTTCTGCCGCTGTGGGGTAATCTGCATATTTTCGAGTCTTTTCCCTTAACAATGATAATTCTGAAGAGTGCTGCTGAATGGGTGGCATTTATTCCAGTCAGTTTTACTTACACAGACAAAAGCAAAAGAAAAACATGCAGAGATGTCTTTCTCTGCGGCACACACAAACTCACAGCCTCAACCCCACCTTGTGCCAATAACTTCCAACCAGGTCCTGTAGTGATGCACGATGCAGTATTTGCAGTAAATACTGTGATCATTTCCTAGAACCTTCTTACCGAGCTGGTAGGTTTTGAATGATAAAGGGCCCTGGTGGTTATCCGAGAGTCATAGAACCACCAGGATAACCAAACTCACCATAAGACTGTTGTGAAAGATGCTCAGAGTTGACTGCTAAACTCTGCCCATTGGGAGGGTTGATGTTATTCTTGTAGAACCTGAAGAAATTTCATGGTGTTGCCCAGGTAGCAGCAGCACAGACATTGTGGAGCAGAACATCTCTTAATAAGGGCCATGAGCAGAAGATGGTCTTCGTAGAGTGGAACACCACAGTAGGGGCTGGATGTCCTGCCTGTCTATAGGCCAAGGTGATGACGTCCACTACTCGTCTGATTAGACGAGGGGGCTCCTTGAGTCTTACCTATATAACAAATAAAAGGTTGGTCTTAGGGTCAGATTGTCTGTTGTCTGCTCCAAATAGCACCATGGTGCACATACCAGACACAGAAGGGAATGCTCTGCCACATCACCCTCATTGGGAATCAGTCTATTGTCCTTGCAGCCTTCAAAATGTATGTGGAAAAATATGTGGCAGAAGTCTTGGATTCATCCACAAAGTCACCACAAAGTCATCTAATCACCAACACAAGCAAGGCAAGCTGGTAGTCAAGCTTCTAGCATACAACTCTCCAACTCTTTCAACTTATGTGATTGGTAGCAAGAAGGCAGTTTTCATAGACATTCAGTTAAAGCTGTACATGTATGCTCATGAGAAGGGTCTTTAAGGGACTTGAGCACAAGTGGAAGGTCCAGGGCTTCTGTGGGATGGTGGCAAGTTGAGATGCCTTTCCCTGTTTAAAAAGGCAGTAATATGCCTATGGGACCCTAGAGAGAGTACAGTGGAGAGATCCAAAGTACAGTGGTGCACTGAGATGGCAGTTATCTAGCATTCCCTGGAGAAAAGTCTAAATCCTAGCAATCAGTTTATGTACCATGTCCAGCCGATGAGGTAAACAGCATTTGCAGAACTTCCACTTAAGGTCATACAAGGTCTGTAGGCTCTTGTTAGGTTGTCGTCCTCAGTCTGACTGAGGGCCAAGTCTTGCTGTCCATTTGGGACCTCTGCTCAGGGAGGAAGCTGCCAGGGTGTTCTGACCACTAATGAGATTAAAAGACCTCTGTTACTCTCAAAGTCTTTCCAGCCATCTTGGAGGCCATAAGCAGGACTGTAGCTTAGTTACTGAATCCTGGGGAATAATTAGCTTGGGAACAATCAGCAGGGAGAGGAAGACAGTTTTAAAAGGAATGGTGAGACCAGGGCCTGCCCCACGGAATAGATGAGGGCACTTGGATGCCTACCAGAAGTCTGAAAAGATGGTCCCCTCCTGGGTAGTGCAGGGCCCCTGGTAGGTATTTTAACATTGATCCAGACTCCATGTGAATTGCCCATTTGGCTATGCTGGGTATGTGTTTCTGAAACCTGTACCCTCCTATCTAGGACTTGTCTGGGGTAGGTCCAGAGAGGCTGTAGTACACAAGGAAGATTCAGCAAGGCACCCATCAACAAGAGTGGATTGTGCCAACCATACCCAGAGACACTTTTATAAATCAAGTTAGCAGAGTCACCCCATAACCTCACCCACTGCCAGGACTGAGGTGTCAGTCAACTCAAATAATTATGATTTTATGTAGTAATTGTGACAGGCCTAGTCATATGGTAATTCTATTTAAAAATAATCAGTCATGTAAATTGTAAAAACATTTAAGTCTATTCAAATGTGACTAGTGAAATTATAAAGGTTTGATGTAGTTAAATAATATATACAGTATTCACCCAGGTTTTAGACAGAGCACTAATGAGGCATGTGAAAACATAATTTCTTGAAAGGAACTTTTAAAGGTGTAATGTAGAACCTTATAATGAAACGTTTCCTTTTTGAAGTCTGACTGGCTTTCTGTACTTTACCGCTGAGAAATATTCTTTGGTGCGTACACACTTTCTTTCCTCAGCTTATAAGCTATCCTGCTAATCACACACAAATTCTAATATGTACAATTGTATCATGAACTGTGACAAAGAAAATCAAAAGCTGCTTTCAGACTTTGGTTACTAAACAAGTATTATTGTTTTTGATCATTAGTTTTGTGATGATGTCACAACAGAGACTTGCACGACTTCAGAGACTGTGGACTATCAGAACCCTATAAAAAAGGAAGAACCTGAAGATGAAGGCTATCTCTGTAAGGCAACATTAACTGTTTAGTCCAACTATGATTAATTTGTGACTGAACCAGTTCTACAGAACTCACTTTTCCTTAATTTTCTGTTTTGTATTTCTTATTTTCACTTGAGATGACTGTTTATGAAATTCAGATTATGGAATTTTAGGTGGCGGGACATCAAGCCATGTGGGATTAATCATCACTGTCGACCAAAAGACAGTAAAAGAGGAAGAACCTGAACATGATGAGTTTCTCTGTAAGACATGTTCCAGGGTTACATAACACTTTTGACAATTATTCCGTCTGTTTAAGCTAAATTTGTGACCGAACAATTAAAAATATTTGCATCCTCCCTTTCTAGACTGTGAGGACTGCAGATCCTTCTTCACCAACAAGTGTGAGGTTCATGGTCCCGCTTTTTTCATCTCTGATACCCCTGTTCCCATGGGGATTGATGACCGAGCCAGACAAACCCTTCCACCTGATCTAGAGGTTGGAAAGAGTGACATTCCTTATGCAGGCCTAGGGGTGTTCAATAAGGGGGAGACTATTCCACTTGGTGCACACTTTGGGCCATGTGAGGGAGACCTGGTGGACAGAGAGGAAGCCATGAATAGTGGCTACTCTTGGGTGGTGAGTTAGTTTCTTAAAATAATAAATCTTTTTAAAAGTTCATTATAAATGTCTAAAGTATGGCATTATCTAAGACCGTCAGACTTTTAGTACAGATTAACCAATGAAGAACCAGTGTGCGCTTCTTTTCTTTTCAGGTGACCTCTTAACTGTTCATATAATCTCATCTCATTTATAATTTTAATGAGCCCTAGGAAACACTAACAGTGGGATGTACACTGATCAGCCATAATAAGACCACTGACAGGTGATGTGAATAACATTGATTATCTTGTTACAATGGCACCTGTGAAGAAGTGGGATATATAACAAGTGAACGATCAGTTCTCAAAGTTGGTGTGTTGGAAGCAGGGAAAATGGGCAAGCGTAAGGATCTGAGCGACTGTGACAAGGGCCAAATTATGATGGTTAGACGAATGGGTCAGAGCATCTCCAAAATGGCAGGTCTTGTGGGGTTTTCCTGGTATGCAGTGGTTAGTACCTACAAAAGAGTTCCAAGGAAGGACAACCAGTGAACCGGCGACAGAGTCATGGGTGCCCAAGGCTCATTGATATGTGCGGGGAGTGAAGGCTAGCCTGTCTGGTCCGATCCCGTAGAAGAGCTACTGTAACACAAATTGCTGAAAATGTTAGTGCTGGCTCTGATACAAAGGTGTCAGAACAGACAGTGCATCACAGTATGCACAGTATGTGGCTGTGTAGCTGTAGATCGTCAGAGTGCCCATGCTGACCCCTGTCCACTGCCAGAAGTGCCTACAATGGGCACATGCGCATCAGAACTGGACCATGGAGCAACGGAAGATGGTGGCCTGGTCTGATGAATCATGTTTTCTTTTACATCATGTGGATGGCCAGGTGTGTGTGTGTCGCTTACCTGGGGAAGAGATGGCACCAGGATGCACTATGGGAAGAATGCAAGCCGGGCAATGTTCTGCTGGGAACCTTGGGTTCTGGCAATCATGTGGAATGTTCTGGGCAAACAAGTCCGATCCATGGAGGCCCGACCTTGCAACTTACAGGACTTAAAGGATCTGCTGCTACCGTCTTGGTGCCAGATACCACAACAAACCTTCAGAGGTCTTGTGGAGTCCATGCCTTCATGGGTCAGAGCTGTTTTGGCGGCACAAGGGGGACCTACACAATATTATGCAGGTGGTTTTAATGTTATGGCTTATCTGTGTATATCGGCTATGTGATCAGTCAGAATACCTTGTATTGATTGATAGTTGTATTGTATTGATTTTCTATGACCCTTCTCTCAATCAAGTGAACACTGTAGGAATTTCAGCACTTTTTATATGTGCCTTCAGTTTTGCCTTCAGCAAGTGAAATGCATGCTCAATTGGATCCATGTCAGGCCATGGGCCATTGCAGAACATTCAACTTCTTTGCCTCAAAAATTTTTTGGGTTGCTCTCAAAGTATGCTTTGGGGCACCGTGAAGCACCGTACAATGAGTTTCGAAGCATTTGGCTGAATCTGGGCAAATCATATAGCTCTATACACTTCAGAATGTTGTCAGCAGTCACATCATCAATAAATACAAGGCAACAAGTTCCATTGGCAGCCATACATGCTCACACCATAAGATGCCGTGGTATGCTTCGGATCATGAGCAGTTCCTTCCCTTCTCCATAGTCTTCTCTTCCCATCATTCTCGTATAAGTTGATCTTTGTCTCATCTGTCCATAGGATGATGTTTCAGAATTGTACAAACTTTTTTAGACGTGGTTGGTAAACTCTTATCTGGTCTTCCTGTTTTTGAGGCTTACCAGTGGTTTACATCTTGAGGTAAACCCTCTGTATTTACTCTGGTGAAACCTTCTCTTGATTGTTGACTTTGACACCGATACGCCTACCTCCTTGATGGTGTTCTTGATCTGGCCAACTGTTTACGTGAAGGGTTTTTCTTCACCAGAGAAATAATTCTGTCATCCACCATGGTGGTTTTCTATGGTCTTTTGGGACTTTTGGTGTTCCTGAGCTCACCAGTGCACTGAAAGAAGTGTATTGATGTTTGATTTTCAGCTTAATGATGGCTTGCTCTTCGGACTTCACATTGAGAGTTAACAGCAACAGATTCCAAATCAAAATGCCACACTTGAAATCATTGCTAGACCTTTTATCTGTTTACTTGTAAGTGGAATAATTAGCGATATAACACACACCTGGCCGTGAAACAGATGAGCAGCCTTAAAAAGGAAAGGGCCACATAAAGCTGAAAGTCTGCACTTTGAGATTATATTCAAATATATTATTGTATTAATTATATTTTTCTTTTATATTTCTTTAGATATCCAAGAGCAGTCAATGTGAGGAATACATAGATGCAAAGAGGGAGATGTGTTCTAACTGGATGAGGTGAGGAATACTCTGCTGAATTCTGCACTGTTGGGTATTTGTTTAGTCGTTGATTTTACCATTCCTTATTTGGTGTGAAAATATTAGGTATTTCTTTACTACTGTTTATTGAAGGACTGTAATGAGCTATAACACAGGTATGTGATACTAGACCTTTGCATATCTGCCTGAAAACACATTTGTTCATGCCTGTAAGCGAGGTGACATATCCCTCATTATCACTGTCTTCCCTTAGTTCAGCAGGTTGTTCTTCCATCAAACTATGACTGCTGTGCGGAGTAGGCCAGACTTGTATCTCAGTCTTTTCATTCAGAGAACAGTAGATATGTGCATTCCCTTTCAGTCAAGTCACTTGGAATAACACAGTACGGGATGTATATTCACACTTCACACAGCCATATCCAATGTGGGGGAAATAACTCCTTAATCCAATAAAGGGCATAGTGAGAGCCACACAGGTGGTCAGAAATTACAAAAATGCACAAATGTATGATGGAAAGAGCAAGAGACTACTATAGAAACATCTGCCACTGACATCCCCTTCAACAGAACCCAAGACGAGAAGCATCTGTCAAAGCAAACTAGTTCCCTGGACTGACTGAGTGGAGTAACAGATGAAATGTTAACATCTTGAATGGAAAAAAAAATATGTAGATGTCTATTTTAATATCAGATTTTGTATTAGATGCAAGCAAACTATTTTGGTGAGGAAAGATTTTATTTCCTTTCTCTAGCACACTTTTACCTACTTGTGTTTACGTAACACAAGTTATTTGTTCTTGGAACTAGACGTAAGAACCCGTATGAATCTCATGAGGCTTTTGGGCTAGTGGATGAGGAGGCCACTCCACATTTAGTTTTGGGGCTGCATGTATCAAGAAGATAGTATTTGACTTATGTTGTGACCCTTCAGCAGCCAAAAAAACAACTGGCTTGTCTGTATCTCCATAGTTTCTTCTTCAGACAGGCAGAGCTTTTTAATGCAGAGATGAAACTTGTCCTCATCCTCGTTAGCTGCAAGCGCTGCTCTTATTGAGGTAGCTGAACAACCCTGGGGAATTGTTTTGCCTGAGGATGTCTTAACAAACATCACACCTTTGGACAGCAGCTGGTGACAAAACACACACGCATCAGGTTGCATTGTAGCTCTCCTTACATGGACCATCCCAATGCAACCCAGCATTTTGGTGATAAAGTGACTTTGAACTGAACTGACTTAAATGGAACCATTCATTCTGTTTCTATCTCTCTCCCTGTTTTTTTTTTTTGTTTTTTTTCACTCCGTGTTACTCTCTCATCCTTTGTTCACTGTCTCTTTCTTATTTTCCAGGTATGTGAATTGTGCTCGTAATGATAAAGAACAGAATCTAGTGGCATTCCAGTATCGAGGGGGGATTTTCTACCGTTGCTGTCAACCGATCAAAACAGGACAGGAGCTCTTGATGTGGTACGAAGATGACTACGCCAAAGACCTCGGCCTTGCATTCGACCACCTCTGGAAGAAAAAGTGCTCCTCAAATGGTTAAGTCCTAACCTGATTTTTGTCACCTGATTTTTGTTTATTTTTAATACCATGATGAACCCGAATTTGAACAGCAGCTATAGGTCTCAATAGATAGATACGGTGGGCTAGTTAACTTGCTTCAATGCCCGTTACGCAATACTATGGTGGATTATTGTGGTGGGATGTCACATTCCAAAGCCCTACGAGCTATATAGGACCCATGTGAAGTGCATATACATGATAATCTAGCAACTATAGAGCCACAGCAAAAGGAGGCATGGGAACAGTGCATGCTGGCTATGACCAAACACACCACAGTTCAGGGTTCCTGCATGGCTGCTCCTTGGCAAGTCACATTCACAGTAGTCTAGCTATATTAGTAGCAGTTTGTGAAGCCCCCTTAAGTCTTAGAGGTGTGCAGGTAATGGGATATTCTCGGAATACATATGAAAATACAGCAGGTCAAAAACAACTGGGATAATACAAGAATTAACAGACTATGGATGAACTTGGAAAAGATTCCTCATTCTGTGGCAAAGTAGTGGCACAAGGTGGCTGTTAACCCAGGTAACCTCGGAATGCAGTGCAGCCCAATGATGAGGGGATTAGGGGGTACTGGGCATACTTGGCCACTACTTACAATATTCAAACTGATTGTCTCAACAGTAATTCTCTCTCCATTTTCCCCCTGGACTGAAGGTGATGGCCAGAGTTTAGACTGACATTGATGCTCAAATATTCAAATACTCCATCATTGATGTAGTGAAACTATAATACCCAAAAACTCAAAAACTTAATTGAACCATTGGGAATCCCTACTATGATCAACCAGTCCGGACAACTTAGTGAGACATGTCAAGAACAAGCCAGAATTTGTTTTCTGAAATGTTGCGTTGTGTTGTTGGGTGTCCGAATCAGAAATGTGTTCGTGAACATATTTGATTTTACCTGCATACCATTGAATCAGACACCTTTTGTCATGTCAGGTCATGATCTTACTGAGGAGATGCCTATAATGGACACGTTCAGCTGGCTAACTGTATTCAGATTACAAATGAGTTTATGACATCTGTTTGGGTTGTTGGAAAGACTTCCCAGAAGAGTGGAGGCTCTTGTAGCAGCAAAGGGGGCGACCAACTTTGGAACGGGATGTGATGGTCAGGTGACCACATTCTTTTGGCCATATAGTGTATGTGGACACCGGACCGTCACAACCATATAGAAGGCACGCGGTTGGCATTCCAATTCATCCCAAAGGTGTTCAGTGGGGTTGAGATCAGGGCTCAGGCCACTCAAGTTCTTCCACATGGAGCTCGCATTTGTGCACAGAGGCATAGACATGATGAAACAGGTTTGGGCCCTTCAGATCCAGTGAAGGGAAATTGTAATGCTGCAGCATACAAAGACATTCTAAACAATTGTGTGCTTACAACTTTGTAACAGTTTTTGAAGAACCACACATGGGTGTGATGGTCAGTTGTCCACATACTTTCGGTCATATAGTATATGTCTGGCCATTTTAGGCTAGGCCACCGCTTAGGATCATTTAGCCAATGACAGGGCACCAAGCCATAATGATCTTCTAGAATTACACCATTTGACCGTGTTAGTTTTGCTGAATAGCACTCCCTGTCTTTTAGTCACAATCCATAATATGAAATAGATAACATTTTAGCCAACGTCAGTCTGATTCCTAAATAAAATTCTTGATAAATTCTTTCAGAATATAACTAAGTACTATCAGGTTGCTAGGCTACTCGGGTCTTTTTGCAACCAGGTTGTGTATGCATATCTTTTTGTTTACAAACACTAAAGGGGTCTATAGACCACCAAAACTTATGGATATTTACAGTACGAGTGTGCAGCCAGCACTTCAAACCTGAGGACTCTGAAAGAGATTTGAAAGTGGAGTTACTGGGTCTTCCGCCAAAATAGATGCTAAAAAAAGCTGATTATGTCTGTATTTAGTACAAAATAGAGACCAGAGGAGATTTCTATGCCCGGTCAACCTGAGAAAAGGAGCCGAACTGAGGTAGGACAACTAATTAATGTCTGCTAGCAAATGCTCGTACTCAGCCATGTAAGTAGTAAGATGGCTAGTAAGGTCGCTAACACAAAGGTAGATAATCATATAATGTTGCTAGCTAACATTATGGTAGCTACTTGTGCTGTTGCTAAGTAAAGTTATTTGGCTCGGTGTAATTTTGAAAGACCTATAGCTGCTCTGTACTTGCCTCCTGTTGCTCTTCTCGCTGGCACAGTTCTTGTTTTGCATATTCTGGCTCGAACATGTATGGTTAGCTGTCATTGTGCAACATCTGTTGAGTCATTTCTGTCACTTGTGTAAGAATATCATTATTTCAAGAATATCATTCGCCAACTGTCAAGTTAGTGAAGTAAGTAACACTGACAGATTTGTAGCATAAAGGTGAGTATGTTAACAGACTGAAGTGGCATTGGTATGCATCAGTTTATGAAGTCAGATGCATATCCACCAAGAAGGGGCTGGAGGGTCCATGGGCTACTTCATCTGGGTGTTTCCCTGATTCATTTGCTTTGAACGGCTTTCTTGAGCTGATTAGGAACGGGCTTCCTTCGGGGCAGAGGTGACTGTACCCAGCAGTGTTTCAGCATAATTTAAATGTGGCTTTGATGGATATGTACACCAGACCCATGTGCTGGACCTGCTGTCGTGGCTGGGTATCCCTTTCAAATCTGCTTGGTCCTCTGGGCCCAGATGTGTGGTCATACAACTGGCTGAACCAGCAGCTCCACGTGCCATTCTCCACGTTTTGCTCACTTTGCTATTATCACACATACAGTAGATCTTAGTTGCAGCAAACATGTCCATTCAGTGGTCTACAATAGATTGCTAGGCTATAGTTCCTACACTATATAATTACTGATATGCCTTTGGGGGCTCCCACTCATGAAGGTCCTACTATTTCAAGTGGGAATTCAAGGCAGGGCAGCCACCTGATCACCTTCAGCTATGATGATTGCTGATTGACTAACTGGAATGCAATAGCCTTGTCAATGCTGACTATACACACTGGTATTTGGAAGGTGTTTGATGTGCAGCTAATTTTATTCCTGCTGGTGCCCTTGCTTGCTATGAGTATGTGAGATACCGTACATGCAACACTTCGGAACCTGCTGTGGTTGCAAAAGATTTGTATTGATTCTGCTGTCATGCTCCCCAATTTCTTTAAGATGTCATCATCCTATGCTACATAAATTAACATTCGGTTCATTCACTAATCTTTAGGATCCTTGATGCTCACTGTTACATCTTATCCAGGTTTTAAGGGTGTTGGGTAGGTTTAACTGCTCTCGTGTGTCAATTATTTTTCAACAAATGTACACATCATTCCTGTTCGAAAAAGTCATGGAATATATTACTGTTGTGGTCATGCAGTGAGTTTGTTAGGGAAAGCAGAAACCAGGGCCATTTCTTGCTATAAGTGGTATAAGAGGTCACTTAGGGCCCACCAGGTGGCCCCGCAATTTTTAAAATAGTTATGCAAAAAAGCACACTTTGCTATCATTACTATCATTACTACTCCCTTGTGGTAGGAAAAAAATAGGTAACTAACGTCAGAAGATCATGAAGAAGTGGCGATCATGAAATGTTCATGTAACAAATTTAAACGACGGGCAAGGAGGATGCGGGAAACGGCTGAACATCAACGTAAAGTTTAATCATAAACAAAACTCAAGCATAACAGAAAACGCACAAAGCGCACGTGCGTCTGGTACTCTACACACTCCCACCCCTCAGTGTGGGGAAGAGTTTTAGATTGGATCCATCTCCAAATATACCAGCGCAATTATACAGGTGGAAAAAAATTTTAATCAGAAGAGCACTCTCCACCAACACCAATGCACTCCCACACAACAGAAACCCTTTCATTTCTCAGAATATGGGCCTCAGCTCATTTATACAGGTCAAATCACTGCTCGTAATGCGGGGAGAGTTTTACACATTAGAATGCTGTGCAAACACTTTGCTTAAGCTGTGTCACTTCTTACAGTGTGGGAAGAGTTTTAGACAACAGAGTAATCTCCAACAACAACAACAGTACATTCACACAGGAGAGAAGCCGTTTCACTGTCCACAGTGTGGTAAGAGTTTTAAAAACCAGAGTAGTCTCATGAAACACCAGCGAATGTGTTGAAATGGCCAGTCAAAGCCCAGATCTCAATCCGATTGAGTGTCTCTGGCAAGACTTGAAAATTGTTGTACATGAGTCTCCATTCAATCTGACCAAGAATGGGCAAAGATGTCAGTATCCAGATGTGAAATGCTTATAGAGACATACTATATCTCAGAATACCAACAAATGCCTGATTATTATTATTATTATTATTATTATTTTTGTCACAGTAAAAATTTTTAAACATATTTAAATTTTAGACACTGTTTAAATCAAATGGTAAAAATGCCTTTTATGCCCATTTAAATTCCAGGTTGTAAAACTACAAAACGTAGATCACGATATCAGGACGCACCTCTTGACATGTTATCAGAATACTGGAGGAAATGTGCAGGGTGAGTCCTGCTAACACTAAAAAATTACCTGGGACGTTTCACTGAAGTTCTGCCCTAACTTTCTCCAAAACTGGCTTTAAACCACAGTCAAAGCCCAATACATGAAGTCCTATTCCTCAGGCCTCTTTCAAAATCTACTGCTCAAATGGGTAGCCGGATTCAAACTTTGCTGAAGGATCATTTCTATGGTAAATGGTATTTAACCATTTCAAAGAAAAGTAAAGAAGGTCCTAAAATATAGATGCATTATAGCCATAGAGTGAGCTTTATATGGCTACCAGAGCCTACCTCACTTTAACTCTGGTAACTTTTAGAGTCTGAAAAATTACTAGAGGGCCTCTTTCAAGAATGCCTTCACATTACTGCCTGTGTCTCACTAAATGGATTTGTTAACGAAAGACCATAATCATAATCACACTGTGGGCTCGTCAGACTTTTTACTGTTTTGTCATCCAGAATTCATAGACATTATGTTGCATTCATAGTGTATTTACTTTTTTTGTTTGTTTGTTTGTTTGTTTGTTGGTATGGTTTGTAAAAAAAAAAAAAAAAATTAGTCAAGATTTGTTCTGTTTCTCTGAGAGTTTCTAATACTTCTCATTTTTATGCTCCAGAAATGAACAGTGTCCTGCTGCAAGTCGTCTCCTGCTCCTGGTGTTTCGACACATCTCAAATTTACTTCAGCAATCACATAAGGAGAAGTCATTATAAGCAATATGTGAGACAGCTGAAATCAAAACAAGTTAAAAATGAGATTCTGATGCCTACTAGAAGCTCTAACAGTCAGCAAACATGCTCTGATACTGGCACTAACGCCAGTCGTGGACAAAATAACAAAGAAATCTACCGCTGCAATTGTGGGAAGAGTTTTACTCACCTGGATAATCTCAAAACTCACCAGTGCATCCATACAAGTGAGAATCCATACCACTGCTCACAGTTTTTAATTTTAATCAAAAAGGTTTTAATCAAAAGGATGATCTCCAGCAATGCCAGTCCGTTCCATCATTGCTCACAGTGTGGCAAGAGTTTTAATAACGGGCGTAATTACAGACAACGCCAGTGTGTTCACGAAGGCGAGAAGCCGTATCACTGCTCACAGTGTGGAAAGAGTTTTAGACAACGAAGTCATCTTAAAACACACCAGCGCACTCACACAGGAGCCTTTCTCCTTTCCTCCCTCAGACACTCGTGTTTCATGGTAGACATCATGCATGGCAGTTCATCAGCTGAACCCTAATCCCAGCAAGATTGAGCTGCTGTATATCTCTGGAGATCCGTCTCTACATGAAGATCTTGTGACCTCCCTGGACACACCTCGGATCACTCCATCTGGCAACGTATGCATCTCTGTAATTCTGGATAACCACTTATCTTTCATGCCTCATTGGTCATACAGGTTTCTCCTCTACAATATGATGAGGGTCTGGTGATTTCTCTCCAAACAGGCCACTCAGGTGCTTGTTCAGTCATCTTGAGACTGAGCTACTGCAAATTGTTCCTGGCAGGTCTGCCCATGCCTGCCATCTGATCCCTGCAACTGATCCAGAATGCAGCTGCAAGACTTGTTTTCAAGTTCCCCAAGTTCTTCCACATCACCTGATTGCTGCGTTCCTTCCATTGGCTTCCTGTAGCTGCCGTTATAGGATTTAAAACACTGATGCTTGTCTACAAGGAAAAAAATGAACCAAACCCCACCTACTTGCAGGCACATATCACTCCCTGCTCTGCACCATGCTCCTTGTGAGCCTGACACCAAGATGGAAGAATGAATTTCCCCTGGGAAGATAAAGAGAGAAAGACCTACCTCTTCAACTAGCATTCAAAAACGAGCACTTATTTAATTTATTTCTAAAAAAAAATCCTGTGACTTGTGTGTTTTCTTCTTGTACTACCCTCCTCCTAAGGGCTGTTTTATACTTCTGCGTGCATGTCAAAAATGTCGTACATGGACGCTTGCACCAAGTGATGCCTTCATAGTTGCATGTAACTTGAACGTGTCCACTAGGGGGCAGTGTCACATGAACCACACCAGAACTTGCTTTAGATTTTATTTTGAGTTGCTGAGGTTAAGTCACCTATACTGTGTCTTTATTGGGAGTCTGTTCGAAAAAAAGAGAAAGTATATTGTGAAAGTGTGCAATCCCACAGGATCAGACTAGCCATTATAATCAACTATAGCTGATATAATGGCGCACACTTTTAATTTTATTAAAGACACAAGTCTGAGAAACCAACGGAGTGAATATGACTAAACTGAGGTTTTTACAAAGCGTTTTTTCATCCGTTTCTGTCACAAGCTATTTTTTCCTCAGATTTGTAACAGACTACACTTTCAGAGATCAGTCCGGGATCACAAGCATTCACATACACATCTCTGCATGCCATGTTTACCCATGATCTCCCCCCCCCCTTCCCCCTTCACAAACGATTTAGCCGTGATTAATTGATGATGATTGTCGGCAACCACAAATTCATGTCTAAGTTGTTCCAAAATTGAACAGTGACAGCCTGGTTTTGGGGTCTACACTAACAGAAACGTCCCCAAGTCCCCTTAGACGGAATTAGGATATTGAGGTTCGACCACCTCTAGAGGTGGCGGATGTGGTTGGTCTCATTATACAGTCCATACAGAATTTTTGTGATTGTTGCGACCAAAAATGCTTGATTTTGCTGCGGCTTTTTCAAAATTTTTTTTTTTTTTTTTTTTTTTTTTTGCGGAAAATTACTTGAATTGGCGAAATTGCAATTGCAGGAAATAGTCTTTTGCGGTGATGTTTGTTGGTAAATGAGACCGTTTAGCTTTACTCATGTTTGATGCGCATAAATCGAAGAGGGCTTTGAGTGAATGCGTGCTGTGATGACGTCGCATGATGCGTCTTGGCCCAAACCTGCCGTAATTTTGGAAAAATTGCAAGCTTCTGCGAATATTGTGGAGTTTCCTTGATTTTCATTCATTTCTGCAATCGCAAAATCCTGGAGGGACTGAATATATCACCATTGTGACTCCTGGGCTTTTGCCTTGACGTTAGTCCCTAACTTGAACTTCTAGTCCCTAACTTCATGACTTTGCCCATGGTTAACCATTTAGAATAAAAATAGACAAGGTCCTAATATATAGACGTGTTGTGGCCATGCACTGAGGTCGGGCTACCAGAGGCTACCCCAGCCTTCACTCCAGGCAAGTCTCATGGTATGTGACCTTGCTGGTAAGCTGTAGAATCTGCAAAATTACTAGACGACTTCCTTCAAAAAAATGCATTACTGGCTGTTTCACATTATGGATTTATCAGCATAAGATCATAAGAAAAAGTATCCATTATGTTTTTTTTTACCGCCTTTAATATCCAGAATTCGTAGATTATGTTGCATTCGTAGTGTTTTGTTTTTTGTTCATGTTGGGATGGTTTGTAAGAAAGTTTAAACGGTTTGTGTAGTTTCTCAATGACTTTCTAATGCATTTCATTTTTTATGCTCCAGAAATGAACGATATCCTGCCGCAAGTCTTCTGCTCCTGGTGTCCACTTTCCTACATGTCTCAAATTTACCTTAACAATCACATAAGGAGAAGCCACTATAAGGAATATGTGAAAGGGGAAAATGTGAATCTGATGCCCACAAGAACCTACAGTAGACAACAAACATGCTCTGGTACTCCCCACACTAACGCCACTCAAGAAATTTATCACTGCTTAAATTGTGGGAAGGGTTTTACTCACCTGAATAATCTCAAAACCCACCAGTGTGTCCACACTGGTGAGAATCTATACCACTGCTCACAGTGTGAAAAAAGTTTTCATGAAAGGGATGTTCTTCAGCGACACCAGAGCATTCACGCAAGAGAGAAAGCATATCATTGCTCACAGTGTGGAAAGTGTTTTACGCGACAGAACGCTCTCCAAAACCATCTGCTTACTCACACAGGGGAGGAGCCGTATCACTGCTTACATTGTGGGAAGAGTTTTAGACGACAGGGTAATCTTCAAACACACCAGCGCATTCACACAGGAGAGAAACCTTATCACTGCTCAGAGTGTGCTAAAAGTTTTAATCACCAAAGTAGTCTCATAAAACACCAGCGTATTCACACAGGAGAGAAGCCGTACCATTGCTCACAGTGTGGAAAGAGTTTTAATAATGGAAGTAATTACAAACAACACCAACGTATTCACACAGTAGAGAAACCATATCGCTGTTCTCATTGTGGAAAGAGTTTTAACAACAGCACTACTCTACAAAGACACCAGAGCATTCACACAGGAGAGAAGCCTTATCACTGTTCACAGTGTGGGAAGAGTTTTACCTACCAGAGTCATCTCAAAGATCATGAGCGCATTCATACGGGAGAAAAGCCTTACCACTGCTCCCACTGTGGAAAGAGTTTTAATAAAAGAAATACTCTACAGAGACACTTGCGTATTCACACAGACGTGAAGCCGTATCACTGCTCACAGTGTGGGAAGAGTTTCAATCAACACAGTGATCTCCAGAGACACCAACGCATTCACACAGAAGAGAAACCGTATCACTGCTCACATTGTGGGAAAAGGTTTACTCTTAATGATACTCTCAGACGACACCAGTACATTCACACAGGAGAGAAGCCGTATCAGTGCTCACAGTGTGGGAAGAGATTTAATCATCACAGTGATCAGCGAAAACACCAACGCATCCACACAGGCGAGAAGCCGTATCACTGCTCACACTGTGGGAAGAGCTTCGTTCAACAGAGCGATCTCCAAAGACACTGGCGTATTCACACAGGAGAGAAGCCGTATCAGTGCTCACAGTGTGGGAAGAGTTTTAGACAGCAGAATGCTTTCCAAACGCATCAGCTCGTTCACACCGGAGAAAAGCCGTATCACTGCTCAGAGTGTGGGAAGAGTTTTAATCAAAAGGGTGTTCTCCAAAGACACCAGAGGATTCACACCAGAGAGAAGCCGTATCACTGCTTACTTTGTGACAAGAGTTTTAGACGACGTAGTCATCTCCGACAGCATCAGCTCATTCACACAGGAGAGAAGCTGCATCACTGCTCACAGTGTGGACAGAGATTCACTTATTCAAATACATTTAAGAAACACAAGTGCACCAACATAGAGACAGCAGCTAATGACACATCTTCAAATCCAGATACGTGATTGGCATTACCGCCATTGTTTACATTTGTGTGCCATGATTTGTTTAAATCATTTGTGTAAAGTGTAGATATGCATTATATGGCCAAAACTATATAGACATCTGACCATCACACCCATATGTGGGTCCACCCCAAACTGGTGTGGGAGAACACAGAGCCTGCACAGAGCCTTGACCTCAACCCCAGTGAACACCTATGGGATGAACTAGGACACCTTCTTGCCTGTCATCAGTGCCCAACCTCACTAATGCTCTTGTGCCTGAATGAGCACAAATCCCCACAGCCATGCTCCAAGATCTAGTGGAAACGCAAAGGAGACTGACTCCATATTAATGCCCATGGTTTTGGAACGGGATGTTCAACAAGTATATATGGGTATGGTGGTCAGGTGTCCACATACTTTTGGCCATACACTGTATGTATATGTAGTTATACATGAAAATTTGCAGTGCATTGGTTAGTATTATATTTTATAATATAATATATTTACTTACTATTGGTAAATTTTTTAACTCTAGTATACCTATTAGTATTTTATGTTCCTTTAATAAATTTTACTCCCTGTTTAAACTTACATGCTCTGTCTTTTGTTTCTTCTTCAATCATACCCATGAATAAATCTTCACATTCTATATGATCACAAGGTTTTAGAGGCTATTAAAAGTAATGATAAACTTAGAAGTAGTGTCTAAATATGTAAAGAAGTTTTGCACAAACATGCATTTTGATGTGATTGAAAAAATAAGAACAGTATTTAAAACCATTATGTTGAACGTGGGACACTGGAGCTATCAGGACACATTGCTTGACATGTTTGGAGGCAGTCTGACCAACTCAGGGTCTACACTAATGCAGGAGACAAGCCATATCAGTGATTCTCAGTGTGAGGATTTCATCATCAGAGTGATCAACAAAAACATTAATGCATTCACATAACAAGCCACATAACTGCTCACAGTGTTGGAAGAGTCTGACCAACTCAGGGACTACACTAATAAAAGTCCCAGAGGCCACTTGACCGCCCTCAAAATTGGCTGACGTGAGGTGTGAGTCCTGTAACATTCACACAGGAGAGAAGCTGTATCAGATATGACAGCTGTGATGTTTCACTGAATTTAGTCCCTTACTTTCTCCAAACTGACCTTAAAAAGACATGGACATCCCATTGCTTAGGTCTCTTTGGGAATCGACTGCTTAAACAGGGTGTTGGGTTCTTCTTTTGGCATCACATTTGAGGACCATTTCTTCTTAATGTTGGGAGAGGTCAGACAAAGAGTGATGACCCCCCTAATGACTCCCATAATAAGTGTACCCTGCCCAGATTAGGGTTACCAGGACCCCCCGGGTTGGTGGTCTGGTGACCAGACCAGCCACAAAACCGATCAGGGTTAGTCTGACATGGCGATATGGAGCCATCTCATGGGCTCACCACCTGCACAATGAAGGGGTTGGGTAGGTGCAATGCCACTTGGGTGGCAGGATTATTGATAGTCTATTGATTGATAGTCTTAGATGGATTAGACCCTTGCAATGGAAACTGGTTTTGGGGACCTTGGAATGTCACTTTGCTGGTAGGGAAAGAGCCTGAGTTAGTATGTCAGATGGAAAGATATGGATTAGTTATAGTTATATAAGGGCACCGGAACCAAAATTCTTGATGATCTCTTGGTGGTCTCTCTTCTTCCCTGGATTTCTCACAGTAGATAGGTGTGGAGATACTCACTAGTCCCAGGCTGAAAGTCTTACAGTTGGATTTTTTTTTCCTAGTAGACAAGAGGCGTGCCTTCATGATATTCTGAGTCGCAGGAAGGAAAACTCTGCTGTTTGTTCATATGCACCAAACATCAGTTTGGAATATTCAGCCTTCATGGAGAAGGTGGAGCAGATGCTTGGTGGAAGGTGGAGAGGATACACTATAGACTCTATAGTGCCCTTGGGGGACTTGCTAATGTTGGGATTGAAAGAGACACTGTACTTGGAGGACTGTGATTTGGAGGCGCAGACTCCAGATCTGAGTTTGAGCAGTGAAATATTATTAGACTTCTGGGCAAGTCATGGATTGTCAATGATAAAAAGTTTCAACACAAAGTTTCTAAATGTGCTTGGTACCAGAGCACCTTGACCCAAACTTGAAACTGCACTACCTCAGGCACATGAAGGGACCCACATACAGTGGGTACAGAAAAGAATACCCCCCCCCCCCCCATTAAAATAATCACATTTTGTTGCTTTTCAGCCTGAAATGAAGACGGATACAGTTTTTGTTTTATCCAGCTGTATTTACTCAGTGCAACTTATAACATCCAAGTGAAATATATAACACCAACATGTCAGAAAAAAATTATAATAATAAAAAAACAGAATCACTGAGTTGGAAAAAGGATCACCCCCTCCTAAAAATGACTTGTAAACTCAATAAGGTGTAGCTAATCACCTTCTCAATGGCACACAAAACCATTTGACTTTCAGCTGTGATCAGCTGTGGTCATTTTGATTAGCTCAGCATGAAAAGAGCTTTCCTGGAGCATTTTGTAGTGCAACTGAAGCAAACAATCAACTATCAAAACTGTCAAAAGATCTCCGGGATAAAGTTGTGGACAGGCACAAGTCAGGAGATGGATACAAAAAAAATTTCAAAGGCTTTATCAATGCCTAGAAGCACAGTGAAATCTATTATTAAGAAGTGGAAGGTATTTGGTACAACACATACCCTCCCTGGATCAGGACGTCGCTCCAAACTGGATGAAAGAGCCAGGAGGAAACTGGTCAGAGAGGCTACCAAGAGGCCTACAGCAACTCTGAAGCAGTTGCAGGAATTTATGACAAAGAGTGGTCATTGTGTGCATATGACAACAATATCACAAATTCTCTACAAATGTGGCTTGTATGGGAGAGTTGCAAGAAAAAATCCACCTACGACTGAGCTTTGCCAAAATGCACCTTGAAGATTCTGAGGCCACATGGAAAAAGGTGTTATGGTCAGATGAGACTAAAATTGAATTATTTGGCCTCAACACCAAACGATATGTCTGGCGGAAATCCAATACCACCAAATCCAAATAACACCATTCCTACAGTAAAGCATGGAGGTGGTAATATCCTGTTATGGGGGTATTTCTCTGTAGCAGGGACACTTGTCAGGATAGAGGGAAAATGGGTGGGGCAAAATACCGTCAAATTCTTGAGGAAAATCTGCTGCCCTCTGCCAGAAAGTTGTCGATGGGAAGAAGGTTTACCTTCCAATATGACAATGACCCAAAGCTCACAGCAAAACTGACCACACAGTGGTTGAAGAAGAAAAAGGTGAATGTCCCTGCATGGCCTAGTCAGAGCCCAAACTTAAACCCCATTGAAAATCTGTGGAATGACTTGAAGACTGCAGTCCACAAATGGTTACCATCAAATTTAACTGAACTTGAGCAGTTCTGCAAAAAAGAGTGGGCAAATATTGCAAAGTCTAGATGTGCAAAGTTAGTAGAGACATATCCCAACAGACTAAAACAGGCTATAATTAAAAAAATTAAGGCAAATTAAAGCAAGGGGGTGATCCTTTTTCCAACGCAGTGATTCTGTTTTTTTATTTAAAAAAAAAAAAAAAAAATTGACATGTTGATGTTATATCTTTCACTTGGATGTTATAAGTTGCACTGAGTAAATACAGCTGGATAAAACAAAACTGTGTCCGTCTTCATTTCAGGCTGAAAAGCAACAAAATGTGATTATTTTAAAGGGGGGTGATTCTTTTCTATACCCACTGTATGCCTGATGCTGGTGCAATAGCACATGGTTTTATGGGTTTTTTTTGTCCATATTTCATGAACCATAAGTCCTACAAATAATTTTTTCCCACTGATTCGTTGGGTTCTCCCAAACAATAAAAGCCTCAAGAACCATTCTTTTCCCCCCATGCTAGCATGGAGCACAGATTTCTTTTGACCAAGTTTTCAAAATGTCATCATTGCTTTCCATACAATAGTCCAAAAACAATGGATCACAAGGTTTTATCAGCTATAAAGGGCAATAATAAATGTAACAGCAACTTAAACACTTCACAGACCAGCACAATGGTCATATAAATACAGGTGCATCTTAATAAATTAGAATGTCATGGAAAAGTTCATTTATTTCAGTAATTCAACTCAAATTGTGAAACTCGTGTATTAAATACATTCAATGCACACAGACTGAAGTAGTTTAAGTCTTTGGTTCTTTTAATTGTGATGATTTTGGCTCACATTTAACAAAAACCCACCAATTCACCATCTCAACAAATTAGAATATTTCATAAGACCAATAAGAAAAACATTTTTAATGAATTGTTGGCCTTCTGGAAAGTATGTTCATTTACTGTACATGTACTCAATACTTGGTAGGGGCTCCTTTTGCTTTAATTACTGCTTCAATTCGGCGTGGCATGGAGGTGATCAGTTTGTGGCACTGCTGAGGTGGTATGGAAGCCCAGGTTTCTTTGACAGTGGCCTTCAGCTCATCTGCATTTTTTGGTCTCTTGTTTCTCATTTTCCTCTTGACAATACCCCATAGATTCTCTATGGGGTTCAGGTGTGGTGAGTTTGCTGGCCAGTCAAGCACACCAAAACCATGGTCATTTAACCAACTTTTGGTGCTTTTGGCAGTGTGGGCAGGTACCAAATCCTGCTGAAAAACAAAATCAGCATCTTCAAAAAGCTGGTCAGCAGAAGGAAGCATGAAGTGCTCCAAAATTTCTTGGTAAACGGGTGCAGTGACTTTGGTTTTCAAAAAAACACAGTGGACCAACACCAGCAGATGACATTGCACCCCAAATCATCACAGACTGTGGAAACTGAACACTGGACTTCAAGCAACTTGGGCTATGAGCTTCTCCACCCTTCCTCCAGACTCTAGGACCTTGGTTTCCAAATGAAATACAAAACTTGCTCTCATCTGAAAAGAAGATTTGGACCACTGGGCAACAGTCCAGTTCTTCTTCTGCTTAGCCCAGGTAAGACACCTCTGACGTTGTCTGTGGTTCAGGAGTGGCTTAACAAGAGGAATATGACAACTGTAGCCAAATTCCTTGACACGTCTTTGTGTGGTGGCTCTTGATGCCTTCACCCCAGCCTCAGTCCATTCCTTGTGAAGTTAACTCAAATTCTTGAATCGATTTTGTTTGACAATCCTCATAAGGCTGCGGTTCTCTCGGTTGGTTGTGCATCTTTTTCTTCCACACTTTTTCCTTCCACTCAACTTTCTGTTAACATGCTTGGATACAGCACTCTGTGAACAGCCAGCTTCTTTGTCAATGAATGTTTGTGGCTTACCTAGTGAACTAAACTGAGAGACCATTTTGAAGGCTCAGGAAACCTTTGCAGGTGTTTTGAGTTGATTAGCTGATTGGCATGTCACCATATTCTAATTTGTTGAGATAGTGAATTGGTGGGTTTTTGTTAAATGTGAGCCAAAATCATCACAATTAAAAGAACCAAAGACTTAAACTACTTCAGTCTGTGTGCAGTGAATGTATTTAATACACGAGTTTCACAATTTGAGTTGAATCACTGAAATAAATGAACTTTTCCACGACATTCTAATTTATTGAGATGCACCTGTATATACGGTGCCCTCCACTAATATTGGCTCCCTTGGTAAATATGAGCAAAGAAGGCTGTGAAAAATTGGCTTTATTGTTTAACCTTTTGATCTTTTGTTAAAAAAATTCACAGAAATACTCTGCTCTCATGGATATCAAACAATTGCAAACAAAACACAGGTTTATAATTTTAAAAAATCTTTGTTAAATATACGTGTGCCACAATTATTGGCACCCTTTTAGTCAATACTTTGTGCTACCTCCCTTTGCCAAGATAACAGCTCTGAGTCTTCTCCTATAATGCCTGATGAGGTTGAAGAATACATGGCAAGGGATCTGAGACCATTCCTCCATACAGAATCTCACCAGATCCTTCACATTCCGAGGTCCACGCTGGTGGACTCTCCTCTTCAGTTCACCCCACATGTTTTCTATGGGTTTCAAGTCAGGGGACTGGGATGGCCAGGGCAGGACCTTGATTTTGTGGTCAGTAAACCATTATTGTGTTGATTTTGATGTATGTTTTGGATCATTGTCCTGCTGGAAGATCCAACCACGGCCCATTTGAAGCTTTCTGGCAGAGGCAGTCAGGTTTTCATTTAATATCTGTTGATATTTGATAGAGTCCATGATGCCATGTATCCTAACAAAATGTCCAGGTCCTCTGGCAGAAAAACAGCCCCAAAACATTAAAGAGCCACCACCATATTTAACCGTGGGCATGAGGTACTTTTCCATATGGCTACCTCTCTGTGTGCACCAAAACCACCTCTGGTGTCTATTGCCAAAAAGCTCTATTTTGGTTTCGTCTGACCATAGAACCCGATCCCATTTGAAGTTCCAGTAGTGTCTGGCAAACTGAAGACGCTTGAGTTTGTTTTTGGATGAGAGTAGAGGCTTTTTTCTTGAAACCCTTCAAAACAACCTGTGGTGATGTAGGTGACTTCAGATTGTAGTTTTGGAGACTTTCTGACCCCAAGACGCAACTAACTTCTGCAATTCTCCAGCTGTGATCCTTGGAGATTTTTTGGCCACTCGAACCATCCTCTTCACAATGCGTTGAGACGACATAGACACACGTCCAATTCCAGGTTGATTCATAACATTTGGTGGAAATGGGCATTTTCAGTGCTTGTGCTATTCCTGCAACTGCCTCATATTTATACCCCTGTGAAACAGGAAGTCATGGTTGAACAATGTTCTGTTCCTAGTCACCCAGGTGTACTAAAAAAAATGTAAAATATCAAGGGGAATATACTTGAAATATATTTTTCTCATATGAATTCATAGGGTTGCCAATAATTGTGGCACACATATATTTAACAAAGCTATTTCTTTTGGATAAACGTGTGTTGTGTTTGCAATTGTTTGATATCCATGAGTATGGAATTTGTGAATTTTTTGAACAAAAGATCAAAAGGTTAAACTATAAAGACGATTTTTGCCTTCTTTGCTCGTATTTACCAAGGGTGCCAATATTAGTTGAGGGCTCTGTAAACCTTTCCACATACGCATGCATTTTGATGTGAATAAAAAGTAACAGTGGATCAGTGGAATGTGATTTAGCCATGAATATTTTTTTTTTTTAATTGTAAACCCTCAATCCACTTCTTAATTTTAGGTCTTTTTTTTTTTTTTTTTTTAACAGACTGCATTTAACCATTTAGAAGAAAAATAGAGAGAAAGTCCTAAAATATAGAAGCATTGTGGCCATGCAGTGAGCTTGGTAGGGCTACCAGAGCCTACCTCACCTTCAGTCTAGGCGAGTCTCATTTTATGCAAGCTTCCTTGTATCCTTCCTTCAGAATTATTATTAAAAGTCATCTTTCAATAATGTCTTTACTGGTTCTGTCCATTAAGAGTTTCCATTATGCTTTTATGTGGTTTGTTGTCCAGAATTGATAGAGTCTATGTTGCATTAAAAGTTTATGTTGGGATGGTTTGTAAACAAATTGTTAAAATTTCTCAATGAGTTTCTAATACTTTTCATTTTTTATGCTCCAGAAATGAATGATACCCTACTGCAAGTCTTCTCCTGCTCCTGGTGTCCACTTTCTTACAGATCTCAATCGTACCTTGACAAACACATAAGGAGAAGCCACTATAAGGAATATGTGAGCGAGTTAAAGTCAAGAGATGTTAAAAATGAGAGTCTAATGCCCACAATAAGCTCCAATAGTCAGCAATCAAGCGCTGGTACTCTCTACACTCATGGACAAATGCGGAAAGAAATCTATCATTGTGCAAACTGTGAGAAGAGTTTTACTCGCCCGGATAATCGCGGAACTCATCGGTGTGTCCACACAAGTGAGAATCCATATCTCTGCTCACACTGTGGAGAACGTTTGAACGAGAACGATGTTCTCCAGCGACACCAGCACGTTCATACAGAAGAGAAAGCCTGTCATTGCTCACGGTGTGGGAAGAGCTTCAGAAGACAGAGTCATCTTCGAGCACACCAGCGCATTCATACAGGAGAGAAGCCGTATCACTGTTCACAGTGTGGTAAGAGTTTTACTGACCAGAGTACACTCATAACACATAAGCGTATTCACACAGGAGAGAAGCCGTATCACTGCTCCCAGTGCGGAAAGAGTTTTAATAAAGGGAGTAATCTCAAACAACACCAGCGTGTTCACACAGGAGAGAAGCCGTATCTCTGTTCACAGTGTGGGAAGAGTTTTACCTGCCAGAGACATCTCGTAGACCATGACCGCATTCACACAGAAGAGAAGCCTTTTCACTGCTCGCAGTGTGGGAAGATTTTTACAAAGCGAAATACTCTTAAAAGACACGTGCGCATTCACACAGAAGTGAAACCGTATCGCTGCTCACGGTGCGGGAAGGCTTTTACGCGGCCGAGTCATCTCAAAGACCATGAGCGCGTTCACACAGGAGAGAAGCCATTTCACTGCTCACACTGTGGAAAGAGTTTTAATAAAAGAAGCTCTCTACAAAGACACCAGCTGATTCACACAGAAGTGAAGCCGTATCAGTGCTCACGGTGTTGGAAAAGGTTTAATCAACACAGTGATCTCCAAAGACACCAGCGCGTTCACACAGGAGAGAAGCCGTATCACTGCTCGCAGTGTGGGAAAAGGTTTACACTTAGTGATACTCTCAGACGACACCGGCGCATTCACACAGAAGATACGCCATATCAGTGTTCAAAGTGATCTACGCAAACAGAGATTTATATATAATTCAAGAGACACAGTTGCTCCAACACAGAGCCATCCTCGCATGAGATGTGTATGTAAGAGATGTAACAATCAAGAAACGATCACCATCACTGATCAGTAGGATTGATCGAGTTTCTGTCAAATACTGAATGTTCTACTGCATTATTTAACATTTTATTTTGACATGGCACTTGAGCCTTAATATTGGAACGTCTCGTTAAATCGATAAACCCTACGTATTTTGTGCTCTCTGAATAAACTCCCTATATAGCTTTACATATTCTGCCTCTTGTTTCTTTCTTTTACTTCCACGTCATAAAGGGCTACATATTAATTCGACAGAAAAGTATTCATTCGATATTTCCAAAACAGGTTTTAAAAGGTAATAATAAACTTAACAGTACTTAATAATGATATCACCTATCATCACAATATTTGCAAAAAATATGTAAAGAAGCTCTGCATTTTTGATGTTACTGTAAAGGTAAGAACGGTATATTTAAAACCGGATGCATTACACAGCGTTTGATATAAATACCGCAGGCACACAGCCGTCGTCCCTTCCTTTTGCTTGCTCGCCTCATACACACGCGACCTCAAGGGCACATTGGAGCTATCTATGAAAAAGCTTGTGATTGTATTGGAGCTACACTTAACCTATCCTTCAGAGGTGGTGATAGACACCGGATGATCTCCGATCATCTTCTTTCATTGCTTCAAGACTGCGGTGAGTGTGTTTACATTTGGAGCCATTCGGAGCTCTGTGGCTACTAGCTTCGAGTTCCAAGTTCAAGTTCAGTTTATTTGTATAGCGCTTTTAACAATGGACATTGTCCCAAAGCAGCTTTACAGAAGTATATAAATTCAGGACATAGATTTTAAATTTATGAATTTATCCCCAATGAGCAACGACGGTGGCAAGGAAAAACTGCCTGAGATGATATGAGGAAGAAACCTTGAGAGGAACCAGACTCAGAAGGGGAACCCATCCTCATCTGGGTAACACCGGATAGTGCGATTATAAGTAAATAAATCTCTTCTATAAATGTACCAGTACCACACGGTCAAATAGTAGTTGTGAAACCATGAAAAATTCATTACAGTTTTATATGAAGTCTGTTTTGTTGAACTTCACCACTGTAATCTCAATGATCTTTAGGCTGCACCGTGTGGGGCCATCCTCAGCAGCAGCATGTGACTTCAATTTATTGAGATCTCCAACCAGAAGTAGGGCATCAGGATGGATCGGGCAGGTCCAGAGAGCAGAAGGGGTCGGGATCACTGGCATCTCAGGAGTATCATGTGAAGCTTGACAGAAGGGGAGAGGGAGAGAGAGAGAGAGAGAGAGGAAGAGGGAGGGAGAGATAATTAGGTATGCTTATTGTCCCGTACTGGTTAAGGACAGTGTACTTTGCGTAAGTGAAAGCAGGGACTCTGGCAAGACTAGCTATGACAGCATAACTAAAAGGGAGAGCCAGCTTCTGCTGGGTTACCCTGTCAGCTTGCTAGTTTTATACTAGCTACACACTGTTCTGTTGCTCATTATGACACTCACCACTCAGTCAGTTGCCAGATGTGTCTTCCTTTGGGACTTGAGTTTTTTCCCATCACCCGCTGTCTGTAACCTGCAGGCCTGTGAATATGTGCCATGGGAGTTGGATTTCCCTCCATTTCCCCCTATCTCCATTTAGTGGGGCCTCCCTTGGCAATTTGGCTTCTACAGCCTCCTGACTAGTGGCCACTAACCCCTCTTCTCTCCGCTGAGATGTTTTTCACACCTTAGCAATTCGTTCCTCAACATCTGCATCCGAAGACTAGGAGGCGTTGTGGCTCATACTGGTAACATGTTCAAGGGCAGTGGTAGCTCAGTGGTTAAACGTTGGACTTTTGATCAGAAGGTCGTGAGTTCAAATGCCATCGCTGCCACTGCTGGGCCCTTGAGCAAGGCCCTTAACCCTCAACTGCTCTGTTGTATAAATGTAAGTTACTCTGGATAAGGGTGTCTACCAAATGCCATAAATTTAAATATATGTTTTTATCCTGCCATAATGCATGCTTCTCGAGATGGTTTCTGCTATACTCAAGATCAGCTCTGAGAGACTAATGCTGCAGGATTTGCGCACTTGTGCAGCTGATGTCTGAGCTCCTTGGACGCCAAAGATAAACACCAGTTATGTGTCTGCTGCCTCAGCATTGACCATCTTAGAGAAGCAGTCTCTGGTTCAGATGTTATAGTGTATTTCCATATATTAACCTAATGTATTTCATATATTAACTGACAGTATTTAACCAACCATTTTCATGTATTAACCAATAAATCAATTTTGATGTAATCAATCATTGGATACAATTAATCAGGAGATGAAACCTTTAGTATAAGGTAAAAAGCAGGCCAGGTTAGTATATGATCTCAGTGTGAACCTCGCTATCTGCATAGTTGAAACCAATTAAGGCCTTGAGACTTTTTGGCCATCAAGACCAATTAAGGCATTGAGACGTCTAGCCTTGAAACTTTTTAAAAAATACACTGGTGAACCTCGCGCCACGGTTGTTTATGAGTTCCATAGAAAGACACATAATTGTGGAAAGCTGCCAGAGGTGAGATTAAAGAAAAAATGGGGAAACCCCACCTGAATGAGATCATTGCATTAGAAATGTATAAAAACTGATGTATTGGCTGTATTTGTCAGATGGCCTGCAGTCATCTAGGCTTTATGGTGTTTTCAATAAAGTCTGATTTTTGACATCTTAAACCCCGGACTCTCGAATACTTTTTTATAGAATAACCAGGACATTTTCCACAATAATGTTCGATGCACCAGCCCAAACAATCTGCTAATCGTACATGTCCATGCCCAGCAATGACTGATAAGCAGAGTACGAAGCTGAGAAAGTGGTCAGAATCACTGATCTTGGAACTGAAGCTGCACGCAGTGGGAACCTTTCAGCATAGATGCGGTTGGCTGGCTTCACATGACTCCGAGGAGCCCATGGAGCCCATTCATGAAGACATCGCTGGACACGTTGCAGCTGAAAACAGTGTTTATTGCTCAGCTACTACGTAAAAATACTATAAAAGTAAAAATACTATATACAGCTAAAGTTACAAGGAGAAACTTAATACCAAAAGAAGAAGAAGACATTAAAAACCGTCCTTAGCTATTACATTCCAGTCCAGGTGGTGGCGGAAATGCACCCCATACTGTCTGCCAATCGCTATTATACTAAAAGAAGAAGAACTCACAAACGAAGAAGAAGAAGAAGAAGGACTTCTCGACATGAAAATATTTCTGACAGGATTCCACAGAAAAGAAAAAAAAAGTTAGACCTGAACAGGTTGAAGCTCGCTGAGGTTTTGACTCCGAGGTAAGTGAAGCTGAAGCTCACTAGCCGACCTGCTCAGGTAACTGATAGTGGTTCAGTTCCAAATGGCCCGCTGCTCCCTATGTAAGTGCCCTACATAAAATATATGAATATATATGAAACAATGGCGTCTACGCCCTATCTAGTGCACTTAATATCAGACGGGAAGCCATTTGGGATTGTGCCTTTCGTGAAATTCCTGTTTTAAACGCTTTGGCAGGTAGGCTGATTGAATTAGTTGGTAATGAGGAATGCTGAATGTTGAACGAATTTATTCTCAGTTGTAAAGATCAAAATAAACAAATACAGGAACACTACAAACCACGCAAGTAATCACGTTTTAATCGGGATCACGGTGTTTGGCTTCCCCAGTGAATTAAACACCAATAATTTAACAACATCAATAATAATAATAATAATAATAATAATAATAATAATAATAATAATAATTTCCATTTACCCTGCTGAAAACAAACAAACAATAGAAACCCTTATAGAATTTGTAATGGTTTTAATGGTTATAATGGGAATTGTATTGGTTTTAATGGAAACTGTAATGGTCCCTGTGGGTCTCTACTGGTAATGTGTTGTACTACTGGTCTTTGATGTGTTAGGGAATGTGCTGGTGGAGAGGGATGTTGGATGCACAAACCCCAGGTAATGGTTTTAATGGTTAGCTGATGGTTTGTAATGGTATTGGTATTGGTAGTGGAAACCATTAGAAACCATTGGTTTCTATTGTTTTTTTTCAGCAGGGTATACAGAACCTTTCTGTCGTTGTGCACACACACACACACACACACACACAGAGTATTTTATATATATATATATATATATATATATATATATATATATATATATATATATATATATATATATATATGTGTGTGTGTGTGTATATGTATATAGTGTGTATATGTGTATATATACATATATACATACACCTTTATATATACACAGCACCTTTCTGTCGTTGTACACACACACTGTATATATATATATATATATATATATATATATATATATATATATATATATATATATATATATATATATATATATATATATATGTGTGTGTGTGTGTGTGTATGTATCTCAAAAAGGTGTTTATTATGCCATAGAGAAAAGAGCGATACTCTCAGTGTGAATCTGATACAAGAGCAATTCATGTAACAGACTGACACTTAAAAATCACAGATACATCATTTCATATACTGTAGAATTGTAGCACATGATTGATTATAGAGAGATTACTGCTAAATGGTCTGACCAAGGAGGAATAAAGACAGGGTTATATGAGGTTACTGTACTGCAGGTACAACATGAAACTGGTTTCAAACTGGTTTCTTCCACAGAGGCAAGAAATCGGAAACTAAAAGTTAAGTTCAGAGACTTTAAAACTGGAAGCATGTCCAAAATTTTTGCTCATACCATAATATAAGTTCATCAAATACAAAGTAACTGTGCATTAAGACTTGCAGAAAATGGTATTTAAAAAATAGTTTGCTATGGAGGTTTTTTTTTTTTTTTTTAACAGCAAATGATCTGACGTGGATTTACTTCATTAAAACCGTTATCAACTTGATGAATACAGAAACCAGAAACCTTTGTCCAGAGATGGTTTTATCTGAAGCATTTAGACTGTGTGTTTCTGTATCTGTTTTTTCCCCCTGTTTTATTTGATATTACATTATAATTACTTGCATAAGGTGTGTTGATTTACAAAAGGCCCTGGTTATAATCGAGCCTCCTTTTTTTTTTTTTTTTTTTCTTCCCAGAATCACGTCTTCTAATGGAGTCAGCAGAGGTCAGTGCTCTCTTTTCTGTCTGTAATAAATATCTAAAATGCGGGAAGGCTATCACTAAATAGTGGCCACTCTCTTTAGTGATCTTCATCTCTCACCGCCTACATGTCCAGTGGGATCTCCTTACTTATGCACATGTCTAGCACCATAGAAGAAGCAGCATATCGCAACGATTGAACTTTGAATTAGAACAATTTCCAAAGAAAGACATCCAATTAAATCATAATTCAGGTTCCTTTTGTCTTTATTTAATTTGAATTTTAACTTGATTGATCGGTTGTGTTTTTGTTTTGATAATAGTCGACAAATAATTCTATTATTAAAAAAAAATAATGTGTGTGCAATCTGTTTGTTCTTTGGTCATTAGCTTTGTGAGAATGTGAAAACTGAGTTTTGCATGACTTCAGATGGGGGGACATCAGACTCTGTGGGATTTGTTATCCCTATTCTTGTGGATCGACAGGAGCCTGTAAAAAAAGAAGAACCCGAAGATGAAGGCTATCCCTGTAAGACAACATCAGAGTCCAGTGTGTGGCTCAGTAACCTCTTTTAGTCAAACTCTGCTTAATGTGTAGCGGTCACACTCACTTGTTTGGGTTTTGTGGACTTTTAGATGGAGGGCCATCAAGCCCTGTGGGATGTGTCCTCACTACTGACCAACAGACTGGAGGATTCCAGAGGAAACTTATAAAAGAGGAAGAACCTGAAGATGACGAGTTCCTCTGTAAGACACCGTTATGGAGTTGAATATGATCAAGCAGCCTAAATTATGATTATTATTCCAACAATAATAACATTCTTATGTAAGACTTGTAAGACTTTATTTATAAGAAATTTGTCATGGTAACCTGTTTTTCACTCATCACTCTGCCCCCACTTTGCTCATATTCTCTTCCCCCACACATTTCAGTAGCTGCACCCAAATATAAAACAACTACCTGTAAGCTTCTTCTGTCCAAATGTGGCTTAAGAACGACAAAACCCAGAAGTCCACAGTTAGATCACATCATCTCACATCTGCATACATGGGGTGCCATGATCGCTCGTTATTGATGGAAATACCTGGCCTTAACTCTTGTTGTATTCTAAAATTGTATTTATTTGGACTCAGGAATTTCCTTTGTCATGTCTTCTCCATTCCAGACTGTGAGGACTGCAGATCCTACTTCATCAACAAGTGTGAGGTTCATGGTCCGGCTCTTTTCATCTCTGATACCCCCGTTCCTCTGGGGATTGCTGACCGAGCAATACAAACCCTCCCGCCTGGTCTAGAGGTTCGAAA
The DNA here is from genome assembly GCA_023630585.1 of Cranoglanis bouderius. Lineage (NCBI taxonomy): Eukaryota > Metazoa > Chordata > Actinopteri > Siluriformes > Cranoglanididae > Cranoglanis > Cranoglanis bouderius. Next base: position 19,302,310 of record CM042545.1, on the reverse strand, counting down.
GTCTGATGTTCCTGATGCAGGCCTAGGGGTGTTTAATAAGGGTGAGACTATTCCACTTGGTGCACACTTTGGGCCATGTGAGGGAGACCTGGTGGACAGAGAGGAAGCCATGAATAGTGGCTATTCTTGGGTGGTGAGTTAGTTTATAAGGTTAATATAAGGTTGAAAATAAATGTACGGTTGTATGCAAAAGTTTGGCCAGATTACATTTTTTGTTGATTTTTGACATGAAAAGAAATAAACACAACTTTAAAAAATATAAATAATTGTGGTATGTGCAAACATTTGGACACCAGTCTCAGAACTTATTTAACTCATTAGGCCTTAATAGACTCATTCGGACTAGCCGAGAATTGTCATTAGGAATAACAATTACAGAGTGTAATCAATTCTCTGACTCTTTAAACCAACCACAAGCTCCTCTAAGCAGTTGACTGAGGATCTGAAAATAAAGCTAATTGATGACTACATAGCAGGGGAAGGCTATAAAAAAAGATATCAAAGTGTTTCCAGTTAACAATTTCCACTGTGTTAAATGTCATTAAGGGGAACTTTGGAAGTCAAGGCAACATCTGGAAGACCAAAACTGCCCATATGCTGAACAGAACTGAAGGCAAAGGACCTGTAGGACCTGTCAGGTTTAGCTGACACAGGAGTGGTGGTGCACCGTTCTACTGTGTAGTGTTGCTTGCACAAACATGATCTGCATGGAAGAGTAATCAGAAGGGAACCTTACCTGCAACCTAATTACAAAGGTCAATGTCTTCTGTATGCAAAACAATATCTAAATGAGCGAGAGGCATTCTAGAAACAAGTGCTGTGGACTGATGAAGTGAAAATTGAACTGTTTGCCCATAATCACCAAAGGTTTGTTTGGAGAAAAAAGGAGCAGCATCTGATGAACACACCACATTGCCAGCTTTTTATGCATGGGAGTGAATCTATTAAGCTTTGGGGTTATATGTCAGCCAAAGGCACAGTCACTCAACTGAACCTGTGAATGTTCTTCTACAACAGCAAAATCTAAAGGCCCTCACACTTTCCTGACTTCACTGAAAACACATAGGTAGACCTTAAACATGCTGTGCATGCAAGACGGACCACGAATATCTCAGAGCTAGAAAAGTTCTGCGAGGAAGAATAGGAGGAAATTCATTAAACAAGAATAGAAAAACTCACAGCTGACTACAAAAAGCATTTGCAAGCTGTGATCTCTGCTAGAGGGGGTGTTAAGTACTGACTTAGTAGGCTGTCCAAACGTTTGCACATGCCACAATTATTATTGTATTTATTCAAATAGAAAATAACAGTGCATTAATATTTGCAGAACATTAAAATTTTTTTAACTGGGCACTCCGGTTTCCTCCCCCAGTCCAGATTGTTGTAGGCTGATTGGTGTTTCCAAATTGTCTGTAGTGTGAATGTGTGTGTGATTGTGCCCTGTGATAGGTTAGCACTCCATCCAGGGTGTGCCCCCCCACCACCCGACCCTGTATAGGATAAGCAGGACAGAAAATGGATGGATGAATGTAATTTGGTCAGGGGTGCCCAAACTTTTGAATGCAAGTGTAAACTGTGTTTTTTTCAGCCTGTCTGTCTTGGAGGCAGAGGAGAACCAAAAGTCTGGATCTCCTCTTCTCCTCCTGTGACTACTCCTCATATGATCTTTCCATTATAAGTAGGACACTTTGAAGAGTGTGATGGATACAGCAAACCTTTAGGTGTTTCATCACTGCCGTTTAGGTGATCAACTAATTTTTGGGTGTGCATTTTTGGGTGTTCAGAACAAATCACTGATTATACAGGGCTTTGGCCCTCCAGGACCTGTGTTTGATACCTCTGGGTTCGTGTATGTAACTCAAATGTATAATATATTATACATTCTTTTGTAGATATCCAGGAGCAGGCAGTGTGAGAAATACATAGATGGCCAGAGAGAGATGCATTCTAACTGGATGAGGTGAGGAATACACTGCAATTATGCATTCTGTTGAGTATTTTTCCTAGTTGTTGAAAATAACTCTTTTGCATGTCTGCCTGAAGACACATCTATTCATGCCTCCAAGTCACATGATGTACCCCTCATCACTACTGTCTTCCCTTAGTTCATCAAGCTATGACTGATGCGTAGAGTAGCCTGGGTTTATATCTCATTCTTGTCATTCAGCAAACGGTGGATATTTACATAATGTAACAGTCCCTTTCACTCAAGTCACTCCGTATAACGTAGTATGGGATGTATACCCATGAACCGTACAGCTGTATACTCAAAGAGGGGCACCCAAGAAGATGAAGTGAGCCACAGATGTGGTCAAAATGACCAGCACTGATAGTGCACAGACGTATGAGGGGAGGCCAGAGAGGTTGCCAAACAAACATCTGTCACTGACGTCATTTTGAACAGAGCCGAAGATGTAGTCACCTCTTGTGGAACACCTTGCTTGGTATTGACTGCAAAATCAATATGCTGGGAAAATGACCTCTAGAATGTAGGGGTAGAAGTAACTGTTTGAATGAATTAGCATACAGTATAAATGCAGCCTTCCATGCTTCGAGGAATCAAGTGGAGGAGAATACAAGGACCTAAGGCCAAACGGCAGTGAATTCTAGTTTTCAGTTAAAACCTTCAGGTAACTTTAGACAGCATTAAGGTGCATTTTTACCTGAGGATCACTAAGTGCAAACTGGGCACATAAGGGGTCCACAGACATGGCATTGAGATATTCCATATGCTTTTCTGAGGATAAAACGGGGAGCAGTGTAGTATTCAATGTCCACTGATACTAGAGGCCCAAGTAAAGAACCACAGACTGCCTCCAGACTCCAGGGGGTTAGCAGTCTTGCTACCATTGACATCAAGGAACTGTGCATAACCTGACAGTGTTGCATCTTTAGTGGTTTGTTACTGAAGATGTCAACTCTGTGACAGAGTCCAAAACAGACAGAGACAATGCCATCTGGACCAAAGTGAGGAAAAACCTGTGCCCCTTCAGCAGCCAAAACAGCAGACTAGCTTGTCCGTATTGCATTTGATTTCTCTTCAGACAGGCAGTGCTCCTCATTGCTGAGGTCAAATATGTCCTGGATCTGTAGCCTCCGTGTCACCTTTGGACTCTTGCTGAGGTACACTATATGGCCAAATGTACTGTACGTGGACACCTGACTAAGCACATCCATGTGTGCTTGTTGAACATCCCATTGCAGATGTAGTCCCTTCTTTGCTGTTATAATAACCGTCACTCTTCTTGGAAGGCTTTCCACTAGATTTCCAAATGTGGCTGTGGGGATTTGCCTATTCAGCCACAAGAGCATTAATGAAGTCAGGCACTGATATCAGGCTAGGCATGTCGTTGGTGTTCCAGTTCATCTCAGAGGTGTTCAGTGGGATTGAGGTCATAGCTCTGTGCAGGCCAGTTCTCAGTTCTTCCACACCACCCTTGGCAAACCTTGTCTTCATGGAATTCGCGCAGGGGCATTGTCATGCTGGAACAGGTTCAGGCTAGGCCCCATAGTTCCAGTGAAGGTAAATCTTAATGCTACAGCATACAAAGACATTCAAGACAATTCTATGCTTCCAACTTTGTGGCAACAGTTTGGGGAAGAACCACACATGGCTTTGATGGTCAGGTGTCCACATACATTTGGTGTACCTCAACGATTCTGGAAATAAGAGAGTCCTCCTCTTCTACCGTTGCTTGCTTGAAGATGTATTAACCAACACCACATGTTTTAGAGCAGCTAGTGACACACAAACACACACACACACACACACACGGGTCCAATCTCCGTTGCATGGACCATCCCAGTAACCTCCAGGCAGGCATTGTGATGGGGGAACTGACTCAAAGGGAGCCATTCTTTCCCCTGCTATGAACTGATGTCTCCCTCTATCTTACTTCACACCCCTCTACCATCTTTTGCTCATTGTGTGTCTCTTTATTTTCCAGGTATGTGAACTGTGCTCGTAATGAAGAAGAACAGAATCTTGTGGCATTCCAGTATCGAGGAGGCATTCTCTTCTGTTGCTGTCAACCCATCAAAACAGGACAAGAACTCTTGATGTGGTACAAAGATGACTATGGCAAAACCCTTGGCCTTGCCTTCGACTATCTCTGGAAGAAAAAGTGCTCTTCAAATGGTTATGTACCACCCTGATTTTTATTATATTTACCCACTACTTTCAGCCCACAGTGGCTATTATATATGAATACTTCTAACAATGTTTACTCTGACATAAGCAATCCTCAACTCTTAGACCATGCAGTAATATACTCGAACCTTCGCAAATTCTCTCAAGCTCTGACTTTTCTGACTCTCTGATAGCCATTAGGGAGACCTGAAAGTGGGATTAGACAACATGTTTTAGAGAACTGCCAGTATAGTCAGACTGTGGGAAGTTAGTAACGAAATTCACTGAGAGGTGAGTTCATGGCCTGTAGGATACCAATAGCGGTTCCAGTTTTCCTGGCTGTAGCAGTCTAGGAGTCTTGGATCGAGCACATGGACAGAAAAAGAAGTGACAAAATTTCTATACATTTCAGTGGAGACTAGGCCATCCATAGCAATCTGACAGGCTGAGCTGTTATGTCAACCTATGTAATGAGCTTACTTCTAAATGCTCCTGAGACATGTCTCTTCTCAGGAGGCTTGTCAGTTGGTCTGGCATCACCTCTTGCAATTCAGTCTATTGAATAATGTCCCAGAGGTCAGGAGCAGCCAAACAGGTGGGCTTGAGATTGGGCCTTCCACAGATTCCAAGTTCCAGCACTCAGTTTTCTCATATGGCTTTCCCACTTTTTTATTTTATTTTATTATTTTTTAGGAGTTTTGCTTGCCAGAGTTATCTCCAACAACAGCTATGCATTCACACAGGAGAGAAGCCATGACTATGCTTACATTGTGGAAAAACTTTATACAACAATGTCATCTCAAAGACTATAAGTGCATTCACACAGGAGAGAAGCCATTTCACTGCTCTCATTCTGGCACAAGCTTTAAAAACCTGTTTTACAAAGACACCAGTGTACTCGCAGCATAATCTTCAAAATCATAAAAGCATTTATACCAAAGACTGTGTGTATATATAGGGGCATGTCATAAGAGGTGTGTAAAAGGGAAGCTAAAATGTCTCCGAGGCCCTATAGTGGCTGGCTGCAGTACAATTTTTTTAACTTCTCCCATTCCCATGTAAGTGAAAGCAAAACAAGTCAAACTTGCATTTTAAGTTTTATAACAAATTATTTTCAGGAGTTCTTTGCAGTTTTTGCAGTACGTGATGCTTAAGCTAGCACGCTTAGATGCTTCAGCTTACAAACTGAAACATTTTGAAGGTAAGATGAAATATTAGCTCGCTAGCTAGATGTCATAATATTAATGCCATGTCTATTTAGTAGCCTAATGTTGATTTAAAAAAAAAAAAAAAAAAAAAGCCAGCAGAAGGCATAGTTAAGTTGAATTTCAGTGTTCTCAAAACAACTGGATTTAGCACATATAAAAATGTACAGTGCTGTGAAAAAGTATTTCTTCTGTTTTTGTGTATATCATATACTAAATAGTTTTAGATCTTCAAACAAAATACAACATAAAACAAAGGCAGTCTGTGTAAAGACACAATACAGTTTTTATTTATTATTATTTTTTATTGAAGCCAAAAAAAGTTATCCAACACCTATCACCAATGTGGAAAAACTAATTGCCCCTTTAAACTTTAAATGGTTGTGCCACTTTTAGCAGCAGTAACTGCAACCAAACTCTTCCAATAACTGGAGATCAGTCTTCCACTTATTTCTAGGACTGGGACTTACTCCTATGCTTTGGATCATTGTCTTGCTGCATAATCCAGTTGTGCTTGAGTTTCAACTTACGGACTGAAGACCGGGCATTCTCCTTTAAGATTTTCTGGTAGAGAGCAAAATTCATGTTTCCCTCAATTATTGCAAGTTGTCCAGGCCCTGAAGCAGCAAAGCAGCCCCACACCATCACACTTCCACCACCATGCTTGTATGATGTTCTTTTTGTGGAATTCTGTGTTTGGTTTATGCCAGATGTAACGGGACGCCTGTCTTCCAAACAGTTCCACTTTCGACTCATCAATCCACAGAACATTCTCCCAAAAGGTTTGAGGATCATCAAGGGGTGTTTTGGCATTTTTGCCCAGTGTCTTTCTGATAGCGGAGTCATGAACAGTGACCTTTATTGATGCAAGAGAGGCCTGTAGTTCCTTCGATGTTGTCCTCGGCTCTTTTGTGACTTGCTGGATGAGTAGTCGCTGTGCTCTTGGAGGAATTTTGGAAGGTCGGCCACTTCTGGGAAGGTCCACTACTGTGCCGAGTTTTTCCATTTGGAGATAACGGCTCTCACTGTGGTCCTTTGGCGTCCCAGAGCCTTCGGAATAGCTTTGTAACCCTTCCAAGACTGATGTATTTCAATCACCTTCCTCCTAATCATTTCTGAAATTTCTTTCAACTTTGGCATAGTGTGTTACTGGGTAAGACCTTTTAACCAACTTCATGCTGTTGAAAAAGTTCTATTGAAGTGTTGATTTGGTTGAACAGGATTTGCAGTAATCAGGCCTGGTTGCTTTTAGTCCAGCTGAACCCCATTATGAATACAGTTTCATAGATTTGGGGAATTAGTAACTATGTGGGCAGATACATTTTGACACAGGCCCAGCTGGTATTGGATAACTTTTTTGCCTCGATAAATAACATTGTAATTTAAAAACTGTATTTTGTGTTTACTCAGGTTGCCTTTGTTTTATCTTAGATTTTGTTTTAATTTCTGAAACAATTTAGTATGAGATATACACAAAAAACAAAAACAATACAAAAAATACAGCACTGTATTTATATATACATACTATATATATATATATATATATATATATATATATATATATATATATATATATATATATATATATATATATATATATATATACATATGAATACTACACTTAACAGCAATTGTATTGTAATTGTCACGAAAGTGGTAGACATATGTGGCACAGTTTCTAAAATAAGTTTAAACAGTTTGTTTCTCAGTGAGTTACTAATACTCATTTTTTATGCTCCAGAAATGAACGATTCCCTGCGGCAACTTTTCTCCTGCTCCTGGTGTCAGCTTTCCTACACATCCCAGTTTTATCTTGACAACCACATAAGGAGAAGCCACTCTGAGGAAAATATGAGACTGTTGATATCAAGTGAAATTAAAAATGACAATGTGATGCCCACAAGAAACTCCAATATTCAGCAAACATGGCCTGATACTCTCCACACTAACATCACTCATGGACAAATGCAGAAAGAAATCTATCCCTGCTCAACATGTGGGGAGGATTTTATTTCTGTCTATCACCTCAATAAGCACCGGTGTGTTCACACAAGAGAAAAGCCATTTCCCTGCCTACAGTGTGGAAAGAGTTTTACTTACCAGCGTAATCTCGGACAGCATCAGCGCATTCACACTGGAGAGAAGCCGTATCACTGCTCACAGTGTGGGAAGAGCTTTAATAACGGGAGTAATTACAGACAACACCAGCGCATTCACACAGGAGAGAAGCCGTATCACTGCTCGCAGTGTGGAAAGAGTTTTACTAACCAGTGTCATCTCCGACAGCATCAGCACATTCACACGGGAGAAAAACCGTATCACTGCTCGCAGTGTGGGAAGAGCTTTAATCAACAGAGGTATCTCGAAAGACACAAGAGCATTCACTCGGGAGAGAAGCCGTACTACTGTTCACAGTGTGGGAAGAGTTTTAATCGACAGAGTCACCTCCAAACACACGAGCGCATTCACACAGGAGAGAAACCGTATCAGTGCTCAGAATGTGGGAAGAGCTTTAACCAACAGAATGATCTCCAAAGACACCAGCGCATTCACACAGGAGAGAAGCCGTATCACTGCTCAGAATGTGGGAAGAGTTTTATTCAACAGAGTGATCTTCAAAAACATCAGCGCATTCACACAGGAGAGAAGCCGTATCACTGCTCACAGTGTGGACAGAGACTCACTTCTGTAAAGACACATAAGTGCACCAATGTAGACCAGACAATTTAAAGTACAACATAGAGCATGATTAGCTTAAATTATCTATCAATGTAGTAAAATTTAGCTGATGTTTATGACAAATGTCCATCAGCATATCTATAGTATTTTAGGTTCCTTTAACAGATTGGGCTTGGATATATTATTTCTCCTGTTTCTTCCTTTTATTTCAATACTACTACAAATAAAATAAATAAATAAATAAATAAAATTCATATACAGTCCCTCCAGGATTTTGTGATCGCGGAAATTAACGCAAAATCAAGGAAAACTCCGCAGGAAATTCGCAGGAGCTTGCAATTTTGAAAATCTCTGCAGATTTGGGCCAAGACGTATTGCGTGGTCATCACAACGCGCATTGAGCCAAAGCCCTCTTTGATTCATGTGCATCAAACATGAGTGCAGCTAAAAGGTCTCATTTACCAACAAACATCACTGTGAAAGACCGCGCAAAACAATTCAGCGCGATTGCAATTTCGCCAATTCAAATAGTTTTCCGCAAAAAAAGTCCGCAAATTGCATCGCAAATTTTGAAAAAAGACGCAGCAAAATCAAGCATTTTTGGCTGCAACAGTCACCAAAAAAAAAAAAAAAAACCCTGCGAAATCCTGTACGGACTGATATATTTATTCCGTAGGACATTCCTCCTGTATATTAACCTTTTTTATACCGTGAGCTTGCTTTGTATTTGATGTAGCCTTGGCATTTTCTCCCCCCCGCTTCACCATTTATCATTACTGTTTTTGTGCAAGAATATTTGCGCAAGACTTTCATAAAAGAATGTAACAAAAAACATGATCTTAAATTGTATTATCTCTTTTTTCGGGTCTTTTCTGACAGGGATGGTCAGAATCACCTGGATACTTTTTAGCCAATTTGGCTACTTCCTCTCCTCTGAGCATTTCACTTCCCCCCAGTGTCTTGCTGACTACGTCGAGTAGATTTTTATTGTAATTACAACCACAAACTATGTACAGTATACAGTGAGGTGAAATGATGTTTCTCCTGGACCCATGGTGAAGCATACATATATGACTTACACAGTGCTGATAGGACATCATAAAGTGCAATAATAATGAAGCATGGGAGGAGGGGGTAATGGGGAAACAGTGGGGTGAGTACGCAAGGGTGCAGTAAGAGCATAAATACTTCAAGTCACAAAACACTGAACATTACAGTAAAGTTTACTGTATACATAATACATGTAAACTGTTTTTGTTCTCTTTACTTTTGCCACATCTGTCTGTTTACCAAGAAGAGTGTTGATCGAGTTTTTTTTTTAAAGATATGTCTGAATTCATTTCATTCTTTTACATTACACTAAACCCTAACAATGTCTATAACTACAACTTGACATTTTAAGTGGCAGTGCAGTGTTGTGGTTATGAAAATAGTGTCTGTGTGTTGTAAACAGTGGTTACTGCTCAAACCAACCATTTAAGTGACATGATGTAAACATTGACTTAAAGTGCCTGTGCAGTAGAGGAAGGTGTTAATTGTGAGTAAAACCCAGGGTGACCTGTGTGGAGGGCGTAGCATGGTATTCAGAAGTCTGACAGCCTGGTGGTAGAAGCTGTTACCCAGTCTGGCAGTACTTGAACAAAACAGCAAATATTTGCAAATAGTTTGTGCTGTAAATAGTTTGTGGGACACAAACTACCCACAACGCTGGGGGCTTTGCAAATACAGCGTATTTAGAAAATGTCCTGAACAGTATAGAAAGAGACATTCCAATGACGCGTTCAGCCGTCCACAATTATCTTCTGTAGGGTCTTTTGGTCGGAGAAGTTGCAATTCTCAAACCAGACAGTCATGCAGCTGGTCAGGATGCTCTCTATTGTGCCTCTGTGGAACGTGGTGAGGATGGGTGGGGAGATGTTTGCCTTTTTCTGATGCTGGAGAAAATGCAGGCACTATTGGTCTCTCTTGGCGAGGGAGCTGGTGTTGGTTGTCCAAGTGAAAATATGAAAGCCAAGAAACTTGGTGCGCATCATGTTCACTACTGTGGAGCCATTTATGCAACAACGAGAGTGATCAGTCGACAATCATCTCTTTTGTTTTGTTAACATTCAGAGACAGATTGTTGTTCTTGCACCAGACCATGAGCCTTTCCACCTCCTTTGTATAAGGTTTCATCGCTGTTGCTGATCAGGCCTACTACTGTACTATTGTAAGTGAACTTAACAATAGGATTTGAACTGGATCAGAAAGCGTAGTTGTAGGTTCTTTTTTTTTGCTATACACTGAAGACATTTGGGTTCGAAATCAAAAGATGAATGAGATGATAGATCAGAAGATTCAGCTTTCATTTCATCATGTTTCATCTAGATGTGTTAAACAACTTAGAACATGGCACCGTTTGTTTGAAACCACTCATTTGTCAAGTGATCAAAAATATTGGAACATGTGACTGATGGGTGTTTCTTGCTGCCCAGGTGTGTCCTGATAGACTGATTTTACTGATTAAACAGTAAATAGCTCTGAACATCTACTCTTGGTTTGAGCCCTTGGTTTGGTGAAGACTGCATTTTTTTTGTTAAAAAGGATAAACCAACATGAAGACCAGAGAGCTGTCTATGGGAGAAAAGCAAGCCATTCTGAAGCTGAGAAAAGATGGAAAATATATCAGAACCACAAGCATTGAGCATAGCCAATACAACAATGTGGAATCTGGAATGTCCTGAAAAAGAAAGAAACCACTGGTGTACTAACAACCAAAACAACAGCAGTTGATGACAACATTGTGAGAGCTGTGAAGAAAAATCCCAAAACAACAGTCAGTGATCAACAACAGCCTCCACAGGGCAGGGGTGAAAGTATCACAGTTTGAAGAAGACTTCCAGAGCAGAAATACAGAGGCCATATCACAATGCATCCAATCTAATTGGAAGGAACTTCATCATGCAGCAAGACAATGACCCAAAACACTCTGCCAACTCAACAAAGGACTTTATCAGGGGAAAAAAGTGGAAGGTTTTAGACTGGCCAAGTCAATAACCAGACCTTAAACCAGTTGAGCAGCATTTGACCTTCTAAAAAGGAGACTGAAGGGAGAAACCTCCGAAAACAAACAACAACTGAAAGAAGCTGCAGTACAAGCCTGGAAACGCATCACAGAAGAAGAATGAAGCAGTGTGGTGATGCTGGTGGTTTGCTGGCTTGATGCAGTTATTGCAAGCATGGGACACGCAACCAAATATTAAGTGTTATTTACTTTAGGTCTATCTGTTCTTATACTTTTGCTCACCTAAAAATGGTGTGGTCTGCCACCAACGGTGCCATGTTCTACGTCATTTAACACATCTAGATGTAATTCTGATCTATTGTCTTCTATTCATCTTTTCATCTCAAACCCAAATGTCTTCAATGTATAGCAAAAGCAAAAGAATTGGCTTTGCCATTCCAATATTTTCGGAAGGGACCGTATCTCTCGACGAGTGCGCTCCCGGCATGAAGAAGGGGTATGTCCATGAGCAATATGGGTGGGTGAGAGGTGGACCCACTGTTCGACCGTCTTATCTACTGTGCATTTTTTGGCCTACTGTGCATTTTTTGGCCTACTCTGCAAACTGAAGGTGCGTCTCGATCAGCTCCCTAGTTCAGTAGTCAGGGCACTGATCAGGGAGTCGGCCGTCTTAAGGCCCGGCTCAATATCAAAATCCTTCCAGTGCACTGGAACGGTCTCTCCTTAAAAAAAAAAATCGCACAATGCATCGCAAAAACCAGGGAGCATCGACGCTCCGTGTGTTCCCACTGTGTGACATGATTTCTGAAGCCTCTCAGCTTGAAAAAAAAAATGGCGGACGAACTCAAACTTCGTCTACAGTTGTAAGTAGCTTGTTATTGCTGTTGTAGCTCTCAAATGATTACTTACGTTAGTGATTTTTTAACGTAGACGTTCTGCATACGGTTTGTTTGAGTTTTAAGTGCTTAATCATTTTAAAAAGTCATCAGTGTCACAATGCGTAGGCTGCGTCCGAAATCGCGTACTGTGACGGTACCTACTGCATTCGATTCGGTACGTACTGATCGGTATAAGTGGTAGGCACGAATACAATCTGGACGTACTACGCGGTGCGAAAGAGCTGTCAGAATCCCGTGGCCTTATGGGATATCGCAGTATCCACGGTATCCAGTGGTTCCGTACTGCAGGATCTCGGTGCAAGCAGTAGGTCATCCGGGTATTTCTCACCTACTATTTTAGGAATAGTGAGAATTCTGACATACTACTCCTTTGGTGTACTGCTTTTCGCATACTGTGTAGTAGGGACACTCTTATGCAGCCAGGGACTTTTACCAGTACCTGAACCCGTGTACAGGATATACTGATTCACGACCTAGGAAACTAGGAAGCTGATTGAGACACACCATCAGTCACGATGGCAAATTTCAATTCGATTGAATTTCGGCTTCAAATCCTCACAATGGGAGTCAATGGCGCCATGTTGTCCACTCCAGCCCAGGTGGTGGCGGTAATGAGCCCAAATGTAGATTCTCCAACTGCTAGAAAACAGCTTCTTAAACTCGTTAGAGACGAAGAAGGACTGCGGCGCGGGTTAATCTTCTGTAAATGGAAATATTTCAGACAGGATTCCACAGAATTTATTTATTAGACCTGAACAAGTTAATAATAGAAGCTCGTTGAAGTTTTGCTTCCACGCCCGAGGTAAGTGAACCTGAATCCTACTCCCTGAGCTGTTCAAGTAACTTGTAAGCTAACGGTTGAATCCCAAAACGGCTCTCTACTCCCTACGTAAGTGCACAGCGTAGAGCACGAACCAATGACGTCTGCGCGCTATGTAGTGCACTTGAAATAGCGAACGAGAAGCCATTTGGGACGCAGCCTTCATGAAACGTTTCAGTGCTAACCACCACCACCACTATAGTGAAGTGAGATTATTCACATTTTAAACCTTTTGGTAAATAGGTCCATTGGATAGCTTGCTAATGATTAATTGCCCGAATTAGCCTGGTTAGTTATCCATTGTCCTCATCTAATGCTGAGCAATGAATGAATGAATGAATGAATTTATTCTCGGTTGTAAAAAAATATCAAAACAAACAAAGACACCACTCAAGCGGTCGTGTTTTACTCGGGATCACAATGCTCAGCTTTCTCAGAAACACTTGCACTTAACCAATTAGATAACATTCTTTGGATAGGAATATCTAATGTGTGTTTGCTGGGCTCGAGCTCAATTTTCATATGGATTAACTGTGTGTTTACATGCTGTGGTTTGTCTGTACTGCGGTTTCACATTCGCACATTCGGATTTCTGGCTTCAGTAATTCTTACAGTAGCTGCAAAAAAAATAATAATAAAAAAAGGTTAACACGTGTCAATTATTGTTATTCACACCCAGGACAATCAGATACAACATATACTTTGTTCCAATAAATGATAGTTTTTAAAATCCTGAGACTAAATTGATTTTTATGGAGACCCACAGTAGCGAGGAGAGCTAAGGGACCGTCTACAAATTACAAATTAGGTTTCGTTTTCCTCAGAGTAATCAAAAGCCCTATTCAGGTTGGATTAGTTTATCAGGGGGTTATTTGTAATAAACTTTTTATTATTATTATTATTTTTTTACTCGTCTCCTCGCTGATAAAACTCTCGCATCAGAAATGACCACAGGAGGAGTGAGTTTCTAGCTGGTTGTATTTTCCACAAACCTGGATGTTTGCGTCACACGGTGTCAGTACGTACTGAATTCGATGGACATACTACACCCGCCATGTTGGCATCGTCATGTGACCTTCGACGTCCTCATAAACACAAAAATCTTAAACAAGTTAACAGTTTACTCGGGTATTGTTAAACAAGTCCTGTTTAAACAAAGGTTAAATACTTAAAAAGAGCCGACGCAGTCTTCCGTGATTTAGTTATTTTTCCGTCCGCACCAGTCCCGTTGCATTATGGGATTGTTTGACTCGCGTAGTCTCCATCGGTTGCACACTGCGAAATCTCGCCCGAAGAAGTACGCCATCCGGGGATTTTTCGGCTACTGTTTCTCGCCTGCTGAGAATTCGGACATGCTACCCCTCTGGCGTACTGCTTTTCGCCTACTGTGTAGTAGGTAAGTATGCGGTTTCGATTGCAGGCCACGGTCATATGATCACGCTCCGTTTATAACGGCACTGGAGTAGAGAAGAGACTCCGGCACCCTCTTTCGGCTGCTCCCGTTCGGGGTCACCACAGCGGATCACCCGTCCACAAATTTTAGGCCGGATACCCTTCCTGATGTAGCCCTCCCCATTTCTGGGCTTGGGACCACAACAGAGAGTGCACTGACTCGTACAACCTTCAAGTGGCTGGGGTCGGTTCTCTGACCGGGAATCAAACCCGAACCCCGGGTGCTAGCCACTAGTCCTCCAGGGAACCATTCCAGTGACGATTTGAAGTGCAATAAAACAATAATCACAAAGTATACAATAAGCGTCCATTTTCATTTTGCGGCTCGGGAAGTGTTTAATATCTGGGTCACTGATTTGCACATTCCCCGCAGTAGTCAAACATCTTTTCTCCAACACGAGACCAAAATCAACATACCTAAATGCTGGGACCTAAATGCTCCAGGTGGTAAATCCTACATAATCAAATCAATACTGGACACCACTGCTAGACTCTACTACGTGTTAGTTTTGACAGCTTAACTGTTGCAAAATTTGAAAGAATTTTTATTTGGGGGGAAAAAAAAAGAAGAGAAGCCTCTAAACGGTCGATCAAAGTGCAGCCGAAGAAATGCAGTATTATTCAGATCAGTAACTTCTGAACAGTCAACAGCATGTACAATATCGTGCACCTTCTCTACAGTATACCACGGAGGTCGTATAGGCCAAACACGTTGCTCCAGACAAAGTGGTGCAATATTATGCACCGTCTCTGGAATATACTACACCTCTTATCACCATCTCACAAGACCTCCTCCTCTTCATCACTTTTATTATAAAGAACTCCATAACATCTGGTCATGTACAGACTGCCTTCAAGTCAGTGATGTTTGTGGGGGGGAATGAAGAGGGTTTCCACCTTTTTATCCACTCGAAAGCGAGGTCCGCAAGAAATGCAAGTTCTGCACATAAACTTAGTGGGGGTTATTCTGCGTGTGGTTGCGCAACGTTGACTTTCCTGATTGGCTCTAATACCTGCAGGCAGCAGCCAATGGGAACGCTTCTTTATCAGCGCCCAATGTATGCCCAGACTTTTAGTCAACTAAAATTTGACTAAAAAAACAGGATCAGGTTGATTAAATATGATAAAAACTATCAAGGACATTTGACACAGGATTAAGGCTAAGATTAAAAAAAAAAATATATATATATATATATATATATATATATATATATATATATATATATATATATATATATATATATATATATATATATATATTGCTGACAAAATTAACACTAGTCTGCTCTCTGGACTCGGCGCCGGATCGTCACCAAAAACAAGGCCTGTTCTGAGACTATGAGAGATGCTGCAAGAAATGAGAGCATAACCTTACTGAGTGGGACGGATACTGTCCTGCCGGGTTTGTGCAAACTCTGGTAAACGCTTGTAATCAAGCTGCATCTTAATGAGTCTTTTATTCAGTATTTTCTAAACAGTGAAGATTATTGTTCCAAAGTTTTGGGGCTGGGGGTTCGATTCCCGCTTCCGCAGAGTTTCTCCCCTTGCTTCAGGGGTTTCCTCCGGGTACTCGTATATAATTTTCTATTCATGCTTTATTGACCGAAAATCCTTCAACGTCTGAATATGAAGCTAACTTTACCAGCAGTTCTTTCTAAATTCTAAATTATATGGCCTACATTTGTTTTGTTTCTGTATGCAGCATGTCATTTTAATGTAATGCAACGTTAAACTTTCAGGAAAGTAAAAATAAAAAAATGCCCAATTAATTCAACGAGAATAGCTATAGTGGGTGTGGTCAAATATTTTTATGAGCAGGTTTAATTGACAGCCTTCTGTCTAAGACTGCATAACTCGGTCAGAACAGAAAATGATGTACGATGTTAGCTGAGAGGATAAAATGTAATATCTGTCACTAACTCAACAACGATGGCATTAGTATGCCACGATGTCTCGTTGAAGGCATAATAAGAATGATGTGGAGCAAATTATTACACACTACTCCAGGGATTCCCAACCTAGGGGTGGTGACACCGTGTTGGGTTGCTTAATTTACAAATGGGGTCATGAGAGAAACTCGCATCCTTTTTCATTTGTTTATTTTACCAATATTTTATTGGAAATGTCGAAGATGGATTTTTTTTTTTTTGTTGGTAGTGCTTTTGTACGCCGTTCCATAAAAGTAATATATAATAATAATTATATAATACTAATGTGGGGCTTAGCAGCAAGCAGAGAGATGGGTGGTGCAGTGGAAAAGTGTGTGGAAAAACAAGTTTGGAAACATGAAAAAGTCATGGTTACTTTGCTTTCCATGGTTGCTACTGGTAATTATTAACTTAATGGAAACGTTTATTTGACCGATGAATGAATACAGAAACCAGAAACCTTTTTCTAGAGATGGTTTCACCTGAAGCGTGCAGACTGAGTGTGTGTCGTGTCTGTATCTGTTCAGCGGAATAATGTTTTTCTTTTTCTATCGATATAACAATATCTTAATTGTTTGCATTACGCGTGTTGATTTACCAAATACCCTGGTTAAAATTGCCTTTTTTTTCCCCCCCCAGAATTGCACCCTTTAGACGTCTTATAATGGAATCAGCAGAGGTCAGTGCTCTCTCTCTCTCTCTCTCTCTCTCTCTCTCTCTCTCTCTCTTTTAAATTATTTTATAAATAACTACAATGAGGGAATATTATTACGACATGGGCTTCTTCTCTTTGTGCCATTATTTTCATTTCTGACCTTCTGTGTGCCCTGTGGGATCTCAGTGCCTATGCATGTCTAGTACTGGCCCCTAGAATAGGTGAGGGACACCCAGGCACCTGCAAGAAGCCTGAGTGTAGTCCTTCCTGCCTAATGTTAGCGTAAAGCTTCCATTAGATGCTGGAACACATGCATTGCAATATTCTAAGTCTTTATCATGGAGTCATCAGTGTGTCTGCTCTCAGCACTTGGGCAAACTTTTGCAATCTACGAGGCAAGTTACAGCACAGAAAAACTTGAAATAGACTAGACTCTTTTATATTCTTGCATATACATTTTTGATAAATAATTCAATAAAAAAGGGGTGGACAAATCACTGGGCTATTAGTTTTTTCTTTGCTGTTGCCCAGTAGATTAACAAGAAGGTTCGGCAACTGTAGAGAACACTGCAGCTTATAGCTTAAACATTTGCCGATGGCTTAGTGATGATATTAGGTTGCAAACACTACATCAAAACCTAATCATGATTATGGTGACACATCGAAATTCGTATATATGCATTCGTTTCTTTTACTCTGTATTGATTCATTTAACTAGCTATATATTATTACATTATGTTATCTACCACTTTTTTAGCCTAGTCAGTATGGTTTCCGTGCAACCAAAACATTGAACGGGGCTGCAGACTGGGGCTCACACTTGTGGGCTAATCAATCAATCAATCAATCACTTGACCACCCCAGTAATTATTGTTCTTTGGTCATTAGCTTTGTACGGACGTGAAGACAGAGACTTGCAGTACTTCAGATGGCGGGACCTCAAGTTCTGTGGGATTTGTCATCCCCGTGGATCAACAGAAGCCTGTAAAAAAGGAAGAGCCTGAAGATGAAGGCTATCCCTGTAAGACAAAATCAGAGTCCAGTTGGTCTCACTAACACCTTTTAGCCTAACAATGCTTAATTTGTGACCGTCTTCTGACTTCACTGACTTCTTTTTCTAATTGAATTTGTGGACGTTTAGGTGGTGGTACATCAAGCCCTGTAGGATGTATCATGATTATTGACCAACAGACTGGAGGATTCCAGAGGAAACCTATAAAAGAGGAAGAACCTGAAGATGATGAGTTCCTCTGTAAGACGTTGTTGTTGGTTGAAGATGTTCAAACATCCTAAATTGCTAAACTATGGCTGGGTGATATCTTAAAGATAACTATACGTGATTTTTAGATATTGTACCAGAACAGTTTCGGTCCACTAATTTGATTGGACATGCAGCGTTCCATGAGTCCTGATATTTAGTATAACAACACTGGCACGTTTCACTGTTTGTGTCAGTCCCCTTGTTTGTGTTTGCTACATAAAATTACAATTCTAGCAATAGTTTGATCCACTGAAACCGTTACTACACTTACTACGGGCTGTTAGTCAGTCTGTGCATTGCTCAGCAACAGGCAATGCTTTATCCAGCTGTGGCTTCTTAGGGTCAGAATACATTATCTCCCTAGCCCCACACACCTCCCACACAAGGTGCCATGATCACTTGTTTTTGTTGGAAATACCAAACCTAAACGGAAAGCAGAGAGAAATTTTATACTTATGTTTATTTTATTTTTTTAATTTAAAATTTTTGTCTTCAAGTTAAAATTAAAACCATTTCATTAAAGAATTACTTGGGTTTATATTCTGTTGTAATTGAATGCCTCATAAATAAATGACTCAGTATTTTTCGTAAGGTGGTAGTTTTGATAAGTAAATATATAATTAGAATGTAATTATTTGGGTAATAATTGGTCACACAATGCTTAAATTTAGGCCTCTGGTAGTTTTCTATCAATTTCCTCAATGAGCAATATCAATGTCAAAAATTAGCACAGAATATGTGTTTGACATTGCCCATATCTGCATATGTTATCCTGTTGCCCACCCCTACTCTAAACTATGTACACTTCATAACAGACAGCAGCCAAAAGATAACTTAAACTAAGAAATTTGTCAAATAGTACATGACTGTTTGTATGTATGGCATTGCTGTTATTTTTTTTATTTTTCCCCAATGATAGCAAAGGGAATTTAAATGTGTGCAGCCTTATGTTTATTGCTGAAGGAAATGGAATACCGTCAGAGGGTCAAAGGGCTATTGAAGGATTTTATCTTTTCTTCAAGGATGGCAATTGTATGCATGTCTAATAATACTCTTTAACCCAGTAGGTGGGGAGGCACTTAACCTAAGTCTGTGAAACAGACTAATGCCCTTATGTAAATAATAGCATATCTGTCAGCCTCTCACAAGCACTTTCTCTTCAAGAAGTTTCTCACACCTAGTGTTTGTTTCCATGCAATGTTAATAGTAGTGGTGATGTTTCACTGGTATTCACTTCCAAGTCCAAAATCTCAACGTTTGGAAATATTTAACTCTTTTTTGCATTCTACAAATGTGTTTATTTGAATTTAATTTGTTGCATTTTTGCCTTTCAGACTGTGAGGACTGCAGATCCTACTTCACCAACAAGTGTGAGGTTCATGGTCCAGCCCTTTTCATTTCTGATACCCCTGTTCCCATGGGGATTGCTGACCGAGCCATACAAACACTTCCGCCCAGTCTAGAGGTTCGAAAGTCTGACATTCCTGATGCAGGCCTAGGGGTGTTCAATAAGGGGGAGACTATTCCACTTGGTGCACACTTTGGGCCATGTGAGGGAGACCTGGTGAACAGAGAGGAAGCCATGAATAGTGGCTACTCTTGGGTGGTGAGTTAGTTTCTTAATACTTATTTCCTAGTGTTAATAGTAAATGTCACTATCAAAAATATGATTAAAGGCTTTCAGCCTGTTGGACATAAAAGGTGCAATTGTACAAATAATGAGTATAAGTCATCCCCATGAACAATCAAAAGAACTTCACAGCCTTTGTTCAGTCTGTCTGCCAGTTCAGCTTAACAGGATGAACCAAAAAGGAGAGAAGCTCTCTCTTTCTTAGGCTGATTGCCATGTGCGAACTGGCTGCAAAGAGGAGGCCTACTTTTTTCCTCATCTGAGATCATAATGATGCCAATGGTGTAAAATCAAACCGTGCTACCCAGTAGCATCGGGCTTGTTTAATTTTTTTTCCATGCAAGTTTACTTTCACTTTTAATGGTAAGCAGACAGCTGCATTCAGCTATGTTGGACAGCCGGACCTCAGCGAGTTATGAAACCGACTGAACTGCATCAGGAAGAGAATCCATGGAAGGATCAACCTGCAAAACACACACGAAGACAAGCTAAAACATAATGCCCCACCAATCACCTATTGTGGAATCACCACCAATCAATCTGCAACAGCACGTGGACAACTCTTTCAATAACTGCTTTGGCATTCGTTCAGAACGCACAATTGCGCTTCAAAGGGTTGCGAAATCTCCCTTTTTTTCCCTCTATTTGATCTCTATCATTGCATGCTTTCTCACTCTGTGCTTACTAACACGGTCACTTAGTAAGTAAGAAAATTAAGCTCCAAACTCCTTAGTGTTATTCCTAGTGTTGTGGTACTTGAGACCAGTCTTGGTCTTGAGACCGGTCTTGAGACCACACAGCAATGGTCTGAGCATCTGGTCTCGGTATTGACATAGACTCAGCCATGTGTGGTGTGGACTTTATATAACATACACTAACTGATAACTCGTGACATGAAAACATTCCTTTGAGATTCTGATACATGTTCATGATTGCATCATGCAATTCCTGCAGATTTTTCAGGTGCACTTTCATGCTGCGAATCTCCAATTCTACCACATCCCAAAAGTATTCTATTGGATTCAGATCTGGTGACTGGGAAGGCCACTGAAGAACATTGAACTCATTGTCATGTTCATGAAACTAGTTTGAGATGACTTTTGCTTTGTGACATGGTGCATTATCATGCTGGAATTACCCATTAGAAGATGGGTAAATTGTGGCCATGAAGGGATGCACATGGTCGGCAACAATTCTCAAATAGGCTTTGGAATTCAAGTGTTGATTGATTGGTATTAATGGACCCAAAGCGTGGCAAGAAAACATTCCCCATACAATTACACTACCTCCACCAGCCTGGACTGTTGACACAAGACAGGTTGGGCCCATGGATTCATGCTGTTGGTGCCAAATTCTGACCCTACTATCTGTGTTCCTCAGCAGAAATTGTGATTCCTCAGACTATGCTAAGCTTTTCCAGTCTTCAACTGTCCAGTTTTGGTGAGCCTGTGCCCACTGCAGCCTCAGCTTTCTTCTTGCAGCCTCAGCTTATTCTTGGCTGACAGAAGTGGAACCTGAAATGGTCTTCTGCTGTTGTAGCCAATCTGCCTCAAGGTTCGCCGTGTTGGGCGTTCTGAGCTGCTTTTCTGCTCACCACAATTTTACAGAGTATTTATCTGAGTTACTGTAGCCTTTCTGTCAGCTCGAACCAGTTTGACCTTTCTCCGTTGAGCTTTCTCATCAGGTGTTTCCATTTGCAGAACTGCTGTTCACCGTATGTTTTTCTTTATTAAACAATTCTGAGTAAACTCTAGAGACTGTTGTGTGTGAGAATCCTAGGAGATCAGTTATAGAAATACCCGAACCAGCCTCTCTGGCACCAACAATCATGCCGTGGTCAAAATCACTGAGTGCACATTTTCCCCCCATTCTGATGGTTGATGTGAACATTACCCGAAGCTTCTGGCCCATATCTGCATAATTTTATGCACTGCTGCCACACAATTGGCTGATTAGATAATTGCATGAATGAGTACAGGTGTTCGTAATAAAGTGTTCAGTGAGTGTATACTCATGAATCCACTGATTATACAGGGCTGTGTTTGATATCTCTGAGTTTATGTATTGTGTATATAATATATTATGCATTCTATTGTAGATATCCAGGAGCAGGCAGTGTGAGAAATACATAGATGGCCAGAGAGAGATGCATTCTAACTGGATGAGGTGAGGAATACACTGCAAGTCTGCATTCTATTCAGTATTTTAGTTGTTTTTACCATTCATTATTTAGTGGAAAATATTAGATTATGCCTATATTACACTTTGTAACTGAAGAGAATACAAGGGCCCAAACACCAGTGAATTCTTCCATTCAAACCCCTTCGGAAACTTTAGGCAACATAGAGGTACGGTGTTGTCCAAGAATCACAAACTATTGCAAACTGGGCCCATAAGGAGTCTACAGACAAGGCATGGAAATATCCCATATTCTTATGTATATCCCATAAGACTCTAGATTTGGTATATCCAGTCCAGCTACATGATTGTTTTTGGGAGATGGGAAGAAACTGGCAACACTGAAGGAAACTCATACAAACATGAGCAAACATGCAAAACTCATGCATGGACAGTAACTTGAGTTTAGGATTGAATTAGGGCCCCTGGAGTTGTGAGGTGGCAACACTACACCTGGTGCCACTATGCTGCCTAGCGTTAAATAAAAAAAACTTTGTTTTAATAAGTAAATAAATATGATTTTAAATAAAATCATCGATATATAATTCACTGGTATTTAAGACAGGTTGTTAGTTGATTAAATAATTTTGGAATCACTACATTGTAGCTGTGACAACCTGTTTGTGTTTCCAAGTAAATAACCCATGTTTGGTATGGGAAGAGTTCTGTTTCATTCTTCCTGACCACCAGAGGCAGTGCTTAAGCACTGATGCATTATCGCAGCGCCAGCTAGATAGGTTGAGAGAATATACCAACAGTGTCACGTGGTGACGTAGGCTGAGCTTCAAGGATAATAACCACATTAGCTCACTTGACTGCGATAGGTCATTGAGCATGCGTCTAGGTTTTGGGGACCCGGGGTGGATATTCTCTTGTAGTTGTGCGAGTTTTTGCCTTTATTGAATTATTTTTTTGAAGTGTCGGTGACGATTCGGGCTTCTCGGTGCTTGGTTAGTGTTACTGCGCTAAGTTGGCAGTTCCCTGCTTAAGTACCTTATCTTTAGTACCTTTATCGTGATATTGTGACACTCTGTGCTATCCGGAGGCTAGTGATACCGTGCCAAAGTTGGCGGTTCCCTGCTAGCTTACGTTGCTTATTTTAGGTGGAAGTTTGTGATGCTCTGTGGTCTTCGGTGCTATACAGAGAATAGCGGTCATAAATAAATTCTCTTCACATTCCGTGAGCGTTCTTGCTGTTAGCCTTTTGGTTCTATCCGGAGACGATCATGGCACACAGTTCTATCGTCATGGGCTTCCCGCTGTCATGTAGGCTGTGTCCGAATACTCTTGACGACGGCCTTGATGTCTGTCCGTCCTGTCTGGGACTTCAACATCTAAGAGATGCTATCACAAACCCTATGTCGGAGAGACATTAGGTGGGCCTTGTGGGATCTCTCTACAAATGCTTCCAAATCATTGTTTCATGACAACAGTTGGATGCCGCAGTACAACCTTCCAGGAAGTTAAACCTGGGTTCTCAATGGCAGAACGTTCCAGTGGAGATTCGGTTCAGTTGTCATACTCTGCAGAGCTCACAGGGGCACCGGGCAGCAGAGGATCCTCAAGGTTTCTGACCTCATCGGCAGCAGCCAGGGGGACCACGCCAGCACCCAACTCCCCCCACCACAGCCTCCAGAGGTCGCACCAATAAATCCTGAGGTGCTTGGGCCGTTGATTGTTTCTCGATGCAACACCTACAGTATTGGAGGAACGAATCGGTGGATCCCTTTGTTTTGACCGTTCTGTGCTAGTGTTATGCCTTGCAGTTTTGTCGCCAGCCCCCCAAGTTCTCAAGGATTATCCCTACATTGATCAGGCACGAAGCTCATTTAGTGGCTCTCTCTCAGGAAATCTGTGCTCTGTTGAAGAAGGGAGCCATAGAAAAGGTTCACCCCCTCGTTCAGAGGGACGTTTTTTATTCAACTTATTTTCTTGTTTTAAAAAAAGATGGTGGTTTTTGTCCAGTTCATGATTTAAGGCATCTGAACCTGAAGACTCTGCCTTTTCGAATGCTAATCCACTGCAGTCCAGGGGAATGTGCATCCTACCTTACCTGGACGATTGGCTGATATGTGCCCCCATGAGGCATCAAGTTGTCTGCAACACCAGACAGCTTTTGGAGCATGTGCAGAGACTGGGCCTCATGACAGAGTTGCCTGAGTCTGGCGCAATTGATTACTTTTATTGGAATGGCTCTGAGCTCCCGTACAATGTGTGCTACCCTGTCACGCTCGGACAGACAAGATTCTACAGCTCCTTGCTCGTTTCCGGCTGGGATAGATGTTGCCATATGGTGTGTTCCTGCAGCTTATGGGACTGCTGACTGCTGCCACTTTAGTGATTCTGCTGGGCCTGCTCCACCTCAGGCCGTTCCACCGAGAGGTGGAACAACAGCTTGAAGGTACTTATTGTCGGCTCTAGCAGGCCATCATGTGCTCGTCCGGTCCGACAATACCTCGACGGTGTTTCACCTGAACCATCAGGGTGGCACGAGTTCAGTCAAGTCCTTGCGTCTCACTCACAGAATTCTCACCTGGTCTGTTCCCCGACTAGCGTCCCTGAGGGCGGTGCCAGGTAGCAGATGCTCTCTCAAGGGACCTTCTGCATTTGGGAAAATGGAGGCTTCACCTGGAAGTGGTGCAGAGCATGTGGTGCCAGTTTGGTGAAGCAGAGATGGATCTTTTTGCATCACAAGCAACCACTCACTGTCGGTTGTGGTTCGTGAGCGCGGAGATGTCCAGCCCACTGGGACTGGATACACTGGCTCACGAATGGCCAAACTGCCTACTTTATGCATTCCCTCCTATTCCATTGTTGTGGGAGACTCTACACAGGATCTCCCAGTGCAACCACATGGGTCTCTTGGCAGGGGACCCCGATGGCCAGCCAGATCTTGGTTTCCCATACTTCTGAGACTATTGGTGTGCAGACAATGGCAGATTCTCTTCCAGGAGGATCTGTTTTCACAGATGGACGGCAGGGTCTGGCACCCAGATCCAGCCCGTCCACAGCTCTGGGTTTGGCCTCTGGGTCCAAACCTCTTCTAGCTGAATGTGAACCTACTGTTGTTCATACTGTCATTAGCGCTAGAGCTGCATCCACACGTCAGCTGTACACTGCGCTTTGGGATATTTTCTCTTCATGGTGCAGGGATCACGGGTTAGATCCTGCATGCTGTGAGATTCCAGGAGTGTTGAGTTTTTTGCAGCATCTTTTGGATGCAGACAGGGCTGCTTCAATGTTGAAAGTATATGTCGCGGCCATTTCTACATATCATGTGCCTGTTGATGGCTCTTCCCTTGGTTCCCATGCCTTGGTGAGCAGTTTTTTGAAAGGTGCAAGGTGCTTAAGGCCGGCCTGCAACCCCCATTTTCCTGGGTGGGATTTACCGGTTGTGCTTGACTTTCTCTGTTTTTCACCCTTCGAGCCTTTGTAGTCTTCTGACACATAAGTGGTTGTCTCTGAAGACTGCCTTTCTATTAGCCATTGCTTCCACTAAGCGTGTTAATGAGTTACATGCATTTTCGGTTAATAAGTTATGTATGCGTTGGTTGCCAGAGGATTCTGGCATAGTGCTTTGGCCGATTCTGTCTTTTCTTCCTAAGGTGCTGTTTCCTGAATTTGTGAATCAGCCGATTGATCTGACTGCATTTAAGTGCTCCTCTGAAGCGACTGGGTCGAGGGATCTCCTCTTGTGTTGTGTGCAGGCCTTGAGGTGTTACGTGGACGCTACTGCCAGTCTGAGGTAAACTGATCAACTATTCGTCTGCTATGGTGTTGTGCGGAAAGGTGGCGCTGTGTCAAAGCAAAGACTGTCAAACTGGATTGTGGTAATGATCACTCTGGCATACCGAGGAGCTCAAAGGCCCCTGCCAGGAGGTATCTCCTGCCACTCTACTAGGGCTGTATCTACGTCTTGGTCTGCTTTTAGGGGAGTCTCCATGGCAGAGATCTGTGCAGCTGCTACCTGGGCTTCTCCATGTACATTTGCGTGCTTCTACAAGGTCAATGTAGCTGCCATGCATGCTGTGAGTTTAGTGGTTCTTCAGGGGAAACCTTGACAGTTTTTTGGGTGAGTGGCATTCCTCATGACTATGTTGGTAGGAGTTATCCATTAGCGCTTAAGCACTGCCTCTGGCGATCAGGAGGAATGAATCAGAACGCTAGTTACAGGGGTAACTGTGGTTCTGTGAATTCTGGATGAACAACAGCGTTCTTTGTCACTTGGAATGCTTGAGAAAGGCGTACCAAAGCTGAATGCTGAGCTAATGTGGTTATTATCCTCAAAGTGCCTTAATGCCACCTCGAACAAAGGTAGGAAAAACCCCATGAAATCACCTTGAAACCCCTGACTTATGCGATTCCCCTTTAGCAGCCAAAAACAGCAGACTGGCTTGTCTGTATTGCCTTCATTTTTTTCTTCAGATAGGTAGTGCCAAAGTCAAACATCTCCTGGAGCTAGAACCTCCACCTCGTCTTCAGACTCTTACTGAGGCACTTCAAAAGTTCCAGAGGAAAAAGAGTCCTAATCTCCAAGGCTACCATCACGAAGCTGTATCAACCAACATCAAATGTTTAAGAGAAGCTGGTGACAAAACACATGGGGTCAAGCTGCATTATAGCTCTCCTTCCATGGATCATCCCACTGACAACCATTGTTATAAGTGAGCTGAATCAAAGGGAGCCGTTCTTTCCCCTGCTATGAACTGATTGCTTTCTCTCTCTTACTTCATGTCTCTCTCTCATCCTTTGATCACTGTCTCTTTATTTTCCAGGTATGTGAACTGTGCACGTAATGAAGAAGAACAGAATCTTGTGGCGTTCCAGTATCGAGGAGGTATTCTCTATCGTTGCTGTCAACCCATCAAAACAGGACAAGAACTCTTGATGTGGTACAAAGATGACTACGGCAAAGACCTTGGCCTTGCATTCGACTACCTCTGGAAGAAAAAACGCTCCTCAGATGGTTACGTACAGCCTTGATTTATATTATAATTATCCACTACCCTTCAGCCCACAGTGGCTGTTGTATATGAATGCTTCTAGCAATGTTTGCTCTGACATATTAAGTTCCTCACTGCTTAGACCATGCAGTGATGTACTCAACCCAATTTGAGTAAATTCTAACTAACACCAGTAGAACTGGATGTTGGTTTCAAGCTATGACTTGTCAAACTGTGAGAGGTTAGTGACAAAATCCACTGAGAAGTGAGTTCAAGGCCTTTAGGGTACCAAAAGGGGTTATAGTTTTCCTGTTGGTAGCTGTCTGTTGGATTGAGCACAAACGGAACAAGATGTGACAAAATTCTAATTTCTAATAGCAAGGCTGGGCTGGTAACGTATTTGATGAGCTTGCATCTAAATGATATGTACGTCTTCTCAGGAGGTTTGTAACTTGGTCTGGCATCACCTGCTGCTGCTCTGGATCTGAATTTCATAACTGATCTCCCAAAGGACAGGAGCAGCAAAGCAGATGGATCTTGTTGCCGAATCATGAGCTCGGGAAAGTTTGTTGAATTTTCCATTCTTGGAACCTGTTCTGTAGGAAATAGTGACTGAGAATCCCAGCTTGGTCCCTCTGGGTTTGTTTCAGGGTCTGGTGATCAAAGTAAATGACCAATGGGTGACAATGACTGTGTTTCTAAAGGGCTAGCTTGATCATGTGGCTTTCCCAGATAGACACATCATAATTTATTTTCTGAGCCAATTAACCGTCTACCACGGCCCTACTTAAGAATTTTGTTTCAGCTCCCAACCCCATGTCAGTGAAAAGAAGGGTCATTAGAAATACAGTCAGAGGCAATGCTTATTGTCAGCCAGTTTGGTAAGTTGGTTTGTATATGGTATGATAAAATACCTATACAGTTACAGTACCTAAGGTTATAAATTGCAGTTGTGCTGTCAACATCCCACACATATGTATTTAAGGGAGACTGGATTTAAAGGTGCTGTTAAATTCATATTGTTTTTTGGTGGGGGGTAATGGAGCTCTAAAAAATTTGGACTAGTTTGTTTCTTTTCTCAGCGAGTTTCTAATACTTTTCATTTTTATACCCCAGAAATGAATGATGCCCTGCTGCAAGTCTTCTCCTGCTCCCAGTGTCCAATTTCCTACACATCTCAATTTTTCCTTGACAATCACATAAAGAGAAATCACCATGAAAAACATATGGTGATGTTATTGAGAGAAAGTAAAAATGATAATGTGATGCACATAGAAAGCTCCAGTACACAGCAAACATCCACTGGTATGCTCCACAATAGCACCACTCATGGACAAATGCAAAAAGAAAAACATCGCTGCTCAGATTGTGGGAAGGTTTTTGCGTACCAGAGTCATCTCCACCAACACCAGCGCATTCACACAGGTGAGAAGCCGTATCAGTGCTCACAGTGTGGAAAAAGGTTTAATCAAAAGAGTACTCTCCAACGACACCACGACACACACACGGGAGAGAAACCATATTGTTGTTCACAGTGTGGGAGGAGTTATACACGCCAGAGTACTCTCCGATCACACCAGCGCATTCACACAGGACAAAAACCATATCAATGCTCACAGTGCGGGAAAAGTTTCAGACAGCAGAATCATCTCCGGCAACACCAGCGCATTCACACGGGCGAGAAACCGTATCACTGCTCGCTGTGTGGGAAGAGTTTTACTTGCCAGAGTCATCTCCAAATACATCAGCGCATTCATACAGGAGAGAAACGGTACTACTGCCTACAGTGTGGGAAGAATTTCATTTGCCAGAGTCATCTCAGAACACACCAGCGCATTCACACGGGAGAGAAGCCGTATCAGTGCTCACAGTGTGGGAAGAAGTTTTCTGTGAAATATACTCTCAGACAACACCAGCATATTCACGCAAGAGAGAAGCCATATCGCTGCTCAGAGTGTGGGAAGAGTTTTAATAAAGGGAGTGCTCTTGAACAGCATCAGCGCATTCACACGGGAGAGAAGCCGTATCACTGCTCACAGTGTGAGAAGAGTTTTGCTTGCCAGAGTCATCTCCAACAACACCAGCGCATTCACACCGGAGAGAAGCCGTATCACTGCTCACAGTGTGGGAAGAGTTTTACATGCCAGAGTCATCTTCTGCAACACCAGCGCATTCACACCGGAGAGAAGCCGTATCACTGCTCGCAGTGTGGGAAGAGTTTTACCTGCCAGAGTCATCTCCAACAACACCAGCGCATTCACACAGGGGAGAAGCCGTATCACTGCTCACAGTGTGGGAAGAGTTTTACCTGCCAGAGTCATCTCAGAACACACTGGCGCATTCATACAGGAGAAAAGCCGTTTCACTGTTTACAGTGTGGTAAAAGTTTTACTGACCAGAGCAGCTGTCAACAACACCAGCGTATTCACACAGCAGAGAAGCCGTATCAGTGCTTACATTGTGGAAAACATTTTACACAACAGCGTCATCTCAAAGAGCATCAGCGCATTCACACAGGAGAGAAACCATTTCACTGCTCACACTGTGGAAAGAGTTTTAACAAAACAAGTGTTTTACAAAGACACCAGCGTATTCACACTGGGGAAAAGCCGTATCTCTGCTCACAGTGTGGAAAGGGATTTAATCAACAGAGTCATCTTCGAAGACACCAGCGCGTTCACACAGGAGAGAAGCCATATCACTGCTCACAATGCGGGAAGAGGTTTAATCAACAGAGCGATCTTCAAAAACACCAGCGCATTCATACAGGAGAGAAAACATTTCATTGTTCACAGTGTGGGAAGAGTTTTGCTTATAAGAGTAATCTCAAAACACACAAGCGCATTCACACAGGAGAGAAGCCATATCACTGCTCACAGTGTGGAGAGAGATATAATTATTTAAGTACATTTAAGAAACACAAGTGCACCAACATAGAGCATTCAGCTTGTGCTACATGATCTGTCTACACTGTTAACAACAGTGCCCAAGAGAAATGGGTTTTGCTCAGTAAGAAACAAAATTATAGGGAACAGTGGTCCAATCCTACGTGTGTTCCAGCCTCATGCCTGGTGTTCCCGGAATAGGATCCAGATCCATCATGACACGAACACTCATAAAGTAGTCACTGAAGATGAATGAATATTTATTCTGTAGGAAATTATTCCTATATTGATCTTGTTTATAAGCCTATTTTTTATTTGCTGTAGCCTAATGTTGAATATACTGTTTTCACTGGCAGAGGGCATTGTTGAGATGTTTTGGAGACAAAGTTAGAGAGGCCAGGTTGAGATGGTTTGGACATGTTCAGAGGAGGGAGAGTGAATATATCGGTAAAAGGATGCTGAGGTTAGAGCTGCCAGGCAGGAGGCCGAGAGGAAGACCAAAGAGGAGGTTTATGGATGTAGTGAAGGAGGACATGAAGGTAGTCGGTCTGAGAGAAGAGGATGCAGGGGATAGGGCTAGATGGAGGCAGATGATTCGCTGTGGCGACCCCTGAAGGGAACAGCCGAAAGGAGAAGAAGACTGGCAGAGGGCATTGTTCATTTGCTTTTCAAACAGAATTCTCAAATCATTTGGTTTTAGCAGCCATCAAAAGTATTACTAAACTTAATAGCAATTATAATACTTTCATAGACCATCAAGGTAGTGGTAGAAATATGAGTCTCGTTGAGGGTTACTAATCCTTTTCATTTTTTATGCTTCAGAAATGAACCATGCCCTGCTGCAAGTCGTCTTCTGCTCCTGGTGTCAACTTTCCTACACATCTCAAATTTACCTTGACAATCACATAAGGAGAAGCCACTATGAGGAACACGTGAGATTGCTGATATCAAGAGAAAATAAAAATGACAATGTGATGCCCACAGGAAGCTCCAATAGTCAGCAAACATGCTCTGTTACTCTCCAAACTAACACCACTCATGGACGAAATCAGACAGAAATATGTTGCTCCTCAAAATGTGGAAAGGGTTTAATAAATCTCCATAATCTCAGTAAGCACCAGTGCGTCCACACAAGAGAAAAGCCACTTCCCTGCTCGCAATGTGGAAAGAGTTTTACTTATCAGTGTCATCTCCGACAGCATCAGCGCGTTCATACAGAAGAGAAGCCATATCGCTGCTCTCAGTGTGGGAAGAGCTTTAATCAACATGGTAATCTTCAAAGACACCACCGCATTCATACAGGAGAGAAGCCGTATCACTGTTCACAGTGTGACAGGCGTTTCACTGATCAGGGTACTCTAATAAAACACCAGCGTATTCACAGAGGAGATAAGCCGTATCATTGCTCAGAATGTGGAAAGCGATTTAGAGAACGGAGTAGTTACAGAAACCACCAGCTTATTCACACAGACGAAAAACCTTATCAGTGCTTACAGTGTGGAAAATATTTTAGACAACAGCGTCAACTCAAAGAGCATTGGCGCATTCACACGGGAGAGAAACCATATCTCTGCTCACACTGTGGAAATAGTTTCAATAAAAGCAGTACTCTACAAAGACACCAGCGGATTCACACAGGAGAGAAGCCGTATGTCTGCTCACAGTGTGGGAAGAGCTTTATTCAACAAAGTGATCTCCAAAGACACCAGGGCATTCACACAGGAGAGCAGCTGTATTACTGTTCAGAGCGTGGTAAGAGTTTTAATCACCAGCGTATTCACACAGGAGAAAAAACGTATCATTGCTCACAGTGTGAGAAAAAATTTACACGACAGAGTAATCTCAAAGAGCATGAACTCATTCACAAAGGAGAGAAGCAGTTTCACTGCTCTCATTGTCGAAAGAGTTTCAATACGAAAAGATCTTTACGAAGACACCAGCATATTCACACAGGTGAGAAGCCATATCACTGCTCAGAATGTGGGAAGAGCTTTAATCAACTGCATGATCTTCAAAAACACCACCGCATTCATTCAAGAGAAAAGACATATCAGTGTTCACACTGTGGGAAGAGTTTTGCTTACCAGAGTAATCTCAAAACACACCAGCGCGTTCACACGGGAGAGAAGCCGTATCACTGCTCACAGTGTGGACAGAGATTCACTTATTTCAAGACATTTAAAAAGCATAAGTGCACCAATGTTGAGCAGTCAGATTGTGCCACATGATCTTTGAATCTAGTTAGAAGGTTGTTGGTGCAGGCGGGCTGATTTGACTGTTTCAGAAACTGCTGACCAATGAAAACCCATTGGATTTTAATGTACAACACTCTCTAGTTGAAAAAAAAAAATTGGGTGGATGCCACCGATTCTATCTTTCAACTGTTCAATTTTGGTGAGCCAATGCCCAATATAGTCTCAGATATTTGTTCTTGGCTGGCAGGAGTGAAACCGAAAGTGATGATCTTCTGTAGCCCATCTGCCTCAACTTTCGGCATGTTGTGCTTTCTGAGATGCTTTTCTACTCACAATGGTTGTAAAGAGTGGAGATTCAGTCCCTTCAGGATATCACAATTTTGCAATCACAGAAATTAATGCAAAATCAAGCAAACTCCTCAATATTCGGTGGAGCTTGTAAATTTTTAAAATTACAGCGGATTTGAGCCAAGGCGCATCATGTGACGCTATCACCGTGCGCATTCGGGCAAAGCCCTCTTCAGTTCACGTGTGTCAAACATGAGTACAGCTAATAATAATATGTTTAGGTTATATAGTGCCTTTCCAGAGCTCAAGGACCCTTTTACAGTAGCAATACAATAATACATAAACAATGAACAATCATGGACAAACACAAAATGTGAGAAACAATGAACAATCAAAAGCAAAAAATGAAAAACACAGTACACATAGTACAGTCCCTGAGAGCAAAAAGTATAGCAATACATTAGGACAAATAACACTGAGAAAACATAAGTTTTAAGTTGAGATTTGAACTCCGAGATGGATGTGATGCTGTGAAGGGTCAGAGGGAGTGAATTCCAGACCTTGGATGCTACTACACTGAAAAACCTGCCGCCCATGGTACAGAGACGAGATCTAGGGACAGAGAGGAGTGTAGGGGAGAAGCAGTTCACCTAAGATAACAAGGTGCCAAATATGCAAAATATCAGAAATAACAGAATGGTATTTTGAGAGTATCATTGAAGGACAGAAATTATCAAAGACGTCAGAAATTGTAGAGGAAGCAGTGGAAGTAATATGGCATCAGCAGATTTAAGGTCCCAATACGATATCATTGTGTTACTGCATTTCTTTTGAGCAGGTAGACTGAGACTAAATTCAATGAGCTGGTGTCAAAAGAGGAGATTGAAGCAATATCAAACCCAGATGTACAGATTAAATCAAGAGTATGACAGTGGATGTGAGTAGAAAGTCACATGTTGAGTCAAATTGAAACAGTCAAATGCAGACAGTAGTTGAGATGAGTTAGAGCACACTGTATCCACATGAATATTAAAGTCACCATGTATAGGATGATATAGTAGAATAATTGTGAGAGGACAATGAAAATCAGCCTTCAATACAATATATTCGAATGTATTAGTGTTGTGCAAATCAAGTTGGGCGAGATGCAAATCATTTTGACAGATGACAGCAAGGCCACCCCCCTTACCATGTAGCCGCAGTCTGGACAGGTATCTATATCCATCTGGTGTAAGTAGTTTCAGCTGCAAGTAATCACTGGGTACTTGCCAGGTTTCGACGAGTAGTAACATATCAAGGTTTTTGTCAGTGATTATTTTGTTGAGGGTATGAGGCTTTATCAGAGATGGAGCGGCAGTTCAGAAGAGCAAAATGATGTGAAGCATTAGGGTTGATCGGTGAATTATGGCGCTGTTGATATTGCAGTTACGATACATCAACGATCTGCGTGTCCTGCAGTCAGTAGGTGGTGACTTGGACTTAGGCTGGGCCTTGTTGTTAGACCAGATGCATGGGATAGTACCAGGTATTGAACAGTGAGTATTCAGGGATACTCTGGATGAGCGGTGTATATATCGCAGACGACGAGTAATTTCAAGCTTCTGACAATACTCATATGTCGCAGAATCAAGACACGGACGACACTTTAAAGCCCTGAGTCGGGATGGTGAGTATTCATTCTCCATTTCAGTTTTATCACCAAAAATGATGCAGAATAGGAGCAGAAAGGGAGCAACTGCCCGAGGCATATTTACGCTGACTGATAAGATATGGACCACCAACGATACCATGTTAGCCAGACCCCGACTATCATATCACCAATATACAGTTCACCAAGAGGATGGCAACCCATCCAAACAGTAAGCAGTAAACAATCAGCACAACTGATAGAGAGCGTTACCTCAGTCACCACCTGAGCCGAAAGTGGTAGACAGAATGGGGAGAGGGTTCGCAGCAGGCTGACAGCCAATCAAGCATCAAGCAGTGAGAGAGAACACAAAAGTATCCAAAAAGAGTCCAAAACTGAAAACGGTGAAGGTGAGGGAACCAAAAAGTGAAATAATCCACACAAGGCACATGCAAAACAGACAAAACAAACAATAGTCCAGGTGCGACGTGGCAGCCAGACATGCAGTGTGTTCTCGCACCGGAAGTGATGACACTACAGCTAAAAGGTCTCATGTACCAACATCACCAACAACACCAGTATCACTGCAAAAGACCGTGCAAAACAATTTTGTGCAATTGCAATTTCACCAATTAAATAGTTTTCTGCAAAAAAAAAAAGAACAAAGAACTCCGAGAATTGCATCGCAAATTTTGAAAAAAGCTGCAGCAAAATCAAGCATTTTTGGCTGCAACAATCACAGAGCTCCCCAAAATCCTGTACGGACTGGTTATTTGACTTACTCTACCCTTCTTGTCCACTCAAACCAGTTTGGACATTCTCTTGTGATCTCTCTCATTGACCAGGTGTTTCTGCCTGCATAACTGCCACAGACTCTGGGGGATAAAGTGGAGTTGAAGTGCCAGGTGCATTATGTAGTGCTGAGTTGAGTGTGCTGATGGCTTTGGGTTAGAAACTGTTCAATAATCTGGAAGTACATGCTCTGAAGGTCTGATAGCACTTCCCAGATGGCAGCATGACAAACATGTGGTGGCAGGGGTGTGCGTTATCCTTGATGCTCCTCCACAGTCAACAGGAACTGTAGGTATCCTCCAGGCCAGGCAGTTGGGTTTTGGTGATTCTCTGGCCAATGTGATGACTCTTTACAAAGCCTTTTTTAGCAGTTGCCACACCACACTGAAATCCCGTTGGCCAAGACTCTGTCGATGGCGCAGCAGTAAAATGTTAAGTGTCGGGTTGCAAAAAATTCTTTATGTCCAATTGGGGCTGTTTGCCCAAAAGTTTTGGGAACCCCTCATCTAGAGACTGTTGTGTGTGTGAAAATCCCAGGAGATCATCAGTTTTTTAAATACTAAATACCAACTGTAATTTCAGTGGTTTCTGAAATACCATCGCAGCCAGTCTGGCAACCATCCACCATGCCAGATCACATTTTTCCCCATTCTCATGTTTGATATGAACATCAATTGAAGCTCTTGACCTGTATCTGCATGATTTATGCATTACGTTGTTCCCACATGATTGGCTGAGTGCATAATTGCATGAATGAGCAGGTGTACGGGTTTTCCTAATTAAAGTGGCCAGTGAGTGTATGTATATCTATAGTATTTTATGTTCCTTGAATAAAGTTGGCTCCCTACTTTAAAATTACGTATACTCTCGTTTCTTCATTTCAGTCCAATACAATTACATAGATCATGAAATAGTATTCATAGATTTATTCTACTCCAAGTGACTTGGCCATCAGTCCTGGGTGTATTCCAGTCTCATGCACGGTTACTGAAGATGAACAATTGAATGTACATTTATTCTGTAAGAAGTTATTTGTTCCATATATTGACATTGGGTGTGAGCCTATCTTTTATTTTCTATGGCTGAATGTTGATTTTTATTTTTTTTTGCCCCCAGCAGAGGGCATAGTTCATTTGCTTTTCAAGCAGTATTCTCAAAACAATTGGTTTTAGCAGATATAAAAAATTATTAATAAACTTTTAACAGCAATTGTAATACTTTTTTCAGACCATCATGATCATGGTAAGAATATGAGGTGCAGTTTCTAAAATAAGTTACAGTTTGTGTAACTCAGTGAGTTACTAATACTTTTCATTTTTTACATGGAATATGGTTAATATGAGATTGTTGAGATCAAGAGAGATAAAAAATGTCAATGTGATGCTTACAGAAGCTCAAACAGTGAGCTCTGGTACTCTTCGCACTAACATCACTCATGGACGAAATCGAAAAGAAATCAATCACTGCTCAACATGGGGGAAGGATTTTACTAATCTCCATAATCTCAGTTTTACTTACAAGAGTCATTAACACATAATGGAGATTGACTTTGTATGTATAAATATGAACATGGCGTAGTCATTACAGTCAACACCAGCACATTCACACTGGAGAGAATCCGTTTCCCTGCTCACATTTTCAGAAGAGATTTAATAAAGCATGTACTCTACAAAGACAACCGTGTCTTCACAGAGGACCTCACTCCTCACAGTTTGGAAAGAGTGGGTGAAAATCATTAATCAACAAAGACATCTTGAAAGACACCAACTCCTTCATACATGAGAGAAGCCATTTCACTGGTTACAATGGGAAGAACTTTGGTTGCCAGCATCATCTGAAAACACACCAGCACATTCACACAGGAGAGAAGCCACTTCACTGCTCACACTGTTTAAGCGATACAAGTGCACTCCAACATAGAGCAGTCAGCTTATATTTATGGTATTTGGCAGACACCCTTATTCAGAGCGTGTTATATTTATGTCATTTATACAACTGAGCAGTTCAGGGTCAAGGGCCTTGCTCAAGAGCCCACAGTGGCAGCTTGGTAGTGCTGGGGTTTGAACTCACGACCTTCAGATCACTAGTCCAACGTCTTAATCGCTGAGCTACTAGAAGCTACAGTTGTTGTACCAGAAACTGTTGATCTCTTGGAGTTTGCATGTACAACAGTCTCTATAGTTTGTTGAAGATAAAAAAAAAATGTCCTGGGCTTTTATCAATCTTCAGCTGTCCAGTTTTGGTGAGCCCATGTCTGAAGTAGCCTCATATTTCTGATTGGCTGATGGCATAATAGCAAGAATGAGCAGGTGTACAGGTTTTTCTATTAAAGTGACCAGTGAGTGTATGTATATCTATAGGATTTTATGTTCCTTGAATAAAGTCCAGATCCATCGAGACTCTGATCAGTATAAAGTGGTTACTGAAGATGGATGATTGAATGTACATTTATTCTGTAGGAGGTTTCCATGTATTGACCTTGTGTTTAAGCCTATAGTTTATTTGCTATAGCAGCTTAATGTTGTTATTATTATATTTTTTTGCCAGCAGAGGACATAGTTCATTTGCTTTTCAAGCAGTACTCTCAAAACAATTGGTTTTATCAGATATATATATATAAAAAAACACATATTAATAAACTTAACAGCAATTGTAATACTTTTATAGACTATCATGATCATAGTAAAAAATATGAGGTGCAGTTTCTAAAATAAGTTAAAGCAGTTTGTTTCTCAGTGAGTTACTAATACTTTTCATTTTTTATGCTCCAGAAATGAACGATTCCCTGCTGCAACTTTTCTCCTGCTCCTGGTGTCGACTTACTTATACATCTCAAATTTACCTTTACAATCACATAAGGAGACGCCACACTGAGGAGAATATGAGGTCGTTGAGATCAAGAGAAAATAAAAATGACAATGTGATGCCCACAGGAAGTTCAAACAGTGAGCAGACATGCTCTGGTACTCTTCTGACTAACACCACTCATGGACGAAATCAGAAAGATATCTATCACTGCTCAACATGTGGGAAAGAGTTTACTAATCTCCATAATCTCAGTAAGCACCAGTATGTCCACACAAGAGAAAAGACGTTTCCCTGCTCACAGTGTGGGAAAAGTTTTACGTACCTGAGCCATCTCCAACAGCATCAGCGCATTCATACAGGAGAGAAGCCGTATCACTGCTCACAGTGTGGGAAGAGCTTTAATAAAACAAGTACTCTGCAAAGACACCTGCGTATTCATACAGGTGAGAAGCCGTATCACTGCTCACATTGCGGGAAGAGATTTAATCAACGGAATGATCTTCAGAGACATCAGTGCGTTCATACAGGAGTGAAGCCGTATTACTGCTCACATTGTGGGAAGAGCTTTAATACACAGGGTAATCTTCGAACACACCAGCGTATCCATACAGGGGAGAAGCCATATGTCTGCTCACAGTGTGGGAAGAGCTTTAATCAACAGAGTGATCTTCAAAAACATCAGCGCGTCCATACAGGAGAGAAGCCGTATCACTGCTCACATTGTGGGAAGAGATTTAATCACCAGAGTGATTTTAAGAAACATCAGCGCATCCACACAGGAGAGAAGCCATATCACTGCTCACAGTGTGGACAGAGATTTACTTATTTCAAAACATTTAAGAATCACAAGTGCACCAACATAGAGCAATCAGGTTGTGTCATATGATGTTCAAATCTATATACAGTTGTTTGCAAAAGTTTGGGCACTCCTGGACAAATTGCATATTTTACTGCACAGTTATTTTATATTTGATGAACATAGAAAAAAATAGAACTAAAATCGAAAAAATGAAATAGTAATTGCGGCATGTGCAAAAGCTTGGATAACATACTAAGTCAGTGCTTGGTAACACCCTCTTTGGCAGACATCACAGCTTCCAAACAGTTTTTGTAGCCAACCAAGAGTATTTAAGATTCTTCATATTTTCAGTGATGTTCAATTCAGGGGAGTGTGAGGGCCATTCCAATAGCTTCAGCTTGCATTCTTGAAGTAGTTCTTTATTGGATATTGAGGTATGTGGGGCTTTTTTTTGTTATGTCTTGTTGTGTTTTCTTTCTTTTTTTTTCTTTCTTTTTTTTTTTTTTTAAATCATTGTCCTGCTGTAGAAGCCATTTTCTTTTCCATTTCAGTTTCCTGACTGATTGTGTCAAATTTGCTTCCAGAATTTGCTAATATTTACTGAAATCCATTCTTACATGTACCTGTCTAATGTTTTCTCATCCATTGGCTGCCGCACAACCCCAAAGCATCATACATGGTGTCCCAAAAGTTTCCATACATAGGGTACTATGTTTGTCAGCACCACGTCGGTTGTGCCTTTGTCAGTGGATGTTCGTCCACGTCCACTTCTTGGTTGGTCCGCAACACTTCCAGTCTTTTTTAATTTGTTAAATTTGGCAACAGTGTCGTGTGTGTGATGTGCTTGCCATGTTTCCTGTTAAAGTCCATCAAAAGCTTGCAACAGCTTCCCGATCCAGCCATGAGAATGATTTCAATACATTCTTCTTTGGTCAAAGACATTCTTAAAGGCTATCTGAAAAAAAAAAATCTAATATAAATTAAGTATGAAAAATTTTGGAAGACATTTTGATAAAAAGTGTTAATTTCCCCTATGTATGGAGACTTTTGGGACACGCTGTAGAGCTACCCCATGCTTTGGCAATGTGTTTTCATCAAATGCTGCTCCTTTTTTTCTTCAAAAATACCTTTGTGGATTGTGTCAAATGACTCATTTTAACTCCATCAGTCCACAGCACTTGCTTCCAAAATAGCTCTGGCTCATCCTGATGTTATTTTTTATACATCAGATGTTGACCTTTGTAACTAGGTTGCAGGTCTGATGACTCTTCCATGCAGAGCTGAATATACCAATCGGCCATAGCATTAAAGTCACTTAAGATCTGGGGAATTTGGAGGCCAAGTCAACACCTTGAACTCTTTGTCATGTTCTTCAAACCATTCCTGACCAATTTATGCAGTGTGGCAGGGCTCTGACACCTTTCTATCAGAGCCAGCATTAACGTTTTCAGTAATTTGTGCTACAGTAGCTCTTCTGTGGGATCGGAACAGACAAGCTAGCCTTCGTTCCCCATGCACATCAATGAGCATTGGGCGCCCATGAATCTTTCACCAGTTCACCAGTTGTACTTTCTTTGGACCACTTTTGGTAGGTTCTAACCACTGGATACCAGGAACACCCCACAAGACCTGGCGTTCTGACCCAGCCGTCGAGCCATCACAATTTGGCCCTTGTCAAAGTCGCGCAGATCCTTACTCTTGCCGATTTTTCCTGCTTCCAACACATCAACTTTGAGAACTGACTGTTTACTTGCTGCCTAATATATCCCACCCCTTGACAGGAGTCGTTGTAATGAGAAAATCATTGTTATTCATGTCACCTGGTTGTAATGTTATGGCTGATCGGTCTATGGGCAGTTTTATCTAAAAGTTTTCTTGGTCTTTTAGATCTTGCCTTGAGTTCCACAGTCCCCCTTATCTGCCATTTTTATTAACATTTTGGACAGTGAAAATTGTGTGCTGATCTTTTCAGTGCCTTCCCCTGCTTTGTAGGCATCTATTTGCTTCATTTTCAGATCCTTATTCAGCTGCTTAGAGAAGCCCATGGTTGTTTAGTGTTAGCACAAGGTTTGAAGAGTCATAGAATTTATTACACTCTGGAATTATTCTTAATGACAGTACTTGAACTGCCTAATGAGTCTGTTAGGGCCCAATGTATTCAACTCAAGTTCTGATACTGTCTTCTTCTATTTTTAAGTTCATCAGACATAAAATAACTGTGCACTAACATTTGCAAAAAAAAATATTTTTAAATAGTTTGCTGCAGCAGTTGTGTTTATTTCTTTTCACTCCAAGAATCAGTAAAATATGTAATGTGGACAGATGTGCCCAAACTTTTGCATATAACCGTACAGAGTTGTTCCTATGAAAGTAGCCAGTGAGTGTATGTATAGTGAGGGTAAATAAGAATTTGTGCATATATCCATGTCAAATTAACATATATAATGACTTTGTATGTATAAATATGAACATACTTTAGTCATTACAGACAGCACCAGAGCATTCACACAGAAGAGAAGCCATTTCAGTGTTGGAAAAATGTTATACACTCAGGTCATGTCAAAGAGCATAAAGCCAGGAGAGAGGCTGTATCACTGCTCACAGTGTGGACAGAGATTTACTTATTTCAAGATATTTAAGAAACACAGGTGCACTAACAGAGCATTCAGCTTGATCTTCAAGTCTTCAAGTCTATACACATGGTTGTTGCTGTCTATATACATGGTTGTTTGAGTGTATTCAAAACTACTCCTGGGATTGTTATGCCCAACCCAACAGTCTATAGAGCTTGTTGAAGATTGGAAAAATCTTCAACTGTCCAATTTCGATGAGCCTGTGCCCACTGTAGCCTCAGATTCTTGTTCTTGGCTGACAGGAGTGGAACCCAATGTGTTCTTCTGCTCTTTCAGCTCATCTGCCTTAAGGTTTGGCAGCTTGTGCGTTCTGAGATGCTTTTCTGCACAACTAGGTTGTAAAGGGTGGTTATTTGAGTTACTGTAGTCTTCTTGTCAGCTCAAACCAGTCTGACTATTTTCCTCATCAACGAGGCATTTTCGCCTACAGAACTGCCTCTCACGGCATGCGTTTTGTTTTCCACATCATTCTGTCTTAACTCTAGAAGCTGGTGTGTGTGTGTGTGTGCGTGTAAATCTCAGGAGATCTCTGAAATACTCAAACCAGCCCATCTGGCATCAACAACCATGCCAGGGTCAAAGTCACTGAGGTCACATTTCCCCCCATTCTCATGTTTGATGTGAACATCAGTTGAAACTCTTGACCTGTACTTGCATGATTTTATGCATTACGCTACTTCAATGTGATTGGCTGATTGCATAATTGCATGAATAAACAGATGTACAGGTTTTCTTATTGAAATGGTCAGTGAGTACATGTATATCTATAGTATTTTTTTCCCTTGAATAAACTAGATTATCTACCGTAAATTGAAACACTCTGTCTCTTGTTTCTTTTTTTTTTTATCCTAATTCGATTACATTTATCACGAATATGCATTCATATATTTATTCCACCGAATGACTTAATGAATATTTATCCTGTAGGAATGCTTATACTTAATGTCAATACACAGAAGGTATACATATTGCCAGCAAAGGGCATAGTTCATTTTTTTTTCAAGCAGTATTCTCCAAACAATTGGTTTTTATCAGATATTAAACAATATTAATAAACTTAACAGGAACTGTAGAACTTTTTTTTTTTTTTTTTTTAGACTGTATTGACTGTGGTAAAATATGTGGCACAGTTTCTGAAATAAGTTAAAACAGTTTGTTTCTCAGTGAGTTACTAATACTTTTCTTTTTTTTTTTATGCTCCAGAAATGAACGATGCCCTGCAGCAACTTTTCTTCTGCTCCCGGTGTCGACTTTCCTACACATCTCAAATTTACCTTTACAGTCACATTAGGAGAAGCCACTCTGAGGAGAATATGAGATCGATGATATCGAGAGAAATTAAAAATGACAATGTGATGCCCACAGGAAGCTCCAATAGTCAGCAAACATGCTCTGGTACTCTTCACACTAACATCACTCATGGACAAATGCAGAAAGAAATCGATCCCTGCTCAAAATGTGGGGAGGATTTGATTCATTTCCATAATCTCAGTAAGCACCGGTGTGTCCACACAATAGAAAAGCCATTTCCCTGCTCGCAGTGTGGGAAGAGTTTTACTTACCAGAGTCACCTCCAACAGCATCAGCGCATTCACACAGGAAAGAAGCCGTATCACTGCTCACAGTGCGGGAAAGGTTTTAAAAAGCTGAGTAATCTCAAAGATCATGTGCGCATTCATACAGGAGAGAAGCCATTTCATTGCAACCATTGTTGGAAGAGCTTTAATCAACTGAATCATCTCAAAACTCATCAACGTATCCATACAGGAGAGAAACCATATCAGTGCTCGCAGTGTGGGAAAAGTTTTATAAACGTGAGTCGTCTTAAAGATCATATGCGCATTCACACAGGAGACAAGCCATATCACTGCTCACAGTGTGGGAAAGGTTTTAAAAAGCCGAGTAATCTCGAAGATCATAGGCGGGTTCACACAGGAGAGAAGCCATTTCACTGCAACCATTGTAAGAAGAGCTTTAATCAGCTGAGTCATCTCAAAACACATCAGCGTATCCATACAGGAGAGAAACCATATCAGTGCTCACAGTGTGGGAAGAGCTTTAATCAACAGAGTCATCTCAAAACACATCAGCGTATCCATACAGGAGAGAAGCCGTATCACTGCGTAGAATGTGGGAAGAGCTTTAATCAGCATGGCGATCTTTTAAAACATCGGCGTATTCATACAGGAGAGAAGCCATTTCTCTGCACACAGTGCGGGAAGACATTTAATCAGCAGGGTGAACTTCAAATACATCAGCGTGTTCATACAGGAGAGAAACCGTATCACTGCTCACAGTGTGGGAAGCAATTTAATCAACAGAGAAACCTTGAAAAACACCAGCGCATTCACACAGGAGAGAGGCTGTATCACTGCTTACAGTGTGGGAAGAGCTTTAATGAAAAGAGAAATCTCGAAAGACACCAACCCTTTCATACACGAGAGAAGCCCTATGACTGCTCACAGTGCGGGAAGAGTTTTGCTTACCAGAGTAACCTCAAAACACACCAGCGCATCCACACAGGAGAGAAGCCGTATCACTGCTCACGGTGTGGACAGAGATTCACTTATTTCAAGACGTTTAAGAAACACAAGTGCACCAACATTGAGAAGTCAGCTTGATTTTCAAATCCAGAAAAAACGAATACCTTAATGTTCTTATTATTTAATATTTTATTTGCATGTTTCACTTGAGCAATAATATTGGAATATTGGGGTAAAAAACTTTAATATATCTGTAATATTTTATGTTGGTCAAATAAATCGGACTCCTTGATTAAACTTTAATTTTAGTACTATTTCATATAAATTTATGCCGGAGGAAATGATTGTGTTTGTTTTTTTATAGTGACCTTCTCAATAAGCCTGCTTTTTAATAGCATAATAACTTGTTTAATTTGGTCCCTCCACTGTCCACAGCTTTTCACGTAATATTCATAAAACAATAGATTTTAGCAGCTATAAAACGTATTACTAAACCTAACAGCAATTGTAATATTTTTACCCAATATAAAGATCTTTTGAACACGCATACATTTTGAAGGGGGTGGCACAGTGGTGCAGTGGGTAGCATTGCTGCCTCAAAGCTCCATGATCCCTGGTTCAACACCGAGCTCGGGTTATCGTCTGTGCAGAATTTTTGTGCATATTTTTCATTGTGGGTTTCCTCCAGGTTCTCCAGTTTCCTCTTAAAATAAAATGTTGGTAGATGGATTGGCTATGCTAACTTGCACCTAGGTGTAAATGAATGTGTGCAAGGTGCCCTGTTATGGACTGGTGTTCCATCCAGAGTGTGTTCTAGGAATCAGCTCCAATAGATGTTTGCCAAAAACATCTAAAAAAAACAAACAAACCAAAAAAAGTACAATTTTGGAAACAAATCATATGGGCAGACGAGACAAAGAGAAGAGTATGGAGAAGGGAAGGAACTGCTCTTGATCTAAAGCATACCACCTCATCTTATGGCCGCCAAAAGAACTGGTTCCTTTGTATTTATTGCTCAGATTCAGCCAAATGCTTCCAAACTCTTTGGACAGTGCTTCACAGTGCAGATGGGCAATGACCCAAAGCATACTTTGAAAGACTTTTTTTAAGGCCAAGAAGTGAAATCTGCAATGACCAAGTCAATCACCTGACCTGAATCCAATTAAGCTGCATTTTACTTGCTGAAGGC
This sequence comes from Cranoglanis bouderius, assembly GCA_023630585.1. NCBI lineage: Eukaryota > Metazoa > Chordata > Actinopteri > Siluriformes > Cranoglanididae > Cranoglanis > Cranoglanis bouderius. Next base: position 19,257,828 of record CM042545.1, on the reverse strand, counting down.
AAAAACTGAAGGCAAAATGCCCCAAGAACAAGCAGGAAGTGAAGACAGAAGCTGCAGTAAAGGCCTGGCAGATCATCTGGCGATAAAACATCGATCTTGCCCGTGCAATATTGCTTAATTATACAAGTTAACAATTTTCTCTCTCCAAAACTTGCCATCTCTTTTATCCATCAGTACATCCAGTGAAATTATAATGCTTAGCAATAATTAAAATTAAAAAAGTAACCTGAAAAGGAAACTGCACCATAATCCAGGTTGAGAGAAAGCTGAGGAGCTCGGTTATAGCCTCCTCCTCCTCCACACACACACACACACACACATGCTGAGTAGCATGAAACACACTGGTAACAGATGGAGAAAAGCTGAGTCAGCGATCAGAGAAAAAAGGAATGGTGGACATTCACTTATAGACTACTGTATGTATTAACACTGCTGAAGAAATCTCCACAATCTTGTGTAAAAATCAATTTGCATTAAGAAGTGCAGGACAATCTTCCATGGCTTAAATGAACTTGCATACAGTGTGTGTAGGAATGAAAGAAACTCTTCTTATAGACATTGGTTTGCATTTTGTATGCATTTGGGTGTATTTTGTACACTACTAACAGAGTGTAGGGTTAACAATACAGAAAATTCTCTGATTAGTGTTCAGTATTTACTTTGTTTACATATTTGCCGTTATGGTCTTTACTGAAATGTGTTATCAGTACCGACACCTGTAGTAACCTCAAGCTAAAGATCATGTTTTAAGGATGTATACTTTAATAAAGTACCAATTTATTTTGTTGTTTCTAGAAATACAGCATATTTCACAGGACCATATGTCCTTGATGTCCTTGTATTTTATTGTATGCACACACACACATTGGGCCTCATGTATCTAACTTTTAGTAAAGTTGTGTGTAAATGTTTGCCCGTCGGATTTACAAAGGTTTTGGAAGTACTGATATTCTTTGTACTCGTGTGCATATGTTGATGAATGCCAATCACCCATAAACTGCATTAAAGGTAAAGCTCTGCTGAAATGACGAGTAAAATGAAAGAAAGACTTTGGAGGTGGGGGTGTGGTCGAGCGCAGGTTTGTGAATGGAGGGCGGCGGCAGTAGCGTGAGTGGTAAGGATGAGCCTGCACCTGTGCATGATTGACAAACAAGGGCTCTGAGTGTCAGTGAGGACACAAAGGAGAGCGATGTGAGTCACAATAGAGAGCAGAGCTGAATTGTACTGCACTGTGTGTGTTTATTTTGGTGTGTCTCAGGGGAGGGCATAAGACAGAAAGCGCTGAAAAGCATGGACACAAAAGTCCCTTGTCCAGTGTCAGACTGGTGCTGAAAACCTGAGAGATTGAGGAAGATATGTTACCATGGAGCCCTTGGCCCTGATCAAGATCATCCAAACCCTCGCTGGCATCCGCCAGACTCAACACCAGGCCCACCTTGAGTTGCACATGGTGCTGGAGCAGATCGTCGCCAGACTGCTAGAGGAATAAGCAGAATGGGCACAGTGCCACTGGTCGGTGTCGCTGGAGGAGGTGGAAAAACTGGCTGAGGATATTCTTTCCCTCCACAGGTGGACACTCGGGGAGCGGATGCTGGGATAAGGCCAGGGCACGCATTTTCAGGATTGGTGTTGCATCATGGAAGTGGGAGCCCTGGTCCAACTCCCTGATGCACCACAGGCTTCCCCCAATCGAACAGGGAAGTAACAAATTCCTGTGTTAAATAAAAAATATTTATTTCCGGGGTCAAAAGCATAGCATGAAGGTGGCGGTTAGTCCTTGCCTCAGCCATCTGTTAATTCTGGGGACGGCTTGCCCAGGTTTTCATATATTGGTAAAGGGAATGGTTGTGGATGGGTCCTATAGTAGCCAAGCCCATTGTGGGATATGCGCAGTGCTGGCTGGCTCATCAACATGGAGACACTGAGGGTAGGGAGGGCTCTGCCCAGTTCACCCTTTGTGGGGGTTTCCCTTGGGGATTTCCCTTTGGAGCAGTCACAAGACACCCTGAAGCACGCCTTTGACCAAGTTAAAGTAATTGATGGTCATCCCATCGAGCCAAACATTGCACTGTTACTTGCATTGCATTGTCACCTTACTTTTCTATTATTAATGCTAGGTTATAGCTTTGTGAGTGACGCAGGACACTCAAATGAAGGAAGAGACAACCCAACTGTTGGTCCCAAAGAGCTGCAGGGAAATGCTTTTCCATCACTTTATGTTAGTTCTAGTGGATTGTTCAACATGATACCCTGAAGCTGTGCCTCTTCTCAACATCTCAGCATGCAGTGTTGTTCTTCAAAATAATCTCCTGAGTCGGTATTCCAAAAAGAGATTCTGACTTATTAAGGCACCACATTTATGTCACGTATACTTCACAAACTGTGTGAATTATTGGCTATTAAGTTGATTCAGACCAGCATTTACCATCCACCAAAGGATGGCCTGGTCAAGCAATTTAATCAGACTCTTAAAAATATGATTTGTAAGTTCGTACACGATGGCGCTCAGAATTGGGATAAGTGGCATCAACGCCTATTATTTGGAGTATGAGAAGTCCCACAAGCAGCAGCATATCCATGGGGTTCTCCCGATTTGAATTACTATATGCGCACAAGCCTCACGGCATGAGAACAAAACTCCATACATTGGGACAAGTAACACAGGAGACTTTGCTACAGGTGAAAGAATCAATCCTGGCTGTATAATAGAGGTGCACAGACATAGGAGTTGTCACCTGTAGAGTTCAAGTGCTTGTATTAATACCCACATCAAGCTTCAAATGACTTGCAAAGTGACAAGGGCCCTTTGCCTCTGCCCACACAGCGAGTCGGGGACGTTGATTATGAGGTAAGGCGAACAGATAGAGGTGGGGCACTACAGATATACCACCCTGGTCTTCTTAAACCATGGAGAGAGGCATTCTCCGTGGCTTTGGCGATGGTACGTAGTTTCAGAGAGGTAGGAGCTGGGAATGGAGAAAAATGTGCAGCTCAATCCACCTTGGTCCCCTGTGGAGACCTGTAGCAACTCATAATGTAATAAAAAAGCATAATGTAATAAGTATTACAATATTATTGTAATAAAATGTTCATAATGTAATAATTTTTTCAAAGTGTAATAAAATCTTGAGCTCATAATGTAATAAGATTTTTACATTATGAGAAATGTATTACATTATGAACTCACCAAAAACGTTGTCATGTTGTAATAATTGTAATGCCTTTTTTAAACATAAATACATTGGTATCTAAATCTAGTATTAATCTACCTATGAAATGCACCAGATTTAAATAATAAATTTAAATGATGCAATTATTATTATTATTATTATTATTATTATTATTATTATTATTATTATTATTGTACATTACTTTATATATAATTATGAATGTAACAATATAAATATAGCTGTATAAATATAGCAAAAGGGGAAAAAATCACTTTTTAAAACCAGTAACTTTAAAAAAAAAAATAATGGTAATAAAACAGCTAAATAAATAATATTGGAACGGTTCAATCAGCCACCAATCAAAAACAAATAAATCCACAAATTTAGGATGCAGGTACAAGAATCCATTCTAAAGGCTACAAACATTTCTGGGAGTGCTGAAGAAAAACAAGAAATACACTGGGGAAAACCTTTGCACAGTATAATCACCTAGTGTACATCTTCAGACAAACACTATAACAGTCTGACCTTATATTCAAAGAGAAATAACATTGTAGGTTGAAATGCAAAACTGCATAGGGCGCAGTTTATTTCTTCCAGTAGATGTCCTCTATGGCAAACCATCCAAAGAACACATCTTACCACAATCCACGCCCACATCCACATCTTCAGTTTTTGAGCAAGGCCACATGTGCGTCCAGCTCCTTTGTACATCCTCATCATGCTAATGCAAAAGTCCTTATCAAGATGCAAAAGATCTGCCAAAGCTTCTCTGATATATGTTCTTGCTCTGACATCAGCCCCCATTCTGGCCATGATATTGGCTCTTCTTCTGACTTACACACTTGCCCTGGCTCTAGTATGGACTCACACACTGACCCTGGCCCTCATCCTGGCCCTAGTCTTGTCTCAGACACTGACCGTGGCCATATTCCTGACTCTAACATGGCACATGGGCCTCATCCTGACCCTATTCCCGACTCAAACATAGACCCTGGTCTTCATCCTGGCCCTAGCCCGGATGTACTTTGTACACTTTGTACTTTGTTGTTATTGTACACTGTTTGTCATTTATCAGTATGTATACCTTAAAAAAAAACAATATCCTCTTTTAACTGAGGCCAAGTATATATTAGAAGTAATGTACAATAATAATAATAATAATAATAATAATAATAATAATAATAATAATAATAATAATAACAATAATAATAAAATCTGGTGTATTTTGTAGCTAGATTAAGACTAGATTTAGGTTTAGAAAATGTACTGTAAAGGAATACCAATGTATTTATGTTTAAAAAAAGGCATTACAATTATTACAACATGGCAATGTTTTTGGTGAGTTCATAATGTGATAAATTTATAAAATTATTACATTATGACCATTTTATTACAATAATAATGTGATACTTATGTGCATACATTATGTGCAGTTAATACATTATGCTTTGTTATTACATTATGAGTTGCTACAAGACCACCTCTCACCGTCCCAAATCACAGAGGTTGCCAAGTTCCAAGCGTAAGTTTCCCATGTGCTCGATATGTATGTAATCGAGGAGTACCACAGTGACTTGTCCAGCCCTGTGGTCCTGTTTCCCAAGGCAGATGGGTCGGTCCGGTTCTGTGTGGACTTGGCAGTGTGGTGTCTAAATTTCACATGGATCCAATGCCATGCATTGATGAACTCTTCAATCAGTTAGGCTTGGGTCACTTTTATTTGACACTGGATTTGACTAAGGGATATTGTTAGTTACCCTTGACTCCAATGACTTGAGAGAAAACAGCCTTTTCCACTCCGTTTGGAACCAATTTACACCAATTTGTCCCCTTTCCTTTCGGGTTATTCGGAGCCCCAGCCACATTCCAACGACTCATGGACAGAATCCTCTGCCTACACACTGCCTACTCTCAGTGAAGTCTGATCAAGAGTAATTGTCTTTACACCAGAATCGGTGACAGGTCTGAGTTATGGTGCTACACTTTCATTTTCAGTCCCTATGCTGTTTTATTATTATTTTTTTAGGTTCACTTCTCTGATATTAGTGTGATAACTCTAATAGTGTGACAACACTCGTGCACTAGCATGTTTTTGCGCGTTCCCGAATCGTAATTGCTCTTCCATCTGGCGCGTGAATGTGGGCGTGTGTGTGTGTGTGTGTGTGTGTGTGTGCTATCTAAATCCGTAGATTTGGCAGGTTCATAGACACTGCGTATAAATTCCCAGCTGTAGTAATGTCCGGATTCCACAGCCCTGTTTATTAGGATGCTAACCCACAAAAAACAACCAACAAACAAATAAATACATGTAGAAAATGATACCCACGCGCACGGTCTCAGCACGGACCTTTGATTGTTTCATTTCTTTATTTATTTGGATCACCCGGGACTGTGCCATGTAAACGCGGGTAGCCTATAAACGGAACTGTGTTCTATCAAAGACAAACAAACAAAAAAAGGCGATTATCGTTACTCGGACTCGGATTTCGGTGGGGTGAGCGCGCGCTAAGGTGTCCAGACTCAGGGACCGTCCTGTGCTGGATCATTCACCGTGGATCAAAAGTCGTCCAGGGACAATCAGTCCCCTCCAACGTCCGTGTGTCTGCGCGCTTCAGAGCGCACCGCACCGACGCGTAGTGTGAGAGTGAAAAAAGAAAAAGAAAAAAAAAAAAAAAAACAAGTGAAGAAGACACGAACCACGAAGGTCGTCTGAGTTTTGCGCGAGCGGTTTAGGGCGACAAGTGTTTAAGGCAGTCGATGCTCACTCTCCGGTAAGCTGCCGTTACTCATTACGGTTACAGTGGGGATATTTTGTTCACCTGCTCTGGCCAATCACTTATTATTATTATTATTATTATTATTATTATTTATTTATTTATTTATTTATTTTCATGCCAGTTATAACTTTATTAAAATGGTTCTCAAAGTCATAGGATTAAAAAAAAACAAACAAACAAACAAACAAAAAACCTGAAGCAGCAATTTGCATCCAGGTCTTTCAGTAAACTTCACCCCATTCTATAATGAGTAAAGTTTAGGTAGGCTTTACTTAATACAGTTGATGAATTGGATACACAAGATTTGGTTAAACATTACTTACTGTAGTATGGGGATAAATAATAATAATAATAATAATAATAATAAAAAAAAGTACTGCAATTTGAGGTTGCACCTCCCTTCACCTATCACCGTGGGGAGCTTGGTGAGACAGATGAGTTTTAAACAATGAATATATAACATATAGACAGTGAATTCAGAAATGACTCTGATGCTCATATTTATAAGTTGCTCATAAGCTCATAAGTTCAATTGCACTTTTTGACTATATAGTGTACAGTTATAGAAGAGTAATTATTTATAATCGCGCTATCCGGTATCACCCAGATGAGGATGGGTTCCCTTTTGGGTTTGGTTCCTCTCAAGGTTTCTTCCTCATATCTCCTCAGGGAGTTTTTCCTTCTCACTGTCACCTCTGGCTTGCTCGTTAGGGATAAATTGATAAATTAAAAATGTATATCCAGAATTGATATATTTCTGTAAAGCTGCTTTGTGACAATGTCCATTGTTAAAAGCGCTATACAAATAAAACTGAATTGAACTGAATTGAACAATCAGTGCCAGACATTTAACTAATATTTTTGTTTAGAATTTTAAGACATTAAGTCTGTTATCTGATAGTAACACATACCTCACAGTTAGTGTGGAACTGAATACTTTAGGTGAAGGGCGAAGGGCCCTGTTGTTGTTGTTGTTGTTGTTGTTGTTGTTATTATTATTATTGTTGTTGTTATTATTATTGTTATTATTGTTATTGCTATTGTTGTTGTTGTTGTTGCTGTTGTTGTTATTGAATACATTTTTCTTCATGTAATATCACACGCCATATGGTTCTATCATTGTTGGGACATTTTCTTAAACAAACAATTTGCTCAGTTACTGTTTTCCGCATGCAAATATTAATTATTTATACACACACACACGCACCAGTGCTGTCATGCTGGCCAAAGTCTGGCATTAGATAATTGCCAAGCTGCCAACACGCAGTTACGCAAAAGTAACTGCTGGAGTCCCGGGCTCTCACACAGAGATCCTCGCCTGATCCCGGTCCTACACCTGCTACTCTTGACACACACACCTAAGGGGTTCAGCTACTGGTGTAAACAAGAAAATGATGTTTTATGTAGGCCTGTTATTCACTACAGTGTAAATAATTCCCAAAATATTATTTTTTCTTTACTTAACATGCACTTCAACTATAGCACCACAATGTCATATTTTTAAAAAAAACTTTTAAAATGAGATTATATATTTGAATCCAATAACATTTAATTACAATCTCATTCAAACTTAACAATATTTAACACTGAAATGGCACACATTAGTGTCATGAACGGCGAGTTGAGACGGATCCAATTGCAGTAAAAGGCGTTATTTAAAGAGGCAGGCAGACAAATCCAAAACGTGGGTGAAAAGTCAAAAACAGGAAACAAGCAGAGTTCAGGTGATCAGTGAACAACAACGTAAGGGGATATCCAAAAACACACAAAAACAAGAGACAGAACAAGATGAAGAACCAAGGCAACGAGCACAGAAACAAAAGACTTAGCAAAGTCAGATGGCAAAACACTGAATATTACGTCGCACCAGACAAAGACATACATACATACAGTGGGGGAAAAAAGTATTTGATCCCCTGCTGATTTTGTACGTTTGCCCACTGACAAAGAAATGATCAGTCTATAATTTTAATGGTAGGTGTATTTTAACAGTGAGAGACAGAATAACAACAAAAAAATCCAGAAAAACACATTTCAAAAAAGTTATAAATTGATTTGCATTTTAATGAGGGAAATAAGTATTTGACCCTTTCGACTTAGTACTTGGTGGCAAAACCTTTGTTGTTTGACAGTGGGGATGGTGTTATGACTTGGGGTCATAGGCAGCATTCCTCCTCCTCCAAACACGGCGAGTTGAGTTGATGCCAGAGAGATCTGACCACACCTGACCACAACACTTTCATCCAGTTCTCCTCTGAATCATTCAGGCAAACTTCAGATGGGCCTGTACATGTGCTTTCTTGAGCAGGGGGACCTTGCGGGTGCTGCAGGATTTCAGTCCTTCACGGCATAGTGTGTTACCAATTGTTTTCTTGGTGACTATGGTCCCAGCTGCCTTGAGATCATTAACAAGATCCTCCCGTGTAGTTCTGGGCTGATTCCTCACCGTTCTCATGATCATTGAAACTCCAGGAGGTGAGATCTTGCATGGAGCCCCAGACCGAGGGAGACTGACAGTTTCTTCCATTTGCGAATAATCGCACCAACTGTTGTCACCTTCTCACCAAGCTGCTTGGCGATGATCTTGTAGCCCATTCCAGCCTTGTGTAGGTCTACAATCTTGTCCCTGACATCCTTGGACAGCTCTTTGGTCTTGGCCATGGTGGAGAGTTTGGAATCTGATTGATTGATTGCTTCTGTGGACAGGTGTCTTTTTACAGGTAACAAACTGAGATTAGGAGCACTCCCTTTAATAGAGATCTCCTAATCTCAGCTCATTACCTGTGTAAAAGACACCTGGGAGCCAGAAATCTTACTGATTAATGGGGGATCAAATACTTATTTCCCTCATTAAAATGCAAATCAATTCATAACTTTATAAGTTTTTCTGGATTTTTTTTCTTGTTATTCTGTCTCTCACTGTTAAAATACACCTACCATTAAAATTATAGACTGATCATTTCTTTGTCAGTGGGCAAACGTACAAAATCAGCAGGGGATCAAATACTTTTTTCCCCCACTGTACATTTCTGTTTTTATTCTATTTTATCCAATTTATTCCATCTAGCAAATAAAAATAAAAAGCTGTTATGCCTTCCTGAACCTCATGATCTTTGTTAATCTACTTTCAGATTCCGTAGCAATCTGTGTGAGTTTCTGTGAACGGCCCTTCCACAAGAAAAAAATCCACTGAAATGCCCATATAGTAACAAAATACACATCTCAGCAAAAACAATATGAAGAAGAAGAAGAAAGCTTTTATTTGTCATACATTACAGTACATTGAAATTATTTTCTTTGCATATCCCAGCTTCCCAGTGAAGGTTTAGAGTCTTGCTCAATGGCCCAACAGTGGCAGCACACTCAGTCTAACAAACTTTATAGTCACAGTTTTATATAATTAGCATTTTCTTTAATCAATTGTAGAACAATTTAAGGACAGTGAAGGACATATTGTGGCAATTGTGATAATTTTGGAAAAACAAAATCCCCACAATAATCACTTTCCAATCCCCTCTGTTGTTGTAGGTGGAACTCCAGATGTTTGGGGAAGCTGCTGATTGGTGGAAGGTGTATTGGTGGGTGGCGCAACTGTGCATAGTAGGAGTATCAGTAGAAGGAATCCCACCTTGGCCATGCCCTCACAATTGTGAATGCTTACATGAGCCTCTCAAGGTCAACTGCTCCTCATGTCACTTAAACTCTGTACCGGAGGGTATCCATAAAAACACACAAAGCCTCAGTCTGGCCAATAATCTCCTGAAGACACTTGAAAAACATCAGTTCTCTGACCTGAAACAGCTTCAGGAACTGGATTTGAGTGAAAACATGCTGACAGTGATTGAAGTACAAGCATTCTCTGGCCTGCAAAACCTTCTCATTCTGAGGATTTCCCAAAATCGGCTTAAGATCATTTTGGTTGGAGTGTTCTCTGGACTTCAGAATCTCCGTCTGCTGGACATTAGCAAGAATGAAATCCTTGTCTTTCTCAATGACATGTTTTATGAGATGCCATCTCTACAGAAGTTGGAAGTGAATGAGAATGATCTTGTGTTCATCTCAAACCGTGCCTTCAGCGGCCTACTATACCTTCAGGAACTTAACCTGGATGGTTATAACCTTACTTCAGTCCCAGTTGAGGCACTGTCACAGCTTCCCAGGCTGGTGCGGCTGCGTTTCTGTCACACTGGTCTCACAGTGCTACCCAACAATTCATTTAGGCATCTGACTCAGCTCAGGGAGCTGACAGTGTCCCACTGGCGCAGACTGGATACACTCTTACCTAATAGCTTGACTGGACTCAACCTCACCTCTCTGACACTCAGCTACTGCAACCTGAGCTCTGTGCCATATGCTTCTTTGCGCCATCTGGTCTATCTGCTCTACTTGGACCTTTCCTACAACCCTATAACCTCCATCCTGCCACATCTGCTCAGAGACCTTCTACGGCTGCAAGAGTTCCATTTGGTTGGTGGGAATCTGCAGAGGGTGGAACCAGGTGCTTTCAGTGGCCTTGTTCATGTTCAGCTATTCAATGTATCATTAAATCAACTGTCAACACTAGAAGAGACTGTCTTCCAATCAGTAGGGACACTTCAGGTACTTCGGCTGGACAGGAACCCACTTGCTTGCGACTGCCGACTCTTTTGGGTGCTGCAACATCATCTGCATCTAAATGTTGATGGTCAGCCACCCAGCTGTGCATCACCTGTACAGGTGCAGGGTAGAACATTCCAGGAGTTTATGGATTCTGAGCTTCCAGTGTTGTTTATTTGTAGACCGGCACGTATACTAAACCGCAAGCCACAGGAGATGCGTGTGGATGAGGGCCAAACAGTCCTGTTCCTTTGCCAAGTGGATGGAGACCCTTCCCCCTCTGTTATTTGGGTTAGCCCTCAGCGGACGGTTCTGTCCACCACAGGTCGGATCCGTGTGCTGTCCAATGGAACCCTTGAGGTGCGTTACATACAAGTACAAGACAGTGGCATCTACTACTGCTTTGCATCCAATGTGGCAGGGAATGACAGTATTTCTGTCAGTCTGTGGGTGCGAAGTTTTGTCACTTCCTCATCTCAGAACCGCTCTGCCCACTTCTTTCTTGATGGGTGGAGTTTTACATCCACCCATCCACCTGTAAATGGCTCGTACGATTCTCATCCATTTCCATTTGACTTGAAGACGCTGCTGGTTGCAGTAACAATGGGCTTCCTTTCATTCCTGAGCTCTGTGGCAGCTTGCTTTATATTCATGTTCTTCTGGAGTCAGAGCAAAGGGCAAATCAAACACACAGCCACAATTGACTTTGTACCTCACAGTACAGGAGCAGGATCTGGGGGAGGACGAACCAGAATGGAGACTGGCAGGTTTACCATGAAGCTCATCTGATGCCTGAAGCTAGAACAAAACTGCCTGATGAAGTGTGTAGGAGTCTAGAAAAACTGTATATAGTCTTCAGATGTTGGTCTGGACCACTATTGATTGTACAAAAGTTATTATGCACAAAGTTTCACTGGAAAATTTATTGGCTAATGCTGCCAGGCGATGGACCATATGTGTGAGGGTTTGGTGAGGTGCATGGACTTATGATAATTATAGTAATGCTGATGATTTCCAAGGAAGCATGAGCAAAATGAAAAATACATAAAGTTATTCTACAATTGTACTAAGTTGTTCTGAAATGCATGCGGCTTTGGTAGTGTTTAAAGTTCTGAAAATGACAGCAATGCAAAGCAGAGTGTATTATGGGTAAAATTAGACAATTCATGATTGTTCACTGAGCACTGAACTGCTTTTCAAGGCATGCATGAACATATGTGATTATTCAATATGGACTATCTATAGCAGAACTTCATAAGTCCAAGCTGTTGATGTCATTCTTTATTATACACAGCATGAGAGGGTGTGAGGAGATATTGAATTTATTTATTTATTTATTTATAATTAAGTGTGGTATAACAAAGTAGCTGAATATGTATGAATATACAGACATGCGTGTACGGTATTATAGTAAATTGTATTGTATTTTTATGAATTGCTTATATCTACTGCTACAATATGGAAGACACCAGATCGTATTATTACGTGCATTAAATATACTGTACGTTAAACAAAATAAATAAAATGTAGCTCCAGAATAATGTAGATGATAGAAAGCTATCACCAAATGATCCAATGATTGTGTTATGATTGTCTGTCCAGCACTGTAAACTGCATGAATAACGACTTTCATAATCAGTGTATGTTATTTAAGATAATAAATGAAAAAGCTGCATTTTGTTTTTGCACTCTAAAGTTAAGGGTCTCCCTACCACAATAATTTTTTCAAGCACCCTGTATGAGCAAGTTTAAGACAGTGCACACAACAATCATCTTGTAGTTTTGTTTTTCTTTAAATTTTAGTATGTTTATTTTATTTTTATTAACAGTATTGATGTAGTATTTATGACTCATGTACATATCTACATTTATTGTTATTTTATAGATTATATTCTGCTGATGTATTTGATTTTTAGTTAAATATTTTTTTTTGTAATAAAATTTGTTCCAATGTTTGTTTTAATATTATATAAAGAATTTGTAGATTCACAGAATTTATTTAGTTATTTATTTATTTATTTATTTATTTATTTTAACGACACTAGAACCCGACTTCTGACTGCTAATGCAGTATCCTGTAAAGAAAAAAAAAAAACATATGCTTTATGGAGTGCTATTAATTGAACCAGTCGCAATGTTTGTCACCCTTATGAACCTTTTAAACAAATCAAGAAGCACAGCTTGTTTAAAAATGACAGCTAGAAGAAAATAAAGAAGGACAATTTCATCTCTGCTATGTTTCTGAGCTCTGTGAATCTTTGTCTTCAGTCTCTCAGTTTATACTTTTACATGTCATGTATACTGAAGAATATGGAGACTGTGTAATATGTGTATGGTCATTTTATGATCAGATCTGACCACAGGCAACTACCTAATTTACATAACATATTTAACGGTGTTGCCCTTCAGATGACACGCAAAGTAACTATGTCCCAGTATAATGAGGTGACAATGGCTTTCAAAGCACTATTGACATATCCATTGTTTTTATACTATTTGCATCAAATTTTATTTTCTAACTTCTTTTAAAAACACAAAACAGCTATATAAAATTCATTAATACTTTGATTAGTACTTCCTCTGTTTCTCTCATCTTCAAATAATGCAGCTACTCAGCAGGCAGTGCCATGTCATATGTCGTTTTGGGGGAAAAGTGTTTAGCCATCATAAAGTAATAAGTGGAACAAATCTGAACAAATCTGTGTCTGCTGTGTCCAAAATGATGAAGTTGTTTGGTTTCTCTTTGAATTTAAGGATTTGTTACTAAGTAAACCCTTTGTGTTTCAGGTAACAGTTTTAAATGATTTCTATATACTTCATGAAGTAATTATTACTGACTGGGCATGTCTGGACATTTATTACTTATTCATTTAAAGATCCTTCATTGATAAAGACTCCTTCATTTGAATTAAATGTTTAGACATTGTGCTCCCATGAATGCAAATGGTAAATGTCAGACATATGGAATACTGAGCTATAAATAACCATGGTTCTAAATAATAAAATTCCTATATTTAAAGATTATTTTGATCGGTCAAAATTGAAATCTTTCAAATTATTATTGTCTTAGTCCTGTCATGTCCTGCATATGCATATTCAAAGAAAAAGGTTTTGCATTTAACCAACATTTGGCTGACGCCATTACCAATTATAAACGAGTCACAAATTTTGTTTCGGTGTTAAATATAAGTGATCATTCAAAATCATTTGTACATATCATTGTAATAGAGCTAGTTTGAGTAAATATCTGTCAACCATCATCGCATGCAGTTTTTACTTATTCAAGTGAAGGTGACAACCTTCTATTATAAAGCTTCTGCAGATTTGGGGGCTCTTAAGCATGTGTTTTGGAATTGTTGGAAAAGTACTAAAGCATTAAGTCATCCAGGTGTCTTTATTGTACCGGGCATATTATGTTTATATACTTATTTTGGACAGAGTTTAGCATGAATTGTACAGTATATGCGTAGCTTGCCTGTCACACATGCTCATGGTAATTCTTGTAAATCCACACCTGGCCACTAGAGGTCAGAGGCACCACCTGGCCACTAAAGGTCATTCACAAATTACTTCCACTTACTGGTCTGTTCAAACAATGATTAGAGTCAGTGTGAATCATTGTAAAGTATTTTAGTTTCACTGTGAGTCTTAGCTATCTATCCACTGTCTGTTGGCTAATGGTATTTTGACTTTTACTCATTAGAACTGACATTACTGTGTGTTTTTTCCCCTGCTGATTTTAAATAAATATTGCACTTGGGCTTACACAACACAATTGAGTCTGTTTGTTACAAAAAAAACACCAGAAGCACCCTGACTGTTAAACAATTAAAATATAAAGTTTAGCGAGAGTTGGTGGCTGAAGTCAAACAGCAGCTAACTGGTTTTTCCATTGAGTTGGTGTCTAGTTCACTGGAAGAACTGGTCCAAACTGTAACACAACACTGACTACTCTTTGGCAGTCTCAGGCAATAGCTCCAAAGTATGACTCTCCTAAAAATTAATGATGAAATTATTATCAGTGTGGCTGAAAGGCTCACACAGGGCAATATAGTCTTGATGGCTTGCCAATATGTAGGAAGTGTCGGCATATAGACCATGACCAACACTACTGTAAATACAAGAAGGGCCAGAATATTAGTCTGAACTACATAACATGAGGATGTGGTTTTGATAGAAACTACAAAGCATTTCTGTAATTGGCTCTGGGTAAGGGCATCTGCTAAATGCCATGGGAAATGAGTTTGTCCTTTGCATTGCTAATGCTGGTGACCATTAATATAGGAACAATTGTTTAGTGAGACGTTTGGTCCCTGGTAAGCACTTCTGCGAGTTTTGACTGTATCAAATAGATACAGATCATCCATATCTTGTCTATGTAGAACTGAATGTCAAGTTTTGCCAATTGTGGTTGTAAAAGATAATTGTTTTCCCTAGGCCACATGTGGTGATGCCAATGGTAAAGTCAGATATCCATGCACCTGATGTAGAAAGTATACGCAAACAGGAGCTGATCTTGATAGGACATGTGTGTTCTGGCCCAGGGAGGCACAAGTACACTGGTGTTTTAGAATCCTGTCCTGGCATATTTACATTTAACAAAAGCTCTGTTAATGATGGAAAGTGGTAAGATTGCTGTTCACTATTAACTTCCACTCTTCCACCTCTTCCACTATTAACTTAAGTGAAGCCCTAATTATGTTACAATATCATGAGAAAGTAGGAAAAAATGTTTCTTGTGTAGACTTGGGAGGTCCTCAGCAGACCTGTTAACCTTATGCCAGAAACTGATGTCATGTTTACAGGTAGAAACTGATGTCATGTTTACAAGTAGAAACATTTAGAAAAAAAAAAGTCGTGGTCTTCTGAAACCACAATGAAAAATTAAGACATTTTAAACAATAAAAAAACCTCACCAACAGCACTGTTGTCATGAACAGACAGACTCAATAACAAATTTTATGTTTTTTTTATGTTATTTTTTATTTTATTTTAAAGCAAAATAACTGACATACAAAATCGCAGGGCAGTATTCAGAAATGTGATGTAGGCTAATGGTAGGGCAATCTGCAAACAGGCATAACAGAGGTAACATCACCTAGCGGGCCAGGACTAATTAAGGGAAACATGGAGGGATATACTGTATACTAATGACAAACAACTATCCTTCTTGCCTCATATCACTGACTGGTCATCTCTTCTACAGCATCAGGAGGATCCAGCCATTTCTATCCACAGAGGCCACTAAGGTGCTTGTTTAGTTGCTTGTCATTTTGAGACTGAACTCGATCCTGGCAGGTCTGCTCCTGTGCACCATCCAACCTCTGCAACTAATCCAGTATACAGCTGAACAACTTGTTTTCAACCTCCCCACGTTCTGCCATACCACCCCATTGCTATGTTTCCTCCACTGACTTCCTATAGCTGCCAGCATGCTTGTGTACTAGCCAAAAATCAAACCAGTCACTGCCTACGGCTTGACTGGTCCCACTATTCCTGTTCCAGGAAGACATGCACTTCTTCTCTGTCCTGGAACAACTGGGAAGGGTTGGGGGTTTTAATGCACTTCCCCTGGTTGCCCAAACAGTTGAAGTCACTGGCCAGTGACATTGGAGCCCAGATTATCAGGGCACCCCTAAGATTGAACGGACATAGCTTTAATTTGAAGGACATTGGGCCCATGTGATTTGGTGGTTGATATCTCAGCTTATAGCAGCAGTGAAGTTTTTTACTATCTGTTTTAAGGTATTCAAGCTTTTTGTGGTCAGGGTCATTTCATCTCAAGTGGTCCAATACAGGTTGCGCTACCATTTTTAATTTTCCTATTTTTAATTTTTATTTTTTGGAGTGATTACCTCTATGTCTAGGCATTGCAAAACCACCAGTTTTTTTTTTTTTTTACATTTTTATTTTTCTTTGTTTAACTACGACAGCCATCTTTGTGTCATGGCACACAACAAATTTTGGTTATACAACTGTTTATGGAAACCTCAATATCTCGGCTCAGGATGGTCCTTGTGCCTTGGAACAAAAACTGGTCTCTAGAGCACATTACGAGGCACATGTACATATATAAACATTCTCATTTGTTAGACTTAGAACTTAAGTCCAAATGTTGTGCTCAAGATTGTGCACAGTTCCACTTTTAGGGTCAATTTATAATGGGAATCTCAGTCTTAATTTTTTTAGGGGGTACCTCGGCAAGTATAGTGTGCATGCAGAACATTTCAGGCTTGAGACTTCTCTTTTTTATGTGGACAAGAAAGTGCATTTAAAAAAATAAAAATAAAAAAATCCCCTCACTTTCGGGTTGAATATATCTGGTGGGGGACCAGAAACGAACATGAAATTTTCACATTCTGCTGTAAAACTTTTGAGTTCAAGGTTCTACTGGGTTCTGAGCTATAGGGCTAGTTACAAATGCAATTTGAATCATAACAAAAATAAAAATGAACAGTATTTTACAATATTTATGTTTATGATTGGCATGAAGCATGATCTATCACAGGGTTCTTCAAATCTGCAGAGTTTAGCTCCAACCTCCAAACTCACCTGCCTGTAATTTTTTAGTAATCCTGAAGACCTTGGTTAGCTTGTTCAGGTGTGATTGATTAGGATTGGAACTAAAGTCTGCAGGACAGTGGACCTTGAAGGCCAGATTTGAAGAGCCCTGATCTATCATGTTGGTACAGTCTTGAACTAAAAATTTTTTATAGCAGAATGCTATAACTGACTTATGTCTGTGAAAGTTTCAGGTTCGCCCCCTACCAGAGATATTCAACCCGAAAGTGGGGGAATTTTTTCACAAAATTTTTACTGTCTCAACCCTCATTAAAAAAAAGAGAACCTCAAATGTTCTGCATGTACACTATACTTACCTATGTACCCCCTAAAAAAGACTGAGCCTCGAAGCCTTCCCATGATAAATTGACCCTAAAAGTGGAACTGTGAGCAATCTTGAGCACAACATTTGGACTTAAGTTCTAAGTCTAAGGAACAAGAACGTGCAAAATGTGTGTAGGTGTGATGGTCAGGTGTCAAGTGCATCGACACACATTCTCACGCCCCATGATTTGACTACTGATTTGACTGTCATTTGTGCGTGATGTCAATAGCGCGCACTTCGTGACAAATCTCAGAATCACTGACCCTTACACACTACACAACTTGACAAACAACAATTGTTTGGTGCTGTAAGGGTGTGAACACCACACAAGCTTTCACCTGGAGAGGTCCCAAATCTTGCTTTCTCATTAAAATAAAAATGTGACTGTCACAATTTTGTATTGAAACAAGAAAAAAGAGAAATAAGAGAAAATGTGGAAGAATTTTTGGTTTGGGGAGACATGGGCAACATATAGTGGAAAAACACAGCTATTTTTATACTGTGGCCTGACAGGAATCATGTCATGTTTGTGTTTATTTTTGCTGTTCTTAACAACGATTCGACACCAAATGAGTTCTTACAGAAGTAATGTTCCTGTGCTTACATTTTGTCCTGGCTCTCCCATACAAAGAGATGGACGATAAACTGGATTCAGGCATCTGTGGTGCATGAGAGCAGATGAATTTGATTTGCTCTCAGGCTCTCACTGGCTGTTTCTCATCACTGCACTTGAACACTACATGATTCATCGCAGAGAAAATCAAATATCCTTGAAAATATCATCGCCTCACTGATAGCTCGCAGACTGAGAACTGTTGCTGGCTTAAGAGGTTTTTGGCCGGCCAAACACACCACTACAATTAATAATGACATGAGCAACACACAGGGCAATAAAAAGAGTTCTAACCCAAATGCCCTTCAATGCATATTAAGCAAAGAAACTTTGCACCCTAGCTTTCATATAAAATGTGTCAAAGTCAACGGAATTATGTGTCAGCAAGCTCTAGAATGATGTGAGTGTGCTTTTTATAACAGCATTACCATCCAGTTTTCATTCAATTTCATTGTTTTTTCTAGTTATAAAAACTGACAAATTACAACTACATGGCTCCATTTAGGCATACTTGTATTTTTTAATTACTATCTAAAGAAAGTACAGGTTATTTTTACACGTCTATCTATCACTCACGTCATCTGTCAACTCACACCACAGCTTTCACATTTACATAACATTTACAATCATGCGTATCACAAACACCTTTAACCTTTAAAGGCAGGACACAATGGCTACATTTACATGCACATCAAATTCCGTTTAAGGTTTATACTCGAGTTGCAGCCATATTCCGAATACAGGGTTTATACAGTGGGGGAAAAAAGTATTTGATCCCCTGCTGATTTTGTACGTTTGCCCACTGACAAAGAAATAATCAGTCTATAATTTTAATGGTAGGTGTATTTAAACAGTGAGAGACAGAATAACAACAAAAAAATCCAGAAAAACGCATTTCAAAAAAGTTATAAATTGATTTGCATTTTAATGAGGGAAATAAGTATTTGACCCCTTCGACTTAGTACTTGGTGGCAAAACCCTTGTTGGAAATCACAGAGGTCAGATGTTTCTTGTAGTTGGCCACCAGGTTCGCACACATCTCAGGAGGGATTTTGTCCCACTCCTCTTTGCAGATCCTCTCCAAGTCATTAAGGTCATTTTCAATGCCCCGGCTGAGGGAAGGAGGTTCTCACCCAAGATTTGACGGTACATGGCCCCGTCCATCGTCCCTTTGATGCGGTGCAGTTGTCCTGTCCCCTTAGCAGAAAAACACCCCCAAAGCATAATGTTCCCACCTCCATGTTTGACGGTGGGGATGGTGTTATGACTTGGGGTCATAGGCAGCATTCCTCCTCCTTCAAACACGGCGAGTTGAGTTGATGCCAAAGAGATCTGACCACACCTGACCACAACACTTTCACCCAGTTCTCCTCTGAATCATTCAGGCAAACTTCAGACGGGCCTGTACATGTGCTTTCTTGAGCAGGGGGACCTTGCGGGCACTGCAGGATTTCAGTCCTTCACAGCGTAGTGTGTTACCAATTGTTTTCTTGGTGACTATGGTCCCAGCTGCCTTGAGATCATTAACAAGATCCTCCCGTGTAGTTCTGGGCTGATTCCTCACTGTTCTCATGATCATTGAAACTCCACAAGGTGAGATCTTGCATGGAGCCCCAGACCAAGGGAGACTGACAGTTTCTTCCATTCGCGAATAATCGCACCAACTGTTGTCAGCTTCTCACCAAGCTGCTTGGCGATGGTCTTGTAGCCCATTCCAGCCTTGTGTAGGTCTACAATCTTGTCCCTGACATCCTTGGACAGCTCTTTGGTCTTGGCCATGGTGGAGAGTTTGGAATCTGATTGATTGATTGCTTCTGTGGACAGGTGTCTTTTATACAGGTAACAAACTGAGATTAGGAGCACTCCCTTTAAGAGAGGACTCCTAATCTCAGCTCATTACCTGTGTAAAAGACACCTGGGAGACAGAAATCTTGCTGATTGATAGGGGATCAAATACTTATTTCCCTCATTAAAATGCAAATCAATTTATAACTTTTCTGAAATGTGTTTTTCTGGATTTTTTTGTTGTTATTCTGTCTCTCACTGTTAAAATACACCTACCATTAAAATTATAGACTGATCATTTCTTTGTCAGTGGGCAAACGTACAAAATCAGCAGGGGATCAAATACTTTTTTCCCCCACTGTATGCGTACAGGCATCGGAATATTCCTGTATACATGGATGTTGTATGCCTTAGTTGCCTTAGTATACAGCTAAGTACCTGTCAGCACCCACAACTCCTTGTGAACTGAGCATGCGTGTATATCTCCTTCAGGCAAATTAACATGGCACACCTGTGTCTTAGAGTATTTGTGAATGCTTGTTTAACACACTGTTTTTCTCTCTCTCTCTCGTTCTCTCTCACTGAACTGAGCTGTATTGAACTAAGCTTCTACAAAGCTGCTGTGATTTTCTGTTTAATCTTTATGTTTTGCCTTTTCATTCCCGTAATCCCGTAAATTTTCATACCAGTAATCTCACCCTGAATCCACTGTGTCCTTGAGTTGCGTTCTGTCACAATCGCAACAATGTGGTGATAAGTATTAATAAGGGTATTAATAAAAAATTCATTAAATAACAATTTAAGAATAATGTATGCTACCACTATGAATTCACACCCCCGATAAGCTCTAAAGATACAAATCTCAGTCTAATAAATTTGACTTTTATTATATTATTTTTATATTGTATAGGTAAGAGGATACTATGCATTTCCATGAATTTGTGGTTTATGATGGAACTAGGTGAGATTTAGATAGGTACTGTATGTTATCTAGGTATTTGTATCACATGCAGAAGATGAAGTATGAATAACTATCTATGCACATAGATGAAGTGTGTAGCTATGAGTGTAGGTTGGAAAAAGCAGTGTCTGACCAGTCCTAATCAGGATAGAGTTCAGTTGGCATAAAGCAGGTGTTATGTTGTATGTTAACATCAGCAATTTCGAGCACAGATGCTAATATAAGTAGTTAAATTAAAATAAATACACAGGTTGATGAGCTGATGAGTTTTACAGGCTAAATCAACTTCAGAAGAGACAAGATGTTACATTAAATATCACCAAGCAACGGCTTTGGTATTTAAATATTTCCTTTTGGTGTTTGTATATTCTTAAATTATCAGCAAGTGACTGGATTTCATATAGCAAAATTTAACAGACCTAATTCACAGGAGTGGTTTATTATTAAGCAACCATTCATTTAATATAGCAGTATTGGCCTTTTTAGGACCTTCATAGAATGTGATGTTTTCAGTTCATCGTGAATAAAGATTAACTTTGGGTAGCTGGTGCAAGAGATTAAAAAAAATTAAGTCAAAGGAGGGTTAAACTTTGTGAAACAATTATTCACTCATTTGAACAAAAGGATGGAATGGATTCTAATGACAGATTCCCATACACTAATAACAGAGATAACAGAGATATGAAAAGTGTCAGCAGTGACCACCTGGCTACTTTAACCTCATTGGATTCAGGGTCAAAGCAGTGCAACAATGTGAACCAAGGCTATAAGCAACACACCAGACACAAAATATGTCTTAACCTTGGTGTCCGTCAAAACACATTAGTCAAATTCGATTAGATTTGAAAAGAACTTTGGCACACCAAGTTTGAATTCATGTATTCATGAATTCATCAGTTTGTTTGTCCATTTTTCATTCTTTATATTTTTCATTTTTCAAGTTATCTGAGATTTTTTTTAAAGGCACCAAATACATTTTTGAAGAAAAAAGGCATTTTTTGAAGAAAAAAGTATAAAATGTAACCAACATTTTCCCCAATTTTTTTTTGTGTCTGTTTGAATGCCTTAAAGCACATCTAGCTCTGACCTCTCTTTCAATGGCCTTTGCACACATCTCTCTCTCTCTCTCTCTCTCTCTCTCTCTCTCTCTCACCAAATCACCTCACAGCTATTGCATTTACATGACACTTATACTTTATACTGTCATTTGGCAGACATGTTTATACAGACATACTTACAAGGAAGGCAAACAACACCTCGGCTAGTTTTCTATCAAATTAAATAAGCAAATGGAAGATGCTTGTAGGAAGGACAATGAATGCCACAGCAAAACACAATACTTCCCTCTGCAATATTGCAATTTTTCTACTAGTTCATGCTTTTGTTACCTCTAGGTTGGACTACTGTAATGTCTTGCTGTCTGGATGTTCCAGTATGTGCATAAACAAGCTCCAGTTAGTCCAGAATGCAGCAGCCATAGTCCTTACCTGAACCAGAAGACATAACCACATCACCCCTATTTTATCAACCCTGCATTGGCACCCAGTAAAAATTTTATAGGGCATACTACTCATGCCCTATAAAGCACTGAATGGTCTCGCACTGCAGTACCTGAATGAACTTTTGGTCTTTTATGATCCGCCATACCTCCTTTGATCAAAAGGTGCAGGCTCTTTGTTGGTCAGATTTAAGATCTCATCACATTCTCACCATAAATATTTAGGTTTATAAGTGCCTAAAGTGATAATTCAACTTCATGAATAAACTAGATTTACACATACTACAAATCTAGCTCTGAATTGATTGTTGTATTGTGCCATGAATACATTTTTCTTGAAGATGACTGTGCTACCCATGGGAAGCCATTTGTTCAGGGATGGAGAAAATGGAAAATCTGACATTCCTCATAGTATGTATTTTTGACATATTTATTTTAAGGGAGATCTCTGAAATCAGTCATGCCAACACAGTGATGGAATCCGTATGTAGAAATGCATTGTTTAGTTGCCTCACCTTAGAAGTAGCAGAGCAAATTAAGCTTCTCTTTGTAGTCTCTGTTTTCCCAAACATGTGTTTTGGTCTTGCGAGCCCCATATTGGTAGTGTGGAACTGGGCATGATGGCAGAGAGAGCATTTTCCCGAAACGCATCTTGCTCACCCAGAGCCATTTTCCATTCAGGCAGTGCAGACCAGTCCACACACTCTCTGTTTGGGTCTGATTGGTCTCAATTTCCACCAGCTGTAGTTAAGTGTCAGAAGCTGAGGAAGCAGGGCCAGTATAGTTCATCCTGCAATACTCAAGAGCTTCTTCCCATGTCTTTTTCTCCTTGATCATGACTAAAAACCTGTAATAAAGGAAAACCCAGTCTACATAACAGAACTGATCATTTCAGCTATATGGATTCATCTCAACACAGTTCTGTTTACAACTATTAAGCTGGTTACTGTCCCAATAAAAAAGTTACTTATTGTTCCAATCAGACCACAGCCAGATATTTGTATTATCTGTGTTCCCTATAAGTGCATAGAGACTTAACTAGTGATGTTTTCCTCATCACTAGTCATTGTAGCCAGATCTGTGTAGTTTTGTTTTCAGTACTTTTGAGCATCTTGGTAATGGTTCTTGGAAATGGGAACAGAAATATATTCTCTTGTTAGCCCTGCAGCCACCCCAACAAGCAGCATCAGAACAGAGTAATACATGTAAACTGTTTTTGTTCTCTTTACTTTTGCCACATCTGTCTGTTTACCAAGAAGAGTGTTGATCGAGTTTTTTTTTAAAGATATGTCTGAATGTTGTTTCTGAGCCCTGTAGAACCTTGCACAGATCTCTCACCTACAGTGGGGGGAAAAAGTATTTGATCCCCTGATGATTTTGTACGTTTGCCCACTGACAAAGAAATTATCAGTCTGTGATTTTAATGGTAGGTGTATTTTAACAGTGAGAGACAGAATAACAACAAAAAAAATCCAGAAAAACGCATTTCAAAAAAGTTATGAATTGATTTGCATTTTAATGAGGGAAATAAGTATTTGACCCCTTTGACTTAGTACTTGGTGGCAAAACCCTTGTTGGCAATCACAGAGGTCAGACGTTTCTTGTAGTTGGCCACCAGGTTTGCCCACATCTCAGGAGGGATTTTGTCCTACTCCTGTTTGCAGATCCTCTCCAAGTCATTATGGTCATTTTCAATGCCCTGGCTGAGGGAAGGAGGTTCTTACCCAAGATGGCCCCGTCCATCGTCCCTTTGATGTGGTGCAGTTGTCCTGTCCCCTTAGCAGAAAAACACCCCCAAAGCATAATGTTCCCACCTCCATGTTTGACGGTGGGGATGGTGTTATGACTTGGGGTCATAGGCAGCATTCCTCCTCCTCCAAACACGGCGAGTTGAGTTGATGCCAAAGAGATCTGACCACACCTCACTTTCACCCAGTTCTCCTCTGAATCATTCAGGCAAACTTCAGACGGGCCTGTACATGTGCTTTCTTGAGCAGGGGGACCTTGCGGGCGCTGCAGGATTTCAGTCCTTCACGGCGTAGTGTGTTACCAATTGTTTTCTTGGTGACTATGGTCCCAGCTGCCTTGAGATCATTAACAAGATCCTCCCATGTAGTTCTGGGCTGATTCCTCACCGTTCTCATGATCATTGAAACTCCAGGAGGTGAGATCTTGCATGGAGCCCCAGACCAAGGGAGCCTGACAGTTTCTTCCATTTGCGAATAATCGCACCAACTGTTGTCACCTTCTCACCAAGCTGCTTGGCGATGGTCTTGTAGCCCATTCCTGCCTTGTGTAGGTCTACAATCTTGTCCCTGACATACTTGGACAGCTCTTTGGTCTTGGCCATGGTGGAGAGTTTGGAATCTGATTGATTGATTGCTTCTGTGGACAGGTGTCTTTTATACAGGTAACAAACTGAGATTAGGAGGACTCCCTTTAAGAGAGTGCTCCTAATCTCAGCTCATTACCTGTGTAAAAGACACCTGGGAGCCATAAATCTTGCTGATTGATAGGGGATCAAATACTTATTTCCCTCATTAAAATGCAAATTAATTTATAACTTTTTTGAAATGCGTTTTTCTGGATTTTTTTGTTGTTATTCTGTCTCTCGCTGTTAAAATACACCTGCCATTAAAATTATAGACTGATCATTTCTTTGTCAGTGGGCAAACGTACAAAATTAGCAGGGGATCAAATACTTTTTTCCCCACTGTACAACTCTTACATCTACATGACATTTACATTCTTTCCACCTACACCTACAGTACCAAAGCTACTTACAAAAAAGGAAGAATACAACACAAATACAAGTTTTCCATTAAATTACCATAAACAAATAAAAGATACACTTTTACCCTACACAGAAGGATTCCAATATGTGCTAGAGTCCAGCAGTGCTACAAATGCAAGCCACAATTAACCTAAAAAAATATGTAGCTTTGCAAGTTAAAGAAATGTAATAATAATAATAATAATAACATTAACAAAGCAAGTAGAGCTAATAGGACTTGATGTTCCAATCCCTTTATGATAATTCTTGATATTAGCAGTAGAATTGGGGTGGTGACAAGGAGGGTACATACGTCATTAGGGTCGTCATTTAATGTTTCGTTGATAGGCCCATGACATCTTCAGACGGTTCAACAGTGACACGTGGCGTCCCAGGTACATCCCCCTCAGTTACATACCCTCCAGTTTTCATCTTGCAGCCCAATTGTTGTCTTTCCTTTTAATCCAAATCCAATTGCTGCTTCTTTCTGCTGCACTTGATAAGGACTTGATTGCTTGTTGGAAGGAGTGACCCCTCACTCCCATTTTCTTCAACAGACTTGTCATAGGTTTAGCAACAAATTCCCTGCATCCCACTTCTACAGGGAAAATCTTGATCTTCCATTCATTCTGGGCAGCTTCAGTTGCCAATTCAGAGTATTTGGTCATTTTCCTCTCATAAACTTCTTCATCACCATCTACCCATGGTACTGTTAATTCCACCACATATGCCAACTTGGCAGTTGTGGACCACAGGACCATGTCCGGCCAGAGCATTGTAATTACAGTTTCTGGGGGAAGCACAAGCTAATAGTAGTAATAATAAATAATAAAATTAGATAAATTGGTACTAACAGTGATAGAAAAAAGTTATTATTGATTAATAGAATATTTATAGAATAATGTACAGCTCATTAGTTAGGAGGATTCTCCTTGATGCATAAAATGTATTATTGCAAAACATAACCTGATTTGCTTTGATCTATATTAAACTCAGATTAGCCAGTTGCTGGCTGCTGCCATTTCTCAGCAACACACTGTCCATCAGTTCATCCCTTCAAAAACCACTGTTCTGAAGAGCTTTTTACCAATAAACCCAGACCATGTCACTACCACTGTGCTTAACTGACGAGCCTGTATGTAGTCAATTGTCACAAAGGGCTAATTAACAAACTGCCCTTGGCCTTTACTATAAAAGTAGGAAGGCAGGAGGGGGAAATATACCGGTTTGCTGTGTTGTGAGTTTCCATCTTGTCACATAATGCAAGTTGAGACGGATGCAAGTGCAGTATAAGCTTTTTAATATAAAGAGAGAGCCAGACAAATCCAAATTGTAGAGCTAAATCAAAAACAGTAAACAGGCAAGGGTCAGGCGAACTGCAAATGGGCATGAACAGGACAAGAATCAAAAACACTAGGACGAAAACGGGATCAAAAACCATGAAATGAGACACAAGAAACAATAGGCTTGGTACTGCTCTGGCGGTTAAACACATAAATACGCTATTATGGAACAACCTTCCAATTAGTCTTCGGGACTCAGACACAGTCTCAGTGTTTAAGTCCAGGCTGAAAACATATTTGTTTAGTCGAGGACCTAGTCCGGACCTGCCTGATCCATCCTGATGCCCTACTTCTGGTTGGAGTTCTCATCAATTGGAAGTCACATGGTGCTGCTGAGGATGGCCCCACACGATGCAGCCTAAAGATCATTGAGATTACTGAGGATGGTACCACTTAAAAACCATAAAGATGGCTTTGGACCTCAATTCATACGAACAGTTATGCTATGATGGCTACCACTGCAATTGCCACAAACAGTTTTGCACTCAAGTCTCCATCAGTGAACAGCGGTGAAGTTCAACAAAACAGACTTCATGTAAAAACTGTAATGAATTTTCATGGTTACACAACTGCTATTTGGCCATGTAGTATTGGTACATTTATAGAAGGGATTTATTTATTGATAATCGCACTATCCGGTGTTACCCATTTGAGGATGGTTTCCCTTTTGAGTCTGGTTCAGAGCCGAAACCAGAGCTGTACACATAATTAAAATTTAAAATAAATTGTACATTTAATTTAATAAATGTTGGGCCCGAGATGCAAATTAGCTCATGCTATACTCTCAATGTGCAATACATATTTTCCAGCTGTTGACTGGAATCATGTTTTTTGTACTGTCCCTATTCAAATAAACTCAAAAAACAAAAATAGTAGTTCTGCAGGAGAAATGTGAGACTCGGAAATTACTGCTTGAGACTCAGTTAATTACTGCATAGTTAATATTGAACTCATTAATTAATTCCTGAGTAATTAACTAGTAGTTCTTAGTATTTTATAGGAATAAGATAGGTGTTTATAAAGAACTGCTCATTCGTTCCTACTTAGTTCCTGCATAGTTACCTATGACTTGCTGAACAGTATTGTAAAGTGTTAACGATATTCTCTGTGTGTTGTAAGGTGCTGTAGCTCAGCAGTTAGATGGGAGATTGTCCCATTACTCAGTGGGTTTCCATCCAATTCATGAATGAATGGGTATATTTTAGTGGATATAGTGGACTTTTAAAGTGATGAGCTGTTTCTGGTCCCCCCAGCATAATACTACAGTTAAACGCACCTTTATTTCAAGGCAACGAGCAACACACAAGGCACACTGATTGTCCTAATGCTTCAAAACATATTAGCCAAAGAAACTTTATACACTATATTTAATATACACTGATCAGCCATAACATTAAATCCACTGACAGGTGATGTGAATAACATTGATTATCTTGTTGCAATGGCACCTGTAAAGGGGTGGGATAAATTAGGCAGCAAGTGAACAATCCGTTCTCAAAGTTGATGTGTTAGAAATAGGAAAAATAGGCAAGCAAAAGGATCTGAGCAACTTTGACAAGGACCAAACTGTGATGGCTAGATGACTGGGTCAGAGCTTCTCCAAAACGACAGGTCTTGTGGGGTGTTCCCGGTATGCAGTGGTTAGTACCTACCAAAAGTTGTCCAAGGAAGGACGACCAGTGAACTGGCAACAGGGTCATGGGCACCCAAGGCGCATTGATGCACGTGGAGAGCGAAGGCTAGCCTGTCTGGTCCGATCCCACAGAAGAGCCACTGTAGCACAAATTGCTGAAAAAGGCTATGAAAGAAAGGTATCAGAACACACAGTGCATTACAGCTTGCTGCTTGTAGAGCTGCATAGCCCTATGTGGATGTTACTTTGACACGTACCACCTACCTAAACATTGTTCCAGACCAAGTACACCTTGAAGGCAACGGTATTCCCTAATGGTAGTGGCCTCTTTCAGCTGGATAATGCACCCTGCCACACTGCAAAAATTGTTCAGGAATGGTTTGAGGAACATGAAAAGGAGTTGTTGACTTGGCCACCAAATTCCACAGATCTCAGTCCGATCAAGCATTTGTGGGATGTGCTGGACAAATGAGTCCGATCCATGGAGGCCCCACCTTGCAACTTACAGGACTTAAAGGAACTGCTGCTAATGTCTTGGTGCCAGATACCACCGCACACCTTCAGAGGTCTTGTAGAGTCCATGCCTCAACAGGTCAAAGCTATTTTGGCAGCACAAGGGGGACCTACACATTATTAGGCAGGCGGTTTTAATGTTATGGCTGATTGGTGTATAATGTGTCAAATGTAAAGTAACTGTGTCAGTAAACTAGAATTATGTGACCTTGTTTTTGTTGTTGTTGTTGTTGTTGTTTTTTACCACCAACCTCTTTTAATTTAAAATTATTTGTAATTTGTCAGTTTTCCAACAAATTACAATATACAAATGGGGAAGAACATAGAAGCAACAACAATGCACAGTATTATGACTGAGGAGTGCTACTACACACAAGTCACAATGCAGTCCAAGTCAAACAAGGTTAACTTGCAATAAGTATGGTAGTAAGCTACCAAAGCTACAAGCTACACACCAGCCATCTGTCATTAGGCAGATTTTATTATATTTGAAAAGAATCTTCAGTACCAACATAAATAGCAATAAATAGTCAACAATAGCAACAAATAATTATGACATTTAGGTTGAATCAAGATTATTACATTTTAATCCAAGAGTCAGATTTAAGATCCCATAACATTCTCACCATAAATATTCAGGTTTGCGTGATAGTAGAATTATAACTACTATGACCAGTGGTATGACAAATGGTAGCAGTAACCACATCAGACCATTGTTGGCCACTTTAACCTTATGAAAGGGCAAAACGTACACTTTTATTACAGTTGTTCTAGAGGAAAATATTCTCAAAGAGTTTAAAAGAGTTTTTTTTTAAAGTACCAAAATGCAAAGATAAAATATAAAGATTTCAGATATCTATATAAGATGTACAGTTCTGTGCAAAAGTTTTAGACACATGCAAAAAAATGCTGTAGAGCAAAGATGCCTTCAAAATAATGAAATGAAATGTTTCTACATTAAAAAAAAGAGTAGTAAACAGTAGTAAATGAAACAAACTCGATATTTGGTGTGACATATAAATATAAATAAAAATAGTAGTCTCCGGTACAATTAGTGCAGTTTTATAAGGAAATGAGCTGGTAAGTTTTATTGAGCATCTTGCAGAACCAGACACAGTTCTTCTGGACACTTTGACTTTCACAATCGCTTCTTATTTTTGCAGCGAAACCCAGCAGCCTTCATTGTGTTTACTGTCTGAAAAGTGTCTCTTACGTAATCTGCTGCTTTCTTTAATGACATACAAACATTTCTCTGTAACATTTTAACTTTGTGCTAGAAAACTAATGAATCTAAAATGTTTTTTGTACTGACTTGATAATGTAGAAGTTATAAAATAAATAATCTATTTTAAAAAAAAAGGGTGCCTAAAACTTTTGCACAGTAATGTGAGTATATATATATATATATATATCCATTTACATATGGATTTTCAAAGAACATATATTTAACCAACACCTTTCCCACTTTTATATGCATCAGAATTTCTGTTTCAGTGCTACATAAAATGATATTCCAACTTTATGACTAAACTAGACCTAAACTTACTCTAAATCTAGCTAGATCATTGTATCATGTCATGCATATATTCTTCTTGAAGATGACTGTGCAGCCCATGGAAAGCCATCTGTTCAGAGAGGGAGAAAAATGGAGTCATTCAGCAAAGTAAGTTTTTTTTTTTTTTTTTTTTTACATATTCATCTTAAAGGACATCTTTGGAAACAGTCATGCCAACACAGTGATGGAATTAATATTTAGTTATTCATTATTTAGTTACTCACCTTAGTAGTAGCAGAGGAAATTTAGCTTCTCGTTACAGTCTCTGTTTTCCCAAACATGTGTTTTGGTGTTGCGAGCTCCACAGCGGTACTGTGGAGCCGGGCATGAGGGCAGTGAGACCGGATTGCCCAACGGATCCTTGTTCACCCAGAGCCATTTTCCATTCAGGAAGTGCAGGCCAGTCCACACACTGTCTGTTTGGGTTTGATTGCTCTCCATTTCAGCCAGGTGTAGTTGTGTCTCAGAGGCCGGGGAGGCCAGGCCAGTGTAGTTCATTCTGCAATAATCAAGAGCTTCTTCCCATGACTTTTTCTCCTTCACCAAGACTAAAAACTGGTAACAAACAAAAATCTTGGTTTCATAACAGAACTGATCGTTCCAGCCATCTGACAACATCTCAACACAGTTCTGATTTCCATCTTTATTATTTGGCTGGTCTGTATCCCACTGAAAAAAAGAACTTGATGTTGCATCAGACCACAGCCAGACGTTTTCATTTATTTTGTCTCTGTACATCCCAATCCAAGCACTAACTGAATTCCCCATAAGTGCATAGATCCTCTGGTTTTCTTCATCAGTACTGATTGTAGCCAGATCCCTGTAGTTTTGTCTGCAGTACTTCTGAGCATTAGCCCAGTCCTTTGTCTTGGTAACAGAAATATATTCTTTTGTCAGACCTGTAGCCATCCCAAAAAGGAGCACCAGAACAGAGAGAAACAAGGAGAACATCTTCTCTGCTGTGATGTTTCTGAGCTCTACTGTATATAACACAGGTATCTCAAATTTTCCATCAAATTACCATAAACAAATTAAAGACACGCAACTGCACACAAGGATTCCAAATAAGTGCTAGAGTCCAGCAGTGCTAAAAACACAAGCAGCCAGCCATTCTTGAAAAAAAAAAAAGTGTAAATTTGATGTTTAAAAAAAAAAATGTTTTGCTTAAAAAAAAATTCAGGTAAGAAAAATTCACATTAAAAATGACAAACCGTTGGAAATTCAAGCAGTCAAAGCATTTTGTTAGTCACATTTTTTGGTGTTGCATGGTGCCAGGCAGAGCAGCAACCTAGTGGTGTTTGGTTACAGTCCAGCAGCCGATTTTAACTTCACACACTCGAAAGTTTTCCCAGGAAGCCTCTTGTGGATACCAAACCCCCCCCCCCACCCCCTCCCCTCCATATACTCTATATGCACACGGGTTTCTGCAGTGGTCATATACCCTGGATTCGTCCAAGTCAGCAAGAAATAAAGCATCTTATCTCTTGTCCTATCTATGAAATCAAATTAAATTATAATGTTTCTTGTTTAATTAGGAATTAGCCCCTGTTCGATTCCCAGGCAGGAGACCATCCCAGCCAATGGTAATCTCAGTGCCGGTCCCAAGCCCAGATAAAATGGGAGGGTTGTGTCAGGAAGGGCAGCTGAAACAACAATAACATTGTTTAATTAGGAATCATTACATGATAATTTTGTCATTAAATGCAGCCATGTTTAAGCATAAAAAGTAACTTGATTTTCAGAACAAGAACATGAATTTCCATTACATTTTTTATTACAATTACATTACAAGTTTTTAACCTAAAATTTTCAAAAACACTATTTTATTTACACTTTTTTTTCCAAAGCATTACAAATTCAGGTTCAGGTTCTGCTGAAATCGATTGACAATTGTAGTAGTCACCCAATGGTATGTATGACTTACTACAATATTGTATGCAGTATATATACTGTATGACAATACAATATTACATAAAAAGTCTTACAGTATCAGTACAGTAATAATTAATATTTTTCCAGTCCAGAAAAAAATCCATGAAATCCAGTAAAGTCCAGTAAAAATCCATCAATAGAGAGTATAAGATTCTGATGACCTGTGTTTCTGAATGATTAGCTTCAGAGAGCTTCTATTTCTCATTATTTGAGAAATAGAAGAGAGAAACTCAAACATGCAGCGAAACTGACTGTATTGCAGCTCGATAAATTTAACAGTCATCTGTTTTTCTGTATTGATCTTAAAGGAATATGTTCAGCCCACTTCTCTTACCTCTCAGACTTAATGAATAAGGACATGTGAGGAAATGTCCTCCTGAGGAAACTGGTTGGAACTGGAACCAGTGGGTGTGATGGTTTAATTTGAGATCTTATATACAGTACTGTGCAAAAGTTTTAGGCACCCTCTTTTTTTTTTTAGTACAAACTTTGTTATGGATTTTTTTATTTTATGACGTCTACATGATCAGGTCAGTACAAAAAAACATTTTAGATTCACAAACATTAGTTTTCTAGCACAGAATTAAATGTTACAGAAAAATGTTGGTATGTCATTAAAGAAAGCAGCAGATTACGTAAGAGACACTTTTCAGACAGTAAACACAATGAAGGCTGCTGGGTTTCGCTGCAAAAATAAGAAGTGAGTGCGAAAGTCAAAGTGTCCAGAAGAACTGTGTCTGGTTCTGCAAGATGCTCAATAAAACTTACCAGCTCATTTCCTTATAAAACTGCACTAATTGTACCGGAGACTACTATTTTAATTAATTTATTTATTTATTTTGTCACACCAAATATTGACTTCGTTTCATTTACTACTGTTTGCTGCTCTTTACAGTACAAAACAAAACAAAACAAAACAAAACAAAACATAACATAACATAACATAACATAACATGCTGGTATGTAGATTAGCTACTCTAAATTTCCCCTAGGTGTGAACGTGTGTGTTTGTAGTGCCCTGTGATGGACCCATTCAGGGTGTGTCCCCACCTCATGCCCAGTGTTCAGTGTTCCCAGAATAGTCTCCAGATCCACCTCGACCCTGACCAAGACAAAGCAATCATTGAAAATGAATGAATAAATGAACAAATGAGTATCCAATTGAAATATGGTAGCAAACTTGAAGCTTCATTCGGCACAAGTGGGTGACATCTGCTGGTGAAGGGGATGTGGTGCAGTAAAATAAAGATGCACTGTTACTAGATCAGGAATTCTTATAAATGTGATAAGCACATGTTGAGGATGTCATTTGATAGCTCTGAGACTATTTCTATTTTTTTTCTTCTAAAAACTTGTGCCCTATAAATACTGTACCTATAACAATGGCACCCTATTTACCGTTCAATGTTCAACCACATCGCTGTTTGCAACCCCTATTTTTTTTTGTCAAAGAAAAAAAAAAACCCAAACAGTTAAAACATGGGTATTTTTTTTTTTACTTGTTCCTATGTTTTATATTTTGAGGAGACCCTCTATCTATCTATCTATCTATCTATCTATCTATCTATCTATCTATCTATCTATCTATCTATCTATCTATCTATCTATCTTCTATTAATTTCTTTCTATCTATCTATCTTTTTTACTTGTTATATTTATATGTCCAATTTAATTTGACAAAATTTACCTCATTATTGGTGAACCTATAAATTATATTTTTTTTGGAAAAGTTCAGGTTTCACTTTACTTCCTATAGCACAAAGTCTCCATTTATTCATAAGTAAGACAAAAAATTAATAAATTGTTGTTCATTAATATGCATTTCTTTCTTACTTAGCTAGCATGGTGGAAAAAGAAATTAATCTACAAAATTAGTAGGTTATTATTATTATTTTTAAATATTTTAAATATGAAAACTATACAATTTACTGCTCTAGAAACGTTGCATTTAATTTAATCTTTAGATTTTCATATATTACAATTAAAGCACCCATCCCAAAGCTCACTAAGACAGAAATATTTATTTTGCGTGTCTTCAGTATTAGCGTCATACTGTCTGGTGCCCTGATCTACTAAAATGTTCCTGTATAAGAAATAAATAAAATGTAGTAACTGATACAGTACCTCATTTTAATATTGTATACTAGCCTAATAAAAAAATAAAAAATAAAATTAAAAAAAAACTAAACTGTGTGTTCCAGACCTGAGACTCCAGCACTCTTTCAGTGCTGTTCAGTGCAGAGGAAAAACATAAGAAACGTGTGTGTGTGTGTGTGTGTGTGTCCATACTCTAGTGTTGTAGAACCAGAAAAATAGTTAATTGTGTATGTATTTTTTTAACATGATAAATACTGAAAAAATGTCACAAAACATGCGGTTATCATTAATATGTGGAAGTGGCATGGTGGAACAGTGTGTAGCCTCACAGCTTCAGAGTCCTGGGTTTGATCCTGAGCTCAGGTTACTGTCTGTGCAGTGTTGTGCATATGCTGTGTTCATGTGGTTTTCGATGGACTGGCATCCCATCCCAGGTAAACCCTCCAGCTTTGCACTTATTGCTACTGGGACTGGCTCTGAATCCTCTGTGACCCTAATCAGGATATAGTGGTTATTGAAAATGAATGAATCAGTGAATATGTACAGTTGTGTTATCTTTGTGCAGCAAAGTTCCAAGATTCAACCATCATCACTTTTGGGATGTCTGTGAACAGTAAGGCTTTCAAGAAATGTGATAAATGAGTAATGAATCTCAAAGCCTGCTTTCTAGCAAAACACTAGACAAAATTACCATCAGTTATGTTCTCATGCTTTAGGCAGAAATGTATGCATGTAATATTTGTACTCGCTTATGTTCACCAAGGAGATTGCTCATTGTAAATCTCATTTACATGATGGACTACTGCTGGCTGTTGAGAGGAGTTTGATGTGTGCTATCCATGGTGCTGAATGAGTACCAACTCCCATGCATTGTTTATTTGCATAAATAAAGGCAAGGATACTCAAATAAATAAATAAATAAATAAATAAATTACAAACTATTTAAAAATAATTAGACATATTATTTAAGTTTTTTGGCTATTAAGTATTTGGGCTATTTATTGCAGCCGGAGAGTTTTTTAATACTCATTCATTCATCTTCAGTAACCACTTTTTTCTGGTCAGGGTCATGGTGGATCCAGAGCCTATCCCTGATATATTGGGCTCAAGACAGGAAAATTGACCCCATATGGGATGCCAGCCCATCCTAGGACACCACACACACACACACACACACACACACACACACACACACACACACACACACAAACAAAAGAACCTGGAGGAAACCCACACAAACACAGGAAAAACATGAGAAACTCCACATAGGCAGTAATCTGAGCTCAGGATCGAACCCCATGGAATCCATTTGATTAAAATTGGAAATTATTTGTAGGCATAATAACTGTGATAATGGTGAGCTGTGATTTCCACAACTGTAATAAAATTTGAAAATCGTGGTGCTTCTTTATTATTTATTGGATTGATTATCTAATTCACAATTTTCTAATATGTTAATCCTCTAGAATGTCTTTGTATGCTGCAGTATTACAATTTCCCTTCACTGGAACTAAGAGGCCCAAACCTGTTCCAGCATGACGATGCCCCTGTGCACAAAGCGAGCTCCATGAAGACCTGGTGTGTTAAAGTCGGAGTGGAAGAACTCGAGTGTCCTGAAAAGGGCCCTGACCTCAACCCCACTGATCACCTTTGGGATGAACGGCACCCCAGGCCTCCTCAGCCAACATCACTGCCTGACCTCACTAATGCTCTTGTAGCTGAATGATCACAAATCCCCACAGCCACATTTCAAAATCTAGTGGAAAGCCTTCCCAGAAGAGTGGAGCTTATTATAACAGCAAAGAGGGGACTAAATCCAGAATTAGGTGTTGAACAAGCACATATAGGTGTGCTGGTCAGGTGTCCACAAACTTCTGGCCATATAGTGTAAATATAACTAATTAATTTCTATCTATCTATCTATCTATCTATCTATCTATCTATCTATCTATCTATCTATCTATCTATCTATCTATTAATCTTCTATTAATTTCTTTCTATCTATCAAAACACCCACACAGAATTGGCATATTGCAATTGAGCATAATTAATATTCCGTGCAGCCTATATACAGTAGATCCGGTTACGTCATAAATAATTCGTTCCTCATGTAATAGCCTGAGTGCCCACGTGCCGCTCCATCGCGCGCGCGCGCGCGCGCTCTCCAGGTTCCGTTTCCGGCTTTTTTACCGCAATGCATCAGATACAGAGGGCGAATCCCAAATTGTTCCTTAATGTGCACATAGTGCACTGTTTATGCTGTGAAAGCCATTCACTCTTACCCTATATAGGGCACCTATACAGGCAGTAGGGAGTCATTTGTGATTTTTTTTTTGTAATTCAGACCTAGACAGAGGACACTGTAACACACACACACACACATACACACACAGAGAGACAGAGAGAGAGAGAGAGAGAGCTACATATATATATATATTTATACACACACACACGCGCGCGCACGATTTCTTTATTGCGCGCATATCACCTGTCCGCGCATCAAATGCAAACTAAAAGCAGCCGGTCGTTTTCCTCCACACAGTTAACAACTGCGAGATTTTTCTGAGGAGTTTGTTTGTTTGTTTGTTTACAGTTACAGCCTTTCCATCCATCGACACACACACACACGTATTCGTGCTGGTCGTTTTGGTTTTAATGCGCGCAGTTAAACATAGAAAACGACTTAACATTTAATGCGAACAACCAGCAGCGAAGAATTTTTTATTTTTTTGCCCAAAGGGTGAAAGGAGAAGATTAACAAATAAAAATAATAATAATTAAAAAAAACAAACAAAACAGGGACAGCAAAAGCCAGAAGGGCAACGAGAGGACAGCAGCGTCGGAAAACAGTAATCGTTGTTATTAAATGCGTCAGAACAGCTTGTGTGTGCGTGTGAAACGGGAAGGACGATCTAAAACGACATGCGTTAAATGCAGACTGCTTGTTTTGAGCACAGAAACATCATAAACCAAACCGTATGTTCCCATGTTACAGTAACACGTTCCTTACTGCACTGGAAGATCGTAAACAAGTGTGTGCGTTCTCGTGATTAGGCATATTTGTGTGCAGATGTGCACACGGTCCTTCCATACATCTCAGGATTGTGGATAGACTCAGGTATTGCACTTTTCTTAAATGATATGCAACCTGCTTACAACACAGTTATCCTAGACACATGGTTATAGTTCTATTTTCTTATTAAAAGCTGCAACAAAACTGGGGGGAAAATATATATACATATATATATTTTTTAAATATTAGCCAAAGAATTAAGCACTTGGGATGGAGCATGTGTGTGTGTGTGTTTGAAGGAAGCTTGAATGCACGACTTTTGCACACGTACATGCTGCCATAACGTTTTAGATTTTGATGAAGTAAACTTGATTAGACTTGCACAGACTACGGATGCAAACCTAAACAAGTCTTCCACAAATGTTCTTACAGCATGAATGCTTGGTTTGTTTGATGTCAGCTCGTATATATATATATATATATATTGAATAACGGTACAAAGGCATTTGTCAGCCAAACTACTTGAAAGAGTCTGAATAGGACCGGATCCCTTCTCGCTTCTAAAACTACAGTGCTGCTGACATAAGTTAGACGACTCAAAGGCGCCGGTTTCCATACGCACAAGAAGACAGAGAAACAACAGCAGGTTCCTCCTGAGCATCCACCCCTCTCTCTGCATCAAAGATGGTACAGACAGCACTCCACTTCCTGTCAGGCATGTCTGCCAGGTGTTTCCTGTACCTGTGTGCGCTCTGTGCTCTCTGGGGTGAGTCGACAATTTTTTTTTTCAGAGCAGTGTCTAGAAGGTATAAAAGCAAAAGATCATCTAGAGCAGTGGATACCAACCCTGTTCCTGAAGAAATTGCAGGTTTCATCTCCAACCAAAATCTAACACACCTGCTTTATTTGATCAAGAACTTCTTAAGGCAGTGATTAGATGGTCAGGTGGGCACGATTGTGGTTGGAGCTCAACTCTTCAGGAAGGTAGATCTCCGGGAACAGGGTTGGTGACCACTGATTTATAGTATGTCCACTATGTAGTGCTTTTATATCTCTTACACACAGCCTCATTTATAGCAGTCTACCTAAGGATCTCTTACTGGCCCCCATTGCTCGTAGCTCTGTGTCAAACTCCACCCTAATGAGAAAGCAGTACAGACAGACACTAGATGATCTCCTTCTATGACAACAAAAGCTTATTGTCATGTAAAACCCATAGACACAATGATTTCTGATAATATCACGATGACATGCTTAATGGCATGGTATCAGTTCTGTGGGACCATACTCAATTTGTAGACATCAATAACACAGTAGAAAAAATGAAATCAGTGGTGCTAAAGACTATGTTTTAACCAAACTGGCCAAATCCAATATTTTTTACTCTTGACGCAGTTATAAGAGGTGTGTCCTATCCCAATTCATTCATTCTGATTGGGATTTTACTGGGGCTTCACAATTCACAGCTATAATCATGATTAAAGTTTATGGTATTTGGTATAATTTATGGTATATATGGTATAATTTACTCTGATACTGTTAAGCTCATGTTACGAAATTGAATACAGTTGAACATAATTTGTTATTGACTGGCGCTTTGATCACAAGCTCCCCATTTATGTTTTAACTATTTGGTTGCATACTGAGTATAATTGTAATAATAATCCTAATAATAAGTTTATTCTTTTTAGCGCCTTTCTACACACTCAGGGTCGCTTTACAATTAGAAAGCACAAATGGCACAGCACGGAAGAAAATAAAAACAAACAATGCAGTTAAGAGTCACAGAAACATTGGGCAAAGAGATTTTGAGTTGGTTTTTAAACTCTCGTACAGAGAGGTAAGATTACGGAGGGATTGTGGGATAGAGTTCGGAAGTGAAGAGGCTACTGTGCAGAAAGCCCTACCACCGAGCGAGATCGGCTTGTGACGTGGAATGAATGATAGGCCAGTATCAGATGACCTGAGAGAGCGTGATGGAGTGTAGGGACGGATAAGATCAGCAATGTATGAGGGGGGCTAGACCATGTAAGTCTTTGAAAGTGATAAGGAGAACTTTATATTTGTATTTATAGTTATTAGTATTAAATGACATACTCTATTATAGTTACTAAGATAAGCAGTATCAGTATGACAAGAATACAAAGTGAGTGGTAGCAGAATGATATGTAGGGCAGGAAATAAGTACGTATATTAGAAAATGGGCTAAACACAGAAGTTCTGGTGTATTATATCAAATAATTGTCCATGTACATTGAAGGAAAGCATGTAAAGAACGAGTGTGGTATACCAGGTTATTGTCGATAAAATCAGTACACCAGTGATGGTCCTAATACTGAATATTCATTAGGGATCAGTCCTATATCCTTTTGAAATGTATAAATTTGAATCAGTATCACTGCAGTGATGTTCTGCATCAATGCACAAGTGTGGTTGTGTTTGAAAGGTATACTTATCGATGTTCCCCTGTGTGTGCTCCAGTCTCTCTGTGTAACGGGGCATGTGCAGAGGTGGACTCAGACACTGAGGCAGTAGCAGGGAAAGGCTTTAAACTGGGCTGCATTTCCTGCAAGATGAGAGGAGAGGTGGAGGCCAGCGCTATCGTCGACTGGTACTTCAGGGCTAAGGGAGAGACAGAGTTTGTACATGTGAGTTATCTGTTTGTTAATGTGTGTGTATCAAAAAAAAAAAAAAAAAAAAAATTATAAAAATATATATATATATATATATATATATATATATATAAAACACTAAACTAATTAAGGAAAATAATCAAGAACAGGGTGGTGTGATGCATTCCAACTTTAATTTATTAATGAATGACACGTCATAATTTTCCTCCATTAATAGATACTTTCAATGTTGTGGAACATCTGCAAGACAAGTTAGTTTCAGCGGTCACTTAAGTTATCACAGCTTCAAACAGGCGTCCCCTCACCAGCCTTTATTTTTCCCTCTATTAGAGTTAAAAAGATTTGTTCTGTCCTGTCGCATAGTGCTGACACTGGAGGCTCCTTCCATAAGTAAATGTAAAATAAACACCTCCTTACAGAAAGCTTCACCCTATCAGCAATTATAAGTGTTTCGTCATTAAATAACAACGCATTTGAAATCATTTGTTAGACTTTTATGTGCAGTGTGCACCATACAAACCCCTGTGCAAGTTTGTGCTGTAGAAACGATAACGTAGTAGAACAAATGCTTTAATATAAACACATGATTTACGTTACAGACGGAACTATTATCAGAGCTGCAGTTATAGGAAATTAATCAACACCTTCTGAACAATCAGATTTCAAATTTCTGTGGTATAAACCACATTAAACCACAAATGCTTAATAGAGCTTTTACAGAAAACAAACACTATTTCATTAACGACCATTTTACCGAGTACAAAATGACACTTGGGAAGTAGTTCAAAAGCTATTTGAACCGTTTGACCATTGTATTACATACAACAGATTACGGTAAATGTCAAGCCTTTAATAACGATACTGCTGACACCACAAAGCTTTGTTAAACCTTTAAACACTGTAAATAAGTGCTTGACATTAAGATGTTGTTGTTTACACAGATCTATAACTACGATGACGAGGCGCCCGTAATAATTGACCCCCGCTTCGATGACCGCGTGGACTGGAATGGCAGTAGAAAGACCAATGACTTGCAGGACGGCTCCATCTACATCCACAACGTGACCTTTAACGATTCGGGAGTGTACCGCTGCTTCTTCCGCCGAACCCTCTCCTATGCCTCCTATGAGTACGAGACTACTGCCAGCAAGGAGGTGCACCTCACTGTGGTGGCCAAAGGTACAGTACTTTACATAAAACCTATAGCATATGTGCAAATCCCAAAACACTTTGATTCAGCTGCTGGGTGTCATTAATAATGGATACCTACATGTACAGTCCCCTCTGAAAGTACTGGAACAGCAAGGCCGATTCTGTTGTTTTCGCTATACACTGAAGACATTTGAGTTTGAGATCAAAAGATGAAGGTGCCATGTTTTAAGTTGTTTAACACATCTAGATGTAGATATGAGGACATGAAAGCTGAAATTCTAACGTGTCATCTCATATTCATCTTTTTTTATCTCAAACCCAAGTGTCTTAGCGAAAACAATAGAATTGGCCTTGCTGTTCCAATACTTTCAGAGGGGACTGTATATAATCCAAAGTGTAAAGCCATAACGTTTCATGTTTTTGTTTGATTCTAATGTAGACTAGGGGTGTAATGCAATCTGTATCTGTTTAATGCTCCAAATATCCGTATCTGTACTTTAATTTGGATTTGATGTGTGAGGGTGGCTCCAGTACTCCAGGAAACACTGGGAAACACTGGGAAAAACCCAGAAGTAGAAATACCAGCATAGTCAGCATGGTGTGTGATGGTTCCTAAACCTCAGCTCTATCATTCAAGCTCATAATCATGTTTTTGTTTGTAACTGCCTGTTATATTTGAATGAATTTAGTTTAGTATCCCCCCCCCCCACCCACCCCACCCCCCAAACATAAACTAGTAGCCTAATTTAAACCACCGTGACCCTGACCAGGCAGTTTGTAAGGATGAATGAAGGAATGCCATACATTCCTGTTAATGAACATGGTATCCGTTTGCCCTGTAAGCTTCGTATCTGACCGCTCACACCCGCATGAAAGTAAAACCTCCCACTCTTACGACTATTTTTGTTGCGTCCTGTGGGATCCCAGACCTGATGCACACCTGTGGTGTGCTGTACCTATATTTGTATCAGTTTAAAACACATTATCTGTCCATTCCGCGTAATTCAAATTCGTTTACATCTCGACTGTACACAATCCTTTGGCAGTCCTTTATCAGTTGATGAAAAAGTATTGAAACATTCGTTAAGATTGATCATTGTGGACATATTCAGCACTGATATGTGGAGACCCTGCTTCTACCAAATATATGAGCACCTAAATATGGACACAAGCCACTAATCTACCAGATATCTACCATTTTTATGCAGCATGGGAACATTAACATGGGAACATTGGTCAAATCAGACCAGTCCTTGCAGTCAAACAAACTCTGTGATGTTTCATACAATAACAAAGTGTTCGTAGCAGTGCACAAGTACTATATGTAAAGCACACGCACAATTGTTACCCCACGACTAGCTTAGATATAGCTAAAGATTGGTGGGGTGGATGGTATACATACAGACTGTCCATTTTACCAACAGCGATGGAAATGTGTCTGGCACTGGCTCATAACTGGGCCTCTACTATTTCTTTGAAAGTGTATGAAGCAAGCTAATTTCCCATAGTAGCCGCCATTTCACCATAAAGTGAGTTTAACAGCTGCAATCTGAAGTTTTAGTCCATTACACTGGTTTCTGACTGGTCTAGGAGTACAGCTACAAATTCATGATTATGAAAGGCATATT
Organism: Cranoglanis bouderius; assembly: GCA_023630585.1. Taxonomy (NCBI): domain Eukaryota; kingdom Metazoa; phylum Chordata; class Actinopteri; order Siluriformes; family Cranoglanididae; genus Cranoglanis; species Cranoglanis bouderius. Next base: position 19,215,267 of record CM042545.1, on the reverse strand, counting down.
AGATGAGTGATCATCGTCGACCACTGAAGCTGTTCTTTCCACCACCATGCTGAAAGGCTAACAAGTTGGAAATTTGGGTATCAATTTAAAAAAAATAAAATAAAATATTCACTTGTAATTATCTGAACGCTTGGATCAGGAATTGGCTGAATGTATTTACAATGGCCGAGGCATTTACTTCTGCTTTAGAGATTGTAACGTTTTAGACAAGGTTGTAGGAATATAGTAGGGGAGTATATCGAAAGAGTATGACACAGCAAAATAGTGTGTTTAGAGTAGGTTCCAACTGTGCTAATGCTGAGATTACTCTTCCTTATTCCAAATTACATGGGGCATGCAATGTAATTCTGTCTTGTGTTCTCTGTCTCTCTCTCTTAGCGACGCGCGGCACGGCCTCCATCGTTTCGGAGGTAATGATGTACGTGTCAATCATCGGGCTGCAGCTGTGGCTGTTGGTGGAGATGATCTATTGCTACAGAAAGATTGCTGCAGCCGGTGATGAGGCCCTCAGAGCCAGCGCGTCAGTACCATGTTCACCTTGTCTCATTAGATGCCTAAATTTCCTAACACTGCCAATACTGCACTATAACACTTAATATTCCAATATACTTATTGACGTGTTGTGTTCTAATAATTATTGTAATCTTTTGTACCACGAAAGATACTAGTTTCTGATCCTGAAATAAATCCTTCAATTTGGTCCCTTCCAACCAAACATTTAATCATAATTCTAAAGGAACGCTTCTGTGAATGATGCTTGGATGTATCCATGACAACAAACATAAATAATGATTTTAGGCTAGGCCTATATTTAAGCTATGTCTTAACTTTACTTTGGTCATTCGCCAATTCCAACCCACTCGATCGCTCTCCTATCAAAACACAGCTACCAACCTGGGAGGGTGAAGTCTAGCATGTGCTTCATCCGAGACATGTGAGGCATGTTTGCGAAATGCTGCTCATGCTACATCACAGGGCAGCTGAACACGCTCAGAGGAGAGTGTTAACTGCACTCTTGCGCATACATGAGCTCAAAGATGCCCGCAATTGTCTAGTTTCACTCTGACTGACAGAGGAGACAGTAATGCCATCTCCAGTTTTGCTCTATTAGGAGGATGGCTGTGGGACTTGTGACCTCTGGAGTACTTTTATGTTGCCTGTGCTATTATTATATTATCTCGTTCATTATTGCACTGCTAAATGAAAAATACAATACATAAATGTAAAAAATGACATGGAGCTTAACATCAGATTTAGTTTCTCATATACTATAATATAATGGTAGTCGGTGAGATAGCAGGACTAAAGTTAGGATTAAGCTAAATAAGTAAATACAGTTCGCTAAATACTTTGATAAAGAATTTTCAAAAGCAAAGCATACAAAACCTGAATATTTAATCTCTGGTAAGTGGCTATAATATAAAGATACTGCTGACTGAAGTACCGCTGTATTAGAAAACAGTGGACTCTGCTTTGCTTTACAGTGTTCTTCACCTTTGCCTCGTCTGTTATTTTCTTAAACGTTGCTGAGTGTTATTGCGTACATATTGATTATATTACTGTAGAAATGACAGGGGTCAGATTGCCACTTTAGCGTGATATCATATTTAACCTGTAAGCGATCTCTTCTGTTTGTATGTGTATGCAGGGAGGAGTATTTAGCGATAGCTTCGGAAAGCAAAGATAACTGCACAGGAGTGCAGGTGGCAGAATAACAGAGGTGGGTTCCATACAACGTTGCTGGATTCTCGGTTTTCTGGACTGAAAAGAAATTGGCCTCATGGGAAAGCATTGAGAGAACTGTGCATGTGAGAGCTTTCTGAGGACGGCCTGTTTGTTCCGCTTCATAATGACCGCTTCAGATAGACAGGGGGAAAGAAAAGCCGAGGTCAGGAGTGACCTGGCTGGCTGTCAACGAGCCTAGACTAACGTTCACAGCTGCCACCAGTAATCTCATGTCTAACTGGCACGCTGTCATTTAAATTATTATGCAATTAATATCATGGTTTGAATCGTAGCAGCCGAATGGTGTCAGTGTGTAATACATGTAGACAGTTCATTAAAAACTGTTCTTAAAGCTTTTCATGCAAACTTACATGAATTACAGTTGCACATATTCTTTGAATTGTTATAAAATATCCCTTACAAATTTGTGGCTTGTAGTAACTGTTAGAGTTGTAGATGGTAATATCCAGTACTGATTTATTGATTTATTTAGTTTGTTTCTAAATTCTTGTTGAATCTGTTTTTTTTTTTTTGGTTTTTTTCAGGCTTTACCTGTGTTACCCACATGCATCTCCACAGTCCCGTCTCCTGCTTCCTCCTGACATCATCACAAGTATCCAGTTGGATTCTCCCCATTTTTGTACTTCTTACCCAATCTCCTAAACTAAGTCCTGCCATGTTCCTGCACTGTTTTGTGGTAGTTTTGATCCAGTTCTTCTAGTTTAGCATGAAGGGCTTCTTTTAAGTTTAAAAGAGTAATTTTATCAGTATGCAGTTCAGGAGTGTTTCAGGATCGAGGAAATGATTATTTGCAGAACAAAGAAACCCGTCAGTTTGCATGAGTGTAATAACAGGGCATGATTATAGTCTTACAATATATTGCACCTCATACATATGCTTTGATATAGAAACTGAATGAAATGCATTACGTACCTACTGTATATATTAGGGTTGCCACCTGTTCAGTCGGGTTTTTAACTGTTGTTTGTCTGTTGTTGTTTTTTTTTTTTGTTTTTTTTTTTTTGCAGTGCTTTCAAAACAATCAATAAAATCCTATTGGTCAGTTTGTTTATCATTTCCCCACTCCCACCTGTACTGGAAATATTAGGCCAGTTTTGTCATTTAGTATTCCCTTTTTCAAAGCAACAGCCAGCCATAAAGAGAGCTCTAACAGTCTAAAAGGAAGATGCACAAAAACAAAACTGGCCAAGGATGAGATCCTTGTCATAGCAGAAATCTGCGTTCCACTGCTGATAATGGCAAGGCCAAATAGTATAGTATGTATAGCTAGAAGAAACATTAGGAATGAGTCTAAAGGAATTTTTTACCTAAAATGTGTGCTGCGGCATTGGGGTGTCCGGTTTTGGCATGTTAAAAAGGTGGCAACCCTAGTATGTATTCCTGCACTGGCAATAGTGAAAAGAAAAAGGAAAAAAAATAAGCAATAGTCCAATGTTGCACTAGGGGTCAGTAAGAAGCAGTGAATTATGCACAGTCTTGCTCATTTTCAGGGCAATATTTACTGTGGTGTACTAACACCATGCAATGCTATTAATGCATGTGCTAGCCTGCATTGATATGCCAGGAGAACAGTCAGCTATACTGTAAGTTTGAGCCATTCTGTTCCTGTCATTCAATGCTGGAGCTACTTAGATTATACATACAAACCCTTAAAATGTGATGCAGCTGCTTTCAGCCAACACACAAAATGTGGTTCCTAAGGGGCATTGCGTGCTTACTTGTTCAAGTAAGTAAGCATTTTATTTTTAAGTTTCGACATTACTCGCAGTATTCGGTATTAATGACTACTGAATACAAACTAGTGAATGTAATACATGAATAAGAATTTGATATCAAAAATAAGCAAATAGTTTTAGGGCTCAAGTTTATGCACTTTAGTCTCTTCAGTGAATGCATGATCGATCAGCAATTAAGCAATGCAAATACTGTGTATTAGACTCTTATAACCTACTTCTGCTATAATACTCAACATATTTCATGATAAAATATAATGCATCAGGGCAAAATGAAGAACGTATAAACTGTGAAGGAAACACTTATTACTGAGAATGTTTGGGGGTATTACGGAAATTTAATTATTGAATAAATACATTTTCAATTTACCAATTTAAAATCTAGATCCGAAATTTATATATTCCTGTAAAGCTGCTTTGTGACAATGTCCGTTGTTAAAAGCGCTATACAAATAAAACTGAATTGAATTGAACTGAAATAAAACATTTGTGGGGTTTTTCCTTTCAGTTAAAGAAGCTTGTTTAAGGTATAGGAATAGTGCATAATATAAACATGGCTTCCACGTGCCACAGGGGTTCTCTTTCACCCCTAACCACAGGGGCAGTGAGAATCATCTGGATGCTTTGTTGTTCATGTGTGCAAACATACCGAGACTGTCTAAGTCAAGTATGTGATTATGACATAATGTTTGAAATAGCCCTGATACAAAGACAAATTTCCTATCGTTTTCTTGCCTCATACACATCGGGCCACATACGACATACGAGTCGCGTTATATGCGTTAAAAGGAGTGGCGGTTACAGCTCTGAACTACTAATCCTATGGCTGATCGAACTCCGGTACGACCAAGCCGTGTCTGTTGGGCCCTTGAGCAAGGCCTCTAACCCTCATCTGCTCAATTGTAAATCACATTGACAGAACGAAAGCTCCACCCAAGCGCGCTGTGGTGGCGCAGACTGCGTCCACATTAATCCGAATGGACCTGAAAACGATTTCCGCTTTGAAAAAGGTTGTACAAAATGACATTAATCTTTAACAGCGTTATGAAACTGGATAGCGGGCACAACAACTGCAGTACATCATCCACCATCTTGTTTGTTTTGAGTTGAATGTGTCACATGACTAAAAATACGTCATCGTTTTTTTTAATATCTCCGGTTTTCTCAGTCCACACCACAAAGCGAAAACGCCGTTTTCAAATTTATCCACTTGGGAGAGTGTTTATGAAAAGGTGTTCATGTGGACGGAAGGCCAAAGCGTAAAGAAAAAGACCGTATCATAGCCGACCCTCAACTCTGGCCTCAACAATCTGGTGTATATGAAGAAAGAAATTTCACTGTACTGTGTATGTGACCCTAATGGCTTCTTTTTCTTATACACTTTGAGGTTTTTTTTTTTTTTTTTGACACTTGACCTGTACTCGAGTGCACACCAAATAACTGAAGCCTGGTCTGCCAAAAAATCTGGGGTCTTTGTCTTTGTCCAAGTGAACCGGTGTTCAGTGTATTTGTAGTGGGAATACAGGTTTAACAAAATGAAGTGAAAGGGACTACTCGCTTATATTACTTCAGTAAAGTTGGTTCATTTTCAACATTCATCTTATTGGCACTAATAACATTTAAATGGATTGTGGAAGCTGTCACTATCTGTTCTGCGCCCCCTGCCCGAATTTGCACCATTTGCACCATTACTGAGAATGGTGCGCACCAGCTGTTGTACAGTCTCAGTGAAATCCGGTATATAACTTTGTGTTAAGACTAAAAAATATAGACAATCTCTCACTGCAGAACAAAATATATTTATTTCTAATGCCCACACAGAGCGCACTTTAATGCACTTGCCTTTGTTTTCCTGTATAAATATGTTTTAAAATGTGTATATAGAAATGATCTTAATTTATGGGTAATATTTGCACATTAATAATCGGTAGTTAACAGTTTTCTATATTTTCTCTCATTGCGTGGGTTGCAGAGAAAAAAGAAAAAGAAAAAAAAAAACGAATATCAACGAGAACCAATAAGAAATTTCTAACAAATCAGTGTGCGTGAAACCAAATGAACTAAATGAAAAATGTCATAAAAATTCTAACTCTGGTACAGAAAAACTAGGTAACGACAGGAAGTCAGCAGACTCTTAATTCTACTTTGCTCTCAGATGTTCCCTCGTATCATGGCTTAAATGCAAGGAGCATTCCTCGGAAAATGAATTTAAAGGGGAAGACATATACAGGAAGCCCCTTACTGTGAACACTAGTTTGTCTTCCAGAGCTCCGTGCCAACGTGTCCATTTGAACCAACCAATGCATGACTGAACACAGCATGACGACTACAGATCCAGCAACAGATTTTATGCATTTCACAGCAATGTGGAATTCACCAGACATTTATAATTTTATAAGTGTTTAATAGAAAAAATGAGATAAAGACATATGGCCTACTTGCCAACCTGGGGAGCTCATGCTCAAAATAAAGCGTCTGTCTACACAACCATGTTTGTGTTCCACAGCTGCAAAATGTGATTAAGTTAATTCACATTTCTTGTCGTGGGTGGGCTGGTCACAGGACGTCCAACCACGTTATGGCCCCTCCTTGACAAAAGACAAAAACAAACAAACAAACAAAAAAACACCAAAGAAAAAAACCCCACAAAACTAAACTCTGATGTTCACCCAAGAACCACCAGTATTTTTACTTTTGAGTTCATTTGTGTATATGTGGAAATGTGATATACAAAACTATTATTATTATTATTATTATTATTAATAGTAGTAGTAGTATTTAATACAAAAAACGCATATATTATCGTGGCAAAAGATTTTTCTCCTATCGCCAATAAAACTGCCTTATGTCCCATTGCTGCAGAACGGAGAACAATAGTGCTAGTGTAATATCTAAAATCTATATTATTATTATTATTATTATTATTATTATTATTACTATTATTCATTCATTCATTCATGGCATGGGAGGTGTGAGGGAACCGAAGAACCCGGAGGAAACCCACAGACCCACAGGGACATGGGGAGAACATGCACAAGAAACTCCACACAGAAAATAAGCTGAGCTCAGGATCAAACCTGCGACCCTGAATCTATCTATTTATCTATATGCATTATTTATTTATTTATTTGTACAAAAATTACAGGATACATTCTTGTTATTATTCCATCCATCTATTATCTGTACCGTTTATCCTACACAGGGTTGCGGGGAGTCTGAAGCCTATCCCAGGGAGCTCGGGGCACATGGTGGGGGACACCCTGGACGGGGTGCCAGCCCATCGTGGGGCACGATCGCACACAAATTCACACACTACGGACAATTTAGAAATGCCAATCAGCCTACAGCCTGCATTCCTTTGGACTGGAGGAGGAAACCAGAGTACCGGAAGAAACCCATGAGGCACGGGGAGAGCATGCAAGCTCCGTGCACACAGAGCGGAGGCAGGACTTGAACCCACAACCCTGGAGGTGTGAGGCAAGTGTTAAGCCACCGTGCCCCTGCTTAATAATAATAATTAATAATAATAATAATAATAATAATAATAATAATAATAATGTGGATATTCCTTCTCTGTGTGTGTGTGTGTGTGTGTGTGTGTGTCTCATTGGTGGTGGAAGTGGAAAGCATACTACTGTAATCAGCTTACATGATCATAACATGCTCGTTGGCCGGGAGCGCGCCTGAGTGTGACTCCACGCGTGCCCGCGCATGACTGATAGAGAGAGCGAGAGAGAGAGAGAGAGAGAGAGAGACTGACTGACTCCAGTGTGTATGTGTGGTGTCCGAGTGACATCAGTTGAAGAAACTACGAGGAGTTTACAATCCTTCATCTGCTCAAAGTCATTTAGATCAGTATCCGGGTAGCGCGATAATTCATGCGCGCGCCTCTCATACACGTCCCCCCCCTCTCCCTCTCTCTCTCTCTCTCTCCCTCTCTCTCTCTCCCTCTCCTCCACTTTACTGCTCACTCGCATCGCAATTATACTACATTTAGTAGTTCGGCATCTTCCCCCCCCCCTCCACACACTTTCCCGCCGACAATATGGATTAAATTGAGGTTTATTTGGTTGCCATAGCTTAGCCACCTCGTGCAGCCGCAGACATGGGCATTTCTAACGGCCGCCTACATCCTCACACGGCGAACCGATGTGGGTTCTTCTAGCCCGGATGAGGCTTGTTAGAAAGTACCGTCAGATTACCCGGTGAGGCGGGTGGGTGCGTTCGATGCCGTTGGATCATGTCCTATGTGTCTTCACAAGGTAAGAGCTCAAATAACATATTTATGCCTGTTTGTACTCTTTTTCCCCCCCAATCTATTTCTCTTTCTCCGTCTCTCCCCCTGCTGAGACGGGCTCCGGCGTTGCGTAATTCGTTTATAATCCGTGTTTAAGACAGGACAGTGTGTATCTGATAGGCTGCGGTCGTATAGAAATTCTTTTAAACGTTAGGCATCTGCAAAAAAAAAAAAAAAAAAAAAAAAAAAAAAATCGCTTCCATGGCGACGGTTGTTATGCGACGGCTGCTATAGTGAAGCGGGTCGAATCTCAGCCGTTACCTGTTGTTGGATGATTAAACCACTTCACAACACTTAGAGATGGGTAGATAGATATATTTTACCGCTTCGTTTCAGGGAAACAAACGAAAAAAAAAAAACAAACGCGCGAAAGTTTACCCCGTGCTTTTCCACTTTAACTTTGATCCAGTAACCGGATCGACGGGGATTCGACCGACCACAAAACGGTGCGATCAAACCTGCGCGTGACGGCGTGACGCGGTTGTTGCGCGCCGATGCAGCAGCTGTGCGCTCCAAGGCCAAAACAGTTTATTTATAGAAGGCGAAACGACCCCAGTAGTGTGTGGAGAAGCAGCAGCAGCAGCAGTGTGTGTGTGTGTGTGTGTGTGTGTGTGTGTGTGTATGGTAGTCGTGGGCACAAGTGAGGAACACACCGACGAGGTGCATGCACTAGGAGAGAGACTCGAGAGTAACAGGACCACTTCAGTTTAAATGGCGAGGTCATTTTTCTCCGCTCACTCACACACACACACACACACACACACACACTCTACAGGACAATGGAGAGAGAAAAACACACATCTAAACCATATAATACTAATGATAGCACTCACTCTTGCGCCTTATTTTTTTCTTTTTGCATTTTATTTTTTTTACTCCTTCCTTGTAAAAATAAACTGGAAGATATGTAAGACGTTATTTTAAAACAACAACAACAACAACGTGTTAAGCCATGGCCTTAGCAAAAATTTATTAAGTTGCTGGATTAGTGGTTAGCACGTTTGTCACGTTTGTGGGTTCGAATCCCACCTCCGCCCTGCGTGCACAGAGTTTGCATGCTCTCCCCGTGCTTCGGGGGTTTCCTCCTGGTACTCCGGTTTCCTCCTCCAGTCCAAAGACAAGTGCTGTAGGCTGATTGGCATCTCTAAATTGTCCGTAGTGTGTGAAGGCGTGTGCGATTGCGCCCTGCGATGGGCTGGCACCCCGTCCAGGGTGTCCCCCTGCCTTGTGCCCCGAGTTCCCTGGGATATGCTCCAGGATCCCCGTGACCCTGTGTAGGATAAGCGGTATGAAAAATGGATGGATGGAAATCCCACTTGGACAAACAGACCTCTGGTCCAGAAAACTTGTTTGTGTTTGTATATCAGCCAATTTATAGACACTATACGGGCCATCTAAGATCCTGGGAGAGGAACTTGAACATGAATATGGGCAGGAATCGTTCAAATCATTCAAATAACTGTTAGAGACCTAATCTTGGAAAAAAAAGGACTAATCTTAACTAACGCACCTTTAAGAATGCCAATTTTTAGTATTAAAAAAGTGTCTTTTCTACACCAGGAGTCAGGAGTCGTCAGCTGGTGGACTGCAGTCTGGACCCAGGGAAAGTATTTCAGCAGATCGCACCGAGCGCTTGAAAAAAAAAAATACACCAGAGGAGCCGATAAACGAATAAAAAAAAAAAAAACTGGCCATAGATCAGCGACTCGAGTTTTCTAAACAGTTTGTTTCTGTAGCAGATCCTCCGCCGCAGTAAATCTCACACTTATGCAAATTATTTAGCTGAAGGCATCTCATCAGACCAGAGTCTAGCTACAAGGCTTAAGACATTAAATCAGAGAGAAGAGTGTTTTCACAGACTTTTAAAAAAAAAAAAAAAAAAAGGACTGCAAAAACAGACTGTTAAAAGATAAACGGACGGAGAAGTATGCGTGTATTATTTTTGTTCTTTACGCTACAAAAGAGAGAGAGAAAAAAAAAAAGCTTTAAAAATCCAGAGCACGACACTTTTATCATTAAAGCTCGTGCTCTTATTGTGACACTTATTACTTTCACTTCCTGGTCCTGTCATCCGAATTGTATCCAGCTGTTTCTGTTTAGTTCATAATTAGAATGTATATTTATACCCTCATATTTCTGTCTCTTGTTGCGAAGCTTCGTCCATGTTAATGTGCATCATTGAGCCGGTTTCCCGTGTTTCCTTATTTCCTCTGTTCCATGTCCAAGCTCCCCAGCATTAGTTTGACTTCCTGGTTTTGACCCTCGTGCCTGGGTCTCCCATGCTACGGACTGTGACTGTGATGATTTCTGCTCTTCCCTCAGTAAACACGCTGATTTCACACGCTTGCTTCCTGTTACTTCTACACGCACGTTACACGTTGTATGCTTTGGTGGTTGTGTAGCTAAAGCAGAACTTTTGACTTTTCAAATATGTTCTTATTAATACAGACTTGGCCTTAGGAAAAAAAAGGGTTCCTCAAGGATTTTATAAGGGTTGCACTTGGAACCTTTTCTGAAAGGAAACCCCTCTTTTGTAAGTCGACGTATGAACTGAAGCTCAAACGGATTTTTTTTTTTTTTTACTTGAACACAATGTCCCTGTCATAGTCTGAGAAAAACAGGTACACCAGATTGTACTGTTCGTTTATATAAAATGCCTATTACTTAGGTGGTACTTCTAGTTAAAGGACAGTAAACTATAAAAGATATTTAAGATAAAAACCTCGGGGAGCAAAAATGTACCTGTGCTGTGAGTGACAGTGAGTGGTTTCCTTGGCTGGAACATACTGTAAGACAGAGATTTCACACTCCAGCTGGAGCCATTTGTCCCATATGATCGCTCTCCAGGTGGAAGAATTGGCAAGTCTACGGCCGCTTTACATCCTTCCTTACATCCTGCCTTCATCCAGAATTAGAGAAATCAGAAACCATTTTCATCGTGAATGATGACAGTAAGCACATATGAATCTCTGACGTTATGCCAGTTTTGGTGAAATACTGCATGAGGATTAGATATGGCTGGTAGAACTTTAATAATTTTCAGTCCAGACAAGTTAAAACCCGTGGTTACTTAGGGTGGCACAGCGCCAGTGTCCTGGGTTTTATCCTGAGCTCGGGCTGCTGTCTGCGTTGTGTTTTTTTTTTGTGTGCGTCTATGAGTTTCGCATATTCTCTGTGGGTTTACTTAGGGTTATCTGGTTTCTGCCCACTGTCCAAAAACATGTGGATTGGCTACACGAAATTAGGTATGAATGTATATGTGTGTGTGTGTGTGTGTGTGTGTATCGTGACCATTGTGGACTGGGATCCCATCCAGGGTTTATTCTACCACCTTGAGTCCAGTGTTCCCGGGATCCACTGTGACCCTGACCAGGATAAAGCACTTACTGAAAATGACTGAACGTAGCTGCTTATCCCACAATGCAGTTGCTATCGACATAACCGACTCTTATGTGCCTGAACTCAAGCACATTCGGCCCAGCTATCTGCACTCTTAGACACTAAACTGTATGCTTTTCATTGGGTTGGGTACCCTCAAAGGTATGTAATTTATATCTTTAGTTACCTGATTGTAAAGACATCATTACAGAGCATCATCAAAGCCTATAATTGGACCATTGAGGGTACATTTACACTGCTTGTACCTGTACAGAACCTGACAGTGTGGGTGGCTTCAGGTCTCCAGAAAAGGAGCACTCCTGTCAACGTTCTGGCTTACAGCCAAGCCACACACTGCTGAACGAAATTGTATTTCAGTATACTACTACAGGGATCCTGGTCATGTCATACAGCCGAACAACATGAAGGTAGTATCCTGGTACATTTATTTCTGAGCGGCTCTAGGGCTTTGGAGGATGTTGAACATACGAATGAGTCCATATGAGCCTCAAGAGCACTTCAGTCCATGCATATGGTGGCTCTTTGGATGAGATATCATGTGGCACACACGCCTTGGAAGATGACATGTCAAAGATGCAGATTTTGAAACAGACGAGACAAAGAGTACCTCGACAACAACAGACACATTGACACAAAAACCCAGACGCACAAAAAAGAACAGACATTAAAAGAAATAACCATTAAACCAGTGAGCAGGCAGAGGGATCAGTGTGAACTTCACAAAGATTATAACTTCACAATGCACAAAGGAATGTTCCCGACTATTTATAGCATGTTTAGACACAGGTGTCCAATATTCTGGAAGATGATATTACAGTATGAAATTAGTTTTGGCTCTTCAGATAGGTTCTACTGCAAAGCAAGGCTCTGTGTTCAACAATACATTACGCCAAGTGTTCCAGGACATTAAAAGTGCTGTTTTTTTGTGAATGAAAAATCATCAGGCGAAACTTCCAGCAGAACCGAACTGACATGCTTGTTGTACCAATGGGACACATTCGGGTTAGAGTTGTATTGAGACACTTTTTTTTATGTTGCATTAAAAGATACTTGTCTTTCACGAATCGTTCCATCCAGGATTTCGTGATTCGCAGTGAACTCTGCGATATTCGGAGGAGCTTGCGATTTTTTTATTTATTTTTTTTTCAAAATTACCGCAGATTTTGCGCAGATTCGGGCCAGGATGCCTCATGTGACGTCATCACGACGCGCATTCATCCGGAGCCCTTTCTGATTCACGTGCGTCGGACGTGAGTACGGCGAAAAGGTTCTCGTTTGCCAACAGACATCACTGTGAAAGACCGTGCGAAACAGTTACGTGCAATTGCGATTTCACCAATTCAAGCAGTTTTCTGCAAGAAAAAAAAAAAAAAAAAAAAAAAAAGGACAAAAAACTCCACAAGTTGCATCGCAAATTAAAAGGAAAACGCCGCAGAAAAATCGAGCATTTTTGGCTGCAACCATCACAAAACAAACAAAAAAAACAAAACAAAACAGTGAAATCCTCTGTGGACTGACTAATTATTTACAGGCTAGTAAATTTTCATTAAGCAACACACCTCAAGTCACGTTCCAGTTATTCGGCTATAAAATATGCCAACGTATTCAACACACACAGTATTGGCGTCAGGAACACTTGGTACCAGGTCAGCACTCTGCACCTTTGCTCCTCTGATGGTCTCAACCAGATTTACCGGCTGTGCATTCTTTGTATGAATTCTGGAAGTCTGGGAAGGTGAAAGCTAACTGTCCCAAGTACCCCTCTGTGCAGAAACAAAAGTTGAACCAAAGGTCCAGGAGGTGGAGGCGGCTCAGTGTGTTTAAGGCTGAATACGTGTGTAGATTTTTTTTAGCTCTGCAGCAAGGACTGTTTCAACTGTCCTGCTGCCTTTACATGCACACAGATGCAACTTTGGATTGGCTCTGATTGGCGGTGAGAGAAGACGGCTGTCTTTCCGTTTCAGCAAGCAGGGCATTTATGTTCCCTTGGACTGCCTTCCCACAATACCATGAAGGCATTTGGTGTCCATAATAACTGAATTAGCCTTTCAAGTTTCCCATGATATCTATGGAATAAAACACTTCAGGGTGTGCTGTTATCGGAAAAATAATCAGTGGCAGGGTAATTTGATGCAGCCGGACACTGAAGTCGATTATTTTCCTATAACAGCACATCTTTCCTATAACAGCAATTTGCTAACACTAGCAACGCTTACCAGATCTTGCTAGTCAAACTTTTAAAAAAATTTTTTTTTATCCATTTATAGTTACAATAATGTTGCTTAAATGTAACATTATCACCCTGTTATTGCTTACAGTATATCAACTATAAACCGTTGTTCACAAATCCTCTCTCTTCTCTCTTTCTTGATGTTAACAAGACAAAAAAAAGAAAAGCAGGATGATCTTATGTGCAGGATAAAGTCATGCGATGTGCTACGTTACTAAAAATTCACCAGCATGGTTCCATGAGACGCCACGATCAGTTTTGGGTCACAATGAGGAAAGATGGCTGTCCATGTGGAGTATAGGATGGCGCTGATCGTTTTATAGTATATCGATACCGATATCAATAATTTGTTGAATATCAATATACTGTATATCTTATACATGAAGTGTTCTCAACTCCCTGCGCTTCACAGTGTGAAGCTTTCCCTACTCTCAACACACCGACTCAATTATTAACTGATCAGTTGGAGCAGGTGTGCGAACAGTAGGGAAGAGTTTAATCTGTGCAGGTCCCCAGGACCGGCGTTAAGAACCCCTGATATAAATAATATTCATGATATGCCGTGGTCATTATTTTATATGACTAAAAGATCGGTCATACTGGAGGTTTGCTACACTATGTTCTTCGCTGGACGAGGCAGTTATGAGTGCTCCTGGTGTCACGAGGTTTTGAAGGGAATCTTGGTGCAAGTTTCCACGTCTTTTCACATTCAAAGGGCCTTTTTTTCACAAGGCAACTTTGATTAATTTTCATGCATTTTTAATTTTTCCGGTTGGATTCTAAGAGTTTGATCTCTTTCTCTTAATCCCAGTCCAAGCCGTGTTATTCCCTTCATCTACACTCAGTAGTCCTTTAATATTTTCAGGTCCTTTAACTGTATTGAATAATATGTGTGTATTTTTTATTTATTTTTTTTGCCATTATTTTAATGATCTTAGGGCACATAAAAGAAATGTAATTTATTTTTCACAGTGCAGTGCGCTGCCAAGAACAATCCTTCCAGAACGCTGATCTAATGTGCGCTCATATTTCATCCCTCTGGTAGCACATCGTTTGCATGAGTTCATTAACTTTTAATAGTCTTAGATACAGTGTCGAACTCTTTGGGTGTTATCCTATCCTGAAAATAATGTTAGTGTTGCTATTTATACAGGAAATGGATTAAAGAGTTACACAACGCTGAAGATTATAGAATAACGTCAATGCCCTATCCGTGTCTGAGAGAGACTCACTGTGGCCTTGCAGTCCATGATGACTGAAGCTTTGTATTAAATGATCATTTTTTTTTTTTTATAAATATACTGCAGTGTGAACCTTCGATCTTGCCAAGCTGAACGCACAACAAACTGTAACCTGACTAACTGTAAGTGTGCTACAGTCATTTTGTGGCAGAGAGCATGACGTGTTTAACATCTTTTGTATTCGTGTGCTCTCTTGTTGGATGTCAAAAGTCGTTCTTGGTACCATCCCGAAGCTGATACCATCATTTTGTTCACCAGATGAGATTTCTAGGGGAAAAAAAAAAAAAAAAAAAAACCATTCGACTGAAGAATGTTTTAGCAATGTAGTATTTTTAATACAGTAGATTTTTCTTTAAACCCATCACCACCACCATCACCTACCCACCTTTGTGAGGGCCATAAAGACTTTCTTAGCAATATATAATGTTATATTTTTATGGATTATTAAAGCCACTCCTAAGAGAGGGAAAGAAAAAAAAAGAAGAAAAATGAAGAAAAAAAGAGGGTACGCATTTGTTAACAGTAAAAGTATATTTTTTAAGACATTAAAGACATTATTGAGAGAGAGAGAGACACACACAAAAAAGAAAGGAAGGAAAGAAAAGCAAGAAAAAGAAAAAATGAACGAAAAGAAAAGAAACCCGCCACCATTGACGACTTCCTTTGCAATATATAAAGTTATACATTTAACGCATTTTAAGGACTTAAAGCTACACCTAAGAGAGGAAGCTAAAAAGCCAAGGAAAGAAAAGCAAAAGAAAGAAAAAGGGAAAAACAGAAATATATAAAGTTAGGTTTTTGTGGACTATTAACACCTCCTAAAAGAGGGAGAGATAAACAGTACAAAAGAAAAAGAAAGCAAGAAAAAAGGAAAAAAAAACGTACTATATATGTCTACTATATATATACTATACGTATGTACTACGTATGTTTTACTGTATATGTACTATATATGTCCTATACGTACTATACAGTCCATACAGGGTGTTTTGTGATTGTTGCGGCAAAAACCGCTCGATTTTGCTGCGGCTTCCCCCCCCTCCCCCCCCCAAATTTGCGATGCAGCTTGCGGTAGTTTTTTTGTGCTTTTTTTTTTTTTTTTTTTTTTTGCGGAAAACCACTTGAATTGCCGAAATTGCAATTGCAGTGATGCTTGTTGTTAAATGAGACCGTTTAGCTGTACTCATGTGCGATGCATGTGAATCGAACAGGGCTTTGGCTGAATGCGCGTCGTGATGACGCCACATGACTGAAAATCTGCGGTAGTTTTGAGAAATGACAAACTCCTCCGAATATCGTGGTAGTTTGCCCGATTTTGCGTTATTTTCTGCGGTCACAAAATCGAAAGAAATTCCGGGAGGGACTGATAGATTATTCAAGCCAGTCCTAAGAGAGGGAGCGAAAAAAGAGACGGAAGGGAAAGCAAGAGAAAGCAAAAATAGTAATAAAAAAATAAGCAAACTAAAAAAAAAAAATAAAAAAAAAAAACTTAGGAAGGGAGCGAAAAGAGAGAGGAAAAAAAAAACGGATTATGAAAATGCGCATCAGCCAATCAGAAACAAAACAAAATTTGACAGCAGAACGGGAAAAAGTACAAAGAGATAAAAACAATACGATGCGATGAGGAAAATTCTAGAGTGAAAGTATCCTGAGCAGCAAGAAATCTATAAATAAAGACAGTATTCTGATAATATTTTAATAAAGTAATAGAAGTAATAAAGGTTCAGCCAGGTTTTGTGAATTGAAACGGAATAACTGACCCATGCCTAGACACCACAGTACAGTATATAATTTACCTGCTTAGAAATTTCCTTTTTAAAGCGTGAAAGAACGCAGAAGTGTTTTTTTTTATATAGGCCTATCAGGAAAGAGTAAGCAGGCAGAAAGCTCAAACTGACACCCACAGGATCTTTAGCTCCTTTTGTTGCCGTAAATTGGTGCTTGATGGGTTTGAACATCAACGGCACTAATGATAACTGCACTCATCAAGAAACCCTAAAGTGGAAGTGTGGACTTGGCACACACTCACTCACTACCTCATTGTCTTCCACACAAAATCAGACACCACACTTAAATGTTATTTAAAAAAAAAAAAAAATTTTATAAACATGCGGTCAATTCTTGCTTTATTCCGGAAATATGAATGCAAATGAGACATAGATTACTGAGTAGCGTAGTATGTTGCGGTGTAATCTGAAATCAGTCAGCTTGTGCTTTTTAATGGTGGTAAAATAAAACACCACCACCCAACCCAGTGTATGTTATAAGCTTGTTCCCCGGTGTGCCCTCAGCCTAGCATTTAGCTAATAGTGACTGTTTATGCATGGGTGCATTGCCAATACAGCAAACAGTATCATAGAAATTTAGCTGAACCCGTCTGGAGCAAAAACACATTCGTATTCAAATCAGATGGTTACTTCTGCTATAACTGATAACAAAACAGACAGTGTTAAGGTTTCCTGGTTGTCTATTTTAAAAACCCTCACCTTATCAGCTGCCACTTAGAGCAGCTAATGCAGAGTGTACACTACATTACTTCTCGAATTCTCAGAACTGCTCACCCTTTCACACTAAATGTGTTTTTTTGCTTGTATTTCCTCATTTGTAAGTCGCTTTGGATAAAAAAGCACTACACGCTCGCTCACAGACGAGGACGAGGGTCACACACTACACGCCCAAACACGAGGAGCACGCCCAAATCCTTCTTTCTCATGAAAATGAATGCGAGAGCTGTCTATCATGTGCCCTTACAACTTACCACTATTTGGAAGGAAACAAGAAAAAAAAAAAACAAATAAAAGAGAAATGTGGATCACGGATGGGTTGAGGAGATGCAGGCGGAGAGGCTTGCCTGTTCAGCAAAGAGAACTGGAGTTATAGTGTCTATTTTTTTATCAGTCCGTGCAGGAGTTTTTTTTGTGTGTTTTTGCAGAAAACTACTTGAATTGGCGAAATCGCAATCGCATCAAATTGTTTTGCGCGGTCTTTCGCAGTGATGTTTGTTGGTAAATGAGACCTTTTAGCTGTACTCATGTTCGACGCAGGTGAATCGAGGAGGGCTTTGGCTGAACGCACGTTGTGGTGCCGTCACACGGCACGTCTCGGCCCAAAACTGTGGAAAATCTGTGGTAATTTTGAAAAATTGCAAGCTCCTCCTCCTCATATTACAGAGTTTACTTGACTTTGCGTTCATTTCTGAGATCGCAAAATCACGGAATCCTGGAGGGATTTTTACTATGCATCATATGCATTATACTGTGCATCTCCAGGAATCATGTCATAATTCTTTTTATTTTTGCTGTTCCTGACAACAATTTGGCATGGTACAACATGCCAAATAATTTCTTACAGAAGCAATCTTAATCTTAATCTTGTTTAAATTTTGCCCTCGCGCTGCCACACGAATGGTGAGGGGTGAACTGGATTCAGGAATCTGCTGCACATGATGAGCAGATGAATTTACTTTTCTCTCGTACTCTCATCGGCTGTTCGTCAGCACTGTTCTTGCGACTAGTCACAGAAGGATTCCCAAGACACAATTCATCTCTGAGAAAGTAAATTATGCTTAAAAATACTGGCACCTCAGTGATCGCTGGCAGCCTGAGAAAATTGTGGGCTGCGGGCGTCGCTGGAGTGCGCAGCATCTAGCCGCTGGTCTGGAGGGGTTGTAGTCACCGACTGGGAAATCGAGGCTAAAATCATATAGGGTTCACTCGGCTTTAGATCTGGCCAAAATATATGAGCTGAATTCATTTTTAATGAGCCCCCATCTGCTTTGCAGGTGTGTCAGCATCATGAGATCAGATGAAGGTGGTGTTTTGAACTGAAGTGTTCTTGATGTTGCCCACTGCATCTGCTTAGACCCATATTAATTTGCAAAGTGTTTCATCACCTGCACAAGGCTTAGCATCAGTGATGCAGTGTTCAGATTCTTCCAGTTCAAGTGTGCTACTTATTGAACCGGCTACACAATCAGTTCAACGCGAAAGATCTCCACAAACAACATTGTTTTCACTTTAGAAGTTTAGTTAAGGATTCAAGATTCGGACAAACAATGGGCCTCATTTATATCTTTAAGTAAAGTTGTGAGTAAATGTTTGCGTAAACCAACTCGAATAAAAAATTTCCTCAGGTTTTACAAAAGTTCAGGGAACGCTGATTTTCTTTGTACTTGCGTGTGTATGTTCGTGAATACCAAGCACTCATAAATTACCAAGTGCATGCATGGCACAGCTGATTTGCATGTTTATGATGCCCACAAAAGTCCAAAAAAATTTAAAGTGCACAGAGCTGTGTGCATGAAACGAAATGAATGATCAGGGTAAAGCCTGAAAAACAGAAGTGGAAGTTATTTTGACTCACTTCTATGCCAATAAAATATTTAATAATATATAATATTAATAATAAAAAGGGAGCACTAAATCTTCCATCAGCTGAGGCATGGTTAAGGCTTATGGCTACGCATGCGCAGATCCTCCAATTAAACGGCGCCATTTCTTTTGTATTAATTGAAGGATTACTTTTAATTATCTTAATTTATGAGTTTGTGTTGGCACGCTTTATTTATTTTGTGTATTCTTTAATTAATGCCAATAATATAAAATGTTCTAGATGGTATTCTTAGTCCTTGACCTTGTGAACTAAAAACATGAGGATGCGTTTTTTGATAGAGACTCCGAAGCTCTTCTATAAGTCACCCTGGATAAGGGCTGTCTGCTAAATGCTGTAAACGTAATAAAAATGAACAGTTTAAACTCGACATTGAATGATATCGAATCATATATGAATACTTAATTTCTTGTGTAAACGCTCATACTAAGGATTTACGCATAAATCTGTTCGCACACTTATTATTATGCATAGCACTTATCGGCCCCATTTTACATATTATACTTACATTACACACACTTAATGACATGTAGGCAGCTGGCATTTGTGATTTTTACTTATTTAAAGTGTTTTAAATCCGTAATGCTCTATTGGGTTCATGGTGTGTTGTTCCTCCAAATACCAAACATGCTAAATATAAAATTGTAACTCATTCAAAAAAAAAACCAACCAACCAAACAAACAAACAAACAAACAAACAAAAAAACCCTACCTTACATTTCTATCATGTGTCCTTTAGTATAATTTGTAATTTGATTGGACAATGTGTGCTTAATGTGTCTACTTTTACTTAATTAATAATAATAATTCGTTACATTTATATAGCACTCAAAGTGCTTTACATAGTATAGGGGGGAAAATCCCCGCAACCACCACCAGTGTTATGTTATGTTGTGACGGCAGCCATAGTGCGCCAGAACGCCCACCACACACCAGCTATAGGTGGAGATGAGAGGAGGGTGATGTAGCCAATTCAGGGATGGAGATTATGAGAGGACCATGATAGATAAGAGCCAATGGGAGATTTTTAATGACTACAGAGAGTCAGGACCTCCGTTTAACGTCTCATCTGGAAGACGGTGCTCTTTTTACGGTATAGCGTCCCCATCACTATACTGTGGCATTAGGACCCACACAGACTACAGGGAGAGCGCCACCTACCGGCCTCCCTGATACCACTTCCAGCGGCAACCTTAGTTTTCCCCAGGAGGTCTCCCATCCAGGTACTGACCAGGCTCAACCCTATTTAACTTCACTGGGAAACCAGGCGAAAAACAGGTGTTAAAGTAAATAATCCACCTTGTTTATTTTCATTACCCCTGCGGCTATATCACTGTCAATCACCGCTGATGACGTGTTACTGATGTATGTGAAAAATATCAGTGCAAATGGAGGTCAGATCCCTGACATGCTGCACGAATCAACAGTCTGGGCTGGAAAGAAATCAGCCCCAGGCTCACCTCTTCATACAAGTCTGTGTATTTGTCTTATGACCATTGATGCTGTTGCACTCGGTTCCACAAAAGTCTAAAATAATCCATTTTAAGACATTTTTTTAACAGCAGATAATCTGATGTGGATGAGAAAAAGGAAATTAATTATTTATTTTTTTTTATCTTAGAAAGACCAGCCACCCCTGGAACTATACTAAGCTAAAGAATAAATAAAAGACTAATGAATGATTGTTATTAATAGCACTACTGAAACCACACTCACTAAAGTCAGAAGTTTTTAATAAACAGACAAGTACACCTTAGTAAAATGGGTGTGCAGAACCTTTGTCAGGTGATATTTCGGGAAGAATCGCAAGTATCTATGTACATATTCCAGATTCATAAAGACAACATTTTGTACAACTAACCGTTGCATTTATTTATTTATTTATTTATTTATTTATTTGGTGCACAATGAATCATCCATCCATTACCCTGTTATTCTATGGAATGAGGCCAGCGAAGGACCACCATCGTGCAGATATTATGTAGCTGGCTCTCAGGATTTACACTGAACTGGTTGCAACCGCATGTGTGGTGCTGGTACGAGCAGTGTTTCCAGGATTATAAAAACCTCAATGTCACTGCTGGGTCAGCATGAAAAGTAACGAGCAATTAAGACACACTGTGCGTGAAGAAAAGATAAGAATAAGGAAAAAAGAATCCCCTCCAACCGTAGCCGTATTGATGACTTTAAGTAAATGACTAGCCTGGGTGAGTAAAATATGCTACTTGGTATATTTAATAGTCTTAGATACAACGAGCAGCCCTCATATTACATGGATAAATGATTACAATTTTCTTAAAAATGAAATTAGAGCAGTTGAATATAGACCTAAGTGAGCAATTTAAAAGTCATTTCCCCCTGTGCTTATAACTTTATTTTTCCGTGGCAAGGTTGACCTTTTCATGGAACCGTCCCGTTGTTAAATTACGAGATATATTTGAAAATAATGAAAACCACCAAGGTGTTCCAGCACCTCCTGTTTCTTTACAGACTGTATCTGCTAGCTGTATCTGGCGACCCATTTACTGAATGCCAGGAATCATTTTGTGGATTAACATTTAATTTTAAATAGTTTCATAGCATGTAATATTTCTCCTGCCATTGTCCTGTCAAAAAAAATATACACCCTACTGCGTTCACTTTGTCTACATGACCTTTATAATGAAATTGGTTTGGACTGGATCCAAAATCTTACGTCAGCTTTTTATTATTATTTTTTTTTATTTTTTTTTTTTAGGACTATCTTATAAATAGATGCTTTCTTACCTAACCACCCTCTGAGGCAATCTTTTTTTAGGGGATAAAGTGAACATCCTGCACTCTCAGTAGAAAAGCTACTGATTTATATCTTTAAGGCATAGATGCTGTCTTTGGGGTGGTACCTTAAATGGACATTAAGTACCGCTGTTATGTCTTTGAGGGTAGATTTACACTGTAACCTGGGCAACAAAACTGAACCTGAGAGAATAAAAAAAAAAAAAAAATCATGATCTATGCAGGATACACTGTGATGGCTGGACGGAGAGGCGATAAAATAGAAAGCCGCACGACATTGCTGACACTGATGAGATCCAGCTCTCAGTAAGTTTATTGTTGCTGACTCAGACGTGTTTTTGCTCCCTACTGCAACACATGCAGAGTCAAATTAGCACATTACAGCACTGTACACACACACACACACACACACACACACACACACGCACACACACATACCCTTGAGCAGACAGTATCCTGCTCAGAGTCACTCTAAGCCATCGGCATGCAATTAGGTACCTAGCAAAGCAACCAAGCCGGCAAGATCTGGCCTGCAATCCTGTATGAAATCTGACATGCTTCTAACCTAAGATTGAGTGCTCAGAAATAGCCTGTGCTAAATATGGAGAGAAAAACCTCTCTAAAATTACACAAGCAGAGGAAAAAAAGACCGGGCAAACGAAAACCCTACTGCAAAAACCATGTGGCTATGCAAAATAAATGTCAATGTGATATTAGGTAATAAGACGTCCTTTGCTTATTTGATTACTGGATTTTGTAACGGTGGCATATAAAGTGGTAAGTGGTATATAAATGCTTAGATAACATTGTTTAGTCATATCTCTAGCAGAAAAAAAAAAAGACACCAGAGGGACTTGGAGGCAGAAATGGTTTCATAAGTAAGGAATAAAACACTTGGGGGTGTGCTGTTATGGGAAAATGATCAACGACGCCGGGGGAACAGTATTTCCGTGACATGTTTTATTCCTCTTACTGTATATCACATCAAATTTTCAATAATTACAATTTTTTCATTTATTAAAGAACATGTCTTTTTATCCATTCATTGCTACATGTAATAATGTGAAATCTCCAAGAAACAAGTTCTTGTTATCACTTATGTTATAGCAGCTATAAACAGCCATTCCCAAGCTTCACCATATCAATGTTATGTTCTGGGTAAGGGAACTCAAACCCAACTTGGACCAATCAGCTGTGAGCGACATGACATATAAGTGACGCAACTAATTCAACTTAGTGTCTGTTGCAGTGGCTTCACCATTTCTTCGTAATCCTGTGGACATCTCAGCTCAAATTGTAAGAAGACTACTTTGCAGAGAAAGAGTAAGAGTGAGCCGTATATTAAAGATATGACACGCCAAAGCCACGCTCGTACTGTACCGCAAACTGTATGTATTGCTTCAAATTACATCAAATATGTTGGGGTTATAAGTTTTCGATCCGTTTATTCTCATTGTGAGCCTATAAAAGTAAACGTACGCATTTACACAATCAGCGGTGTTCCCAGCTCAACGGTGTGTGCTGCTTTTTTCTACGTTGAACACTATTGGTTGTTCGGTGCCGACGTCACGCTTTCATGTGCACGCGCTCGTGGACTAACCATAGCTTAAGGATCAAAGCCTGAGTTGACAGAGAAAGCTGATAACCAGCGTCATGGTACCAATAAAGCCTGATTGGATCGGTTTGGTTTTGTCAACCCGAAACTAATCCCGTAACCCTGAGTTTGTTCAGCTACCTTCATGGTGCAGGCCCCTGGTCTATGGTGACATGATTGCATCACACTGCGGACTTGTCAGCTGCACATTCAACAGATTCTACCACATCCTAAAGGTGTCCTATTGGATTTAGATCTGTTAGTGACTGTGGAGGACATTAAATACACTGAAATCATTGTCATGTTTATAGACCCAGTTTGAGACGGAGTGTACCTTGTGACATGGCGCATTAATCATGCTGGAAGTAGCCATTATAAGATGGGTAAATTGTGGCCATAAAGTGACGCGTGTGGTCAGCATCAATACTCAGAAATACTGCAGCATTCAAACCATGCTGGATTGGCATTAAAGGGTGCCAGAAAATATTCCCCACACCATTACACCACCACCACCACCACCACCACCACCAGCCAGGACTGTTGACACATGGAAGGTTGGATCTATGGAATCATGCTGCTGCTGATCAGACCATGTTTTTCCAATTCTAATCATTAGCTGTCCAGTTTTGGTGAGTCTGTGCCCAATGGCCTCAGATTCCCGTTCTTGGCTAACAGGACTGGAACCCGATGTGTTCTTCTACTGTTGTAGTATAAATGCCTCAAGGTTTGATGTGGTGTAGGTTCTGAGATGCTTTTCTGCTCATTGCAGTTACAAAGAGCGGATATTTCAGTTACTAAAGCCTTCTTGTCAGCTCAAACCAGCCTGGTCATTCTTTTCTCGCCTCTTTCATCAACAAGGTGTTGACGTCCTTCACATAACTGATGCTCACTGGATGTATTTGTTCTTTGCACCATTCTGTATAAACTCTAGAGATGGTTGTGTGTGAAAATCCCAGGAGGTGAGCAGTTTCTGAAACACTCAGTCCTCAGACTGGCCCATCTGGCACCAGCAACCATGTCACAGTTAAAGTTACCAAGATCAAAATTTTCCCAATTCTCATGTTTGATGTGAACATTAATTGAAGCTGTTGACCTGTATCTGCTTGATTTATATACACTATACACACTCCTGCTCTGAGCTGAACTTTTTTTAGCTAGGATTACCAAACCTGACACTTAACATGCAGTGAGTGTGATCATAAAAGCACTTTGTGGAGCAAGTTAGGAGCAACCGGTTTAGCAGGAAGCGCTAACTTACCTCTTAGCCTCTGAATCACTAAACAAAAGGATTTTCAGCTACAATTTGTCCACTGTGCTTGTGGAGATGTTGGGCTTTGTGACGCCAACCCCCTGTACAACAGTGTGAAGGGTCTGTTACTCACATCTGACTTGATAATGAGTTGTTGAGCTCCGTGTGGGGAAAACACTGAAGTGTGTGTAGTGAAGTGACTCTCCAAGACTGAATTTAAAGGACACCGCCCGCGTACGGATTTTGAACTTGCGCACAGAAGTCTATTTCAGAGTTTATTGTAAACCAGTGAAAGGTTTACAAGCTACTGTATATCATTCATAAACTGAACACTGACGTCACAGATGCCTCATGCTTACTTCCTTTTTTTCCCTTGGACACAGATGTAATGGTCCAGATGTCTTTATTTAATAATACATTGGCTAATGTCATAATTATGAAATCAAACTGACAATTAATTTTCATACAAATAAATGTGATTAGCATTTTAATTGTCCCTTCTGTTGATCTCTTGTTCATTCCTTAAGTATAACAGTAGGGTAATTTTATGCATACACCACTGTGCCGACACTGACCAGAAGATTTTTTTCTTTTTTTACTTCTAGATAGTAAAATTTGCAAAGAAAGCACAAATAATGAATATACAAGACAAAAATACACAAACGGAAAAAAAAAATGCACTAATAATCAAAATATTATCTACAGCGCATTTTAGGGAAATAAATTGTTGTATCATGTTAACCAGTAGGAACTATTGAACTGTTGCTTTAATTCCCATCCATTTCCATTTCTGGAGTGATAAATATCACATCACCAACCCAAGCTGTAACAGTTTCACAGACAATATGTCCTAACAATATCATGCTACACTGCCTGCCCCCCAAAAAGGTTGCTTTTTGGATTTAAATAAGCAAATACTTAAGAGCCTATGACTGGATCATTACTGCAGTGATAAATATGTTTCAGCTAGCAACAGTTCTTTTAATCCTGACTGATACAGTGTGTAGGTTCTCATTTCTTAAACAACCATGTTGGAAGACGTATCCCGTGGTCATGGAAAAGATGTTCCTGTGTTTCAGAAGGGGCAAATTATTGGCCTGCATCAAGCAAAGAAAACAACTAAGGAGGTTGCTGAAATCACTGGAATTGGGTTAAGAACTGTCCAACGCATTATTAAAACCTGGAAGGAGAGCGGTGAACTGCAGAAGAAATGTGGTCGGGGAAAAAACGATGAATTATCGTGATCGGAGATCTTTAAAACGTTTGGTGAAGTCACGTCGTAACAAAAATCGACGTGTGTTTAATAGTGAAAGTAAGAGCATTTCCATACGCACAATGAGAGAAGAACTTATAGGATTGGGACTAATCAGTGTGAGGCTAATCGAAATAAAAAAAAAAAAACGACTACAATTTGCTAGGGAGCATAAAGATTGGACTGTGGAGTGATGGAAAAAGTTCATGTGGTCTGATGAGTCCAGATTTACCCTATTCCAAAGCCATGGGCCCGCCAGGGTAAGAAGGGAAGCGCATGAAGCCATGAGCCCGTCATGCATAGTGCCTACTGTACAAGCCTCTGGAGGCAGTGTTATGATCTGGGGTTGCTTCTGTTGGTCAGGTCGAGGCTCAGCAATATTATGGGGCAATAAAATGAAGTCAGCTGAATATACTGAATAACCCCACTGAAAGTCTTTGGGATATGCCGGAGAAGACTTTCCGGAGTGGCTCGACTCTCCCGTCCTCAATACAAGATCTCGGCCAAAAATTAATGCAACTCTGGGCGGAAATAAACGTTGGGATGTTGCATAAGAATGTCAAAACAATGCCACGACAATATTCAGAGTACATTTATAACCAGTAAATCAAATGGGAGCTAGAAGCAACTGAACGTAAGCATCAAGTCTCATTTTTCTGGCCTTTCCAAGAAATCCAATCAGTATTCACAGCATCTGAGTTGGACGTGACTTTACAAAGAATACATACTACATTATACACTAGCTGCGTCTCAAATGGCGCATACTTTTATTCATACTGGGAAACTGCAGTTAACACCTGGAGGATGCACTAAAGGCACTGAAAAATGACATGCGGACTTTTTCGTACTCAGGTTTATTGTTTGCTGCATCATGCATGCTAAGTGTCACGTCTGTCATGGATAATTCTCTACCACACCACCAGAGGGCAACGTCCTAGATCTATTCGTTTGTTCTTTCCGTTTCCTGTGTGTATGGTATATAAAACACATGGTCGTGTAGTCAGAACTAAGCCTTGCTGACCGTTAATGTTTATGTAAGTGCTGAGCCTTTTGTTCTTGACTGTCTTTTTCATATCATATTTATGTACTTAATATTGGCCTCAAATGGCATTTCATGACATATTGTGGTTACATCAGACTGCCAGACATTGGTGCTGGACTTAATCCTCACTCAAGCTGATATTTCACAAGAATAATGCAGAACACACTTTTTTTTTTTTTTGCACTAAATGGCAGTGACAACATATCATGCATCACTTCACAGAAGCAGAAGGAGTAATTAAAAACAAAAAAAAACAAAATTGTAATTAAAAAATAATAAATTCACTTCTCCTTTGTGTAATGAAGCAGACTCGGGGGAAATAGTGAGGATTCATGTGCAGGAGTTCATTAACAGACATAATCCAGATTTCAAAGAGTTTAGGCAAAAAAACGTTTCCAGGTCACACACAGGTGAAGCACTGAACAATAATATCCACCCCTTTCTTTTAACAGTACAAATTATGACTAGTATTTAATTATCTTGGGCACTTACACTAAATTCGTCAAACAAGGTATACCTGTGTTCATTTCAAATCCGCCTGTGCCCGATTGTATGGTTGCACAATAAATATTTCATTTATGGCATTTGGCAGATGCCCTTATCCTGAGTGACTTGCATTTATCTGAGCAGTTGACCTCATCTCATGACCTTCCGAACAGTGGTCCAATGTCTTGGACCACTGAGCTCCCACTGCCCTAAATAGCACTGAATCTGGGAGGTCTCACAGTAAAACCGATCAGATTAGTCTAAGGAACTGCCTGTGAAGCCTTGCAATGCAGTTATTAGGGGAAAAAAAAAGCTGTAGAAGGTTATAAATTTTAGCAAAGCTTTGAACCTTCCTAGTAGCACCGCGATAACAAAGTGGAAAAAAATATGCCGCAAACCCAGACACTACAGATCAGATCATCCTTCCAAATTGAGCACGTGGGCAAGAAGGGCAACTGTCAGAGAAGTGCCCAAGAGTCCAGCTGCAGCGCTGGAGGAATTACAGAGCTCACTGGCTGATATCTGTGCAGACCTCAACAATATAATCAGCTCTTCACAGATCTGGCCTCTATGAGAGAGTGACCAGAAGGAAGCCACTTATGAGAAAGGCTAAAAGAAAGGCACGCCTGGAGTTTGTTAGAAGGCATGTGACAAAATCTGAGAGCGTTTGGAAAAAAGATTCTTTTCATTTGGTCTAAAAGCAAAGCATTATATTTTGGCAGAGGCCAAATATAGCCCAAGACCCACGTAACACCGTTATTACCTCCGAGCACGGTGGTGGTAGGATCATGCTCTTGGGGTTGCTTTTTTGTAAATATTGCTTATGTTTTTCATTGCCTGCAGCACTTGGTCTGCGACCTTGTGCCTACGGCCGAATCGCAGCCGTTTTGATATCCAGTGCAACATCACTCTTGCTTGTGTGATATTGCTTCAGTGATATCAGATATTTTGCATAATGCACCACTTAAGACACATCTGCTGATTAGTGTATTGTTATGACAAGATAAAAATCAAACAAAATAGACACGTGTAAACATCAGTGAACATTGGCTAAGACAGTGCCAGAGCAGGATCTGAAAAAAAAAAAAAAAAAAAAACCATGAGCCTAACAAGAAGGATCTGCGTCATGCAGAGGAACAGTTGCATGATATGCTGCATAGCAGCAGGAGCGAGAGGAATCTTCCTGCGCTGCTTTCCCGATGAGAACGCACCCAAATTACATCCTCACAGCAAATTACACCACTCATTTGAACCCAAATCTCAGACGTCCTCCTAAGTGCTAAGTCCAGTTACTAATTACAGACGTACGGGGAAGCTCACACAAGGCTTAACTTGATATATTCTTTCAGCTCGCTAGATCCCACAGGCATCATGTGTGAAATGCACATATCTGGAGCTGTACCCACACTGATGCTCATATAGTCCTGGCCTGTGGAAGATATGACTATACTCTTGGGTTTGGAAGCTTTCCAGAGGCGCTAGGCACAGCAGCTCAGAGCTGAGAGCTCCCAAAATATATTTAGAGAAGTCTTCCCACTTGGATGCCATACTGGTAACACCCTCCAGGCAGCTATTTTGAGGCAAGCATGACTAGACCTCTATGTGTTTGAATGCAGAGCTATACGTGTTGGAAGAAGCACGTAGACATTTGGAAGTTAATTCGTCACGAACGGCTTTAGGCACCAGCTGTAGCTGCAGAGCTACATACGCTTGGCAGCTCTTCATCAGGAAGTAGACAGAAGTTGTGCACTAACGGCCAAGTCTCGCTTGGTAGAAGAGAACATGATAGGCGTTAAGTACTTAGTTTTCACGCGTGCACCGTTTGATATTCCACAGTGTCCTGTTCCACTTATGCGGGTATAGGGACCGAAGAAATGTGTTTGTTCAAAATTCATTGACAAAAACTGACAACACGGGAAGTGATCACACCTAGCAATCTTTCAACCGCCAATTGGACAGCTTAGGATTCACCCCATCATCCCATGGTCCTCACCTCATATGCTTGTAAATGAGAATATGCACACACTGTTCTTTCTTTGGTAAAATGACCCCCCCCCCCCCCTTACACCTACATACACTTTAGATTCAGAGAGAAAGAGAGAGTGAGAGAGATATGGAGAGAGGAGGAATGAGTGAATGCGGGGAGACTATTCACTCTTGCACATCCACGATGGTTGCTATGGGAACAAAGTGTTGGTTCCATTTTTTTTAAAATAGTTCTCTTCTAGTCCGTCCTTCTCCTTCCATCAATTCTTTCCCATTCCAATATCTTTTTCCCTCTCCCTCTCTTTCTCTCTTCTCTTCTCGCTCTCTCTCCATCCATTGCCCAGTATCCCTCTCTAACCTAATCTCGCTCTCTCTCTCTCTCTCTCTCTCTGCCTCTCTCTCTCTTTCGGTGGTTTTCAGTCTGTTCCGTGTTGAGTTGTCATGGCGACTGGCTGTAGGTGTGTGAGCGTGTGAAACAGAGTGGGCGTCACGGAAGTGACATCTCTTGGGCTATAACCCATCTTCCTCTCTCTCTCTCTCTCTCTCTCTCTCACTCTCTCGCGCGCTCTCACTCGCTGTGGGGGCGAGCAGGACACAAAAGCAATGTCAGAATGGGTTTTAAATTCCTCGCCTCTGTGTGTGTGTGTGTGTGTATGCGTGTGTGTGTGTGTGTGTGTAACATCTATACTGCTCTCTCTGTCTTTATCTAAATATACATCTACATATGCTGCAGTGTAGATGATAAGACCAGGAGTTTATATATCCAGTAGGGATGGGCAAAATGATGACATGAAATCAATATCGTACTAAGTTCTATTACAGCACGCCTTTCTGAGAGTGTTGCAGGTTCCCTCAGTACTTTTACGTCACCGACCAAGTCTCAGCTTTACTCACAGTAACAAGGTGCTGATTGGACGATACAGTCTGTGCAAAAATACCATACTTTTTGATGTTTTTTTTTTTTTTTTTTAAGTGGTCCTACTGTTTCAGTTAGCAAACGCAAATATCATGATACAGTGCCTTGTGTAAGTGCTCACCCACTTGAACTTTTCCATATTTTGAAGCATTAATAAAAAAAATTAAAAAAAGCATAAGTATTGGGTGAAAATGTCACAAGTATCACAAGATATTTTAAAACCACATCATCCGCCCCTAATAACCAGTACTGTGGCAAACAAAAAAAGTGTTCCTTGCAAAATGTTTACTTCGTGTTTTCACCCATTAGTGTTTTACATTAAGGAAAATACCGACTACTGCAGCGAGGGTTCAAATGATTTATCCATCCCTTTCTTTCTCTCTATTCTCCTGACAGATGGAAGGTGTGTGTCTCCGTGTTCCCGGCCTCACACTCCTCTGAATGGCCATGCCCACGACTCCCCCGGCTGGAGCCGCCCGCTCCGCGTCCGAGACGGAGACCAGTTCTACATGCTGGACCAAGAAGAGGTAAACCCACATACGCACATAATCGCCTACTGTAACGAGCTTGCACAAGGATGGATATAGGAACCCGGTGTGTGTCCACTGTTTTGCCCACTAGAGGGAGCACTTGCTCTTCAGAGAAGTTCCTAATTCCTTCTAGCCACACCTCCTGTTTCCTCAGACTCCATATAGAGTGGAGTTAATGGACCATGGATTCATGCAGATGTTGGATGATTCATATTTAGATGTATGCTCTGTGTTATTGCTAAAATTTGCCCCATCAGAAGAGCCCAGATTTCCCACAGAGAGACACGTTCAGATAGGACTTAAACACAAGATTCTTGTCAGCCCATGTCAAGTATGTTATATAGGATGTGTCTTTGGGATGCCAGGAGATAAGTGATAAAGTCTGTGATACTGCCGTAGGACTGGTAACTGTTTGAGGAGCTCGATATGTAAGTCTCCTGATGTCCTTGACTGTGCAGGTTAAAGGCTGTCCAAATTGACCTCTTACTAAGGCTGAATCCTGGGATGACCTGAACTTTGTAATCTATAAACCACATCAGTTCATTTTTCAATTCAATTTTATTTGTATAGCACATTCACCAATGGACATCATCACAAAGCAGCACGGGAATAACAGCATGGGACTTGGGACTAAACTGTTTTTGGGAAGTGCAAATCTGTAGGGTATCCATGTTAAATAAACTCCTCCATGTCAACGAATATTTTGTTTTGGTGTTAAATAACTACACAGTTTTTAATCCATTTATTAGTTCATTGTTTGTGGAGATTGTGTGAAGCATCCACCGTACAAAACCCTGTGAATGAGCTGTTAAAGGGATAGTTCACCCAAAAATGAAAATTCTGTCATCATTTAATCACCCTCATGTCATTCCAAAACTGTATGACGTTCTTTCTTCTGTGGAACATAAAAGAAGATATTTTGAGAAATGTCTCAGTGTTTTTTTGTTTGTTTTTTTTGTCCATACAATGGAAGTCAATGGGCACCAAAACTGTTTGGTTATCAACTTTCTTCAAAATATCTTCATTTGTGTTTCACAGAAGAAAGAAATGCATACGAAATTGGACCAACATGAGGGTGAGAAAATGATGACAGAATTTTCACTTTTGGGTGAAATATCCTTTTAACTTTAAATTACAGCCGGAACTACTGCCAGAGCTACTGTTAGAAAATTAATCAACACTTTCTGACCAATCAGATTCAGGAATTAAACAGCCATGTAGTATAAATGAACAACTATCCATAGCCCGAGTGTGTCTCTTAGTTCTTTGGGGCATTTATAAACCCGTATGCCATTACCTGGTACTCATAGTGACCTGTATTCCATTATTTTCCTTTTTTAATGCAGACTAAGCTAAATTAAGTGGGGGTCCAAAAGTCTGAGAACACATTGAAAATCTGTTTTGAATTGAAAATAAACCAAAGGTTTTGGATTTTTGAAATATTTAAAGCAAAGAAAGTAAATGTTCAAAATCCTGAATAGTTAATATTCAAGATTCTGCACTATTTCTAAGTGCAGAAGTTCCAAGCAGAAGCAGATCATCAGGCAGATCTGGAAGTTGAGAGGATCCACAGCAGGAGAAGTGAGTCAGGATCAGGCACCGGCATCACATCAGACAGCAGGAACAACATCAAAACATCCCAGTTTATCATAGCGTTTTACGCCCGTGAACGGCTAAATCTACACCTTTACCTAAGAGAAAAGCTGTTTAACAAATAGTGTAGGTTTTTAACTTAAAGATTGAGAAGATTGAAGCCTGAGTCCTGAACACTAATTAGAAGGTTGCTTTGTAGGAAATTTCAAACAGTAAATACTGTATACAATCCAAGGACCATCATGAGGAGTGGTATAAGTTAATTGTACCCTGGGAATCTCTTCCCATCTTACTGCAACCATGATAGAGGATTTTGGTATAATTGTTTTCACTGCTGTCTTCTCCCATGGGCTTTCAAACTGTCTGGATAGAGCATCAGCTTTTCTATTTTTAGAATGGGGCAGTAAGAACGAGTGAAGTGGAAACGTGTAAAAAAGAAAAATGAGCCTAGCATGCTTGATATTTCCTTGCTTAGCCCTCTTAATGTATTCTAATGATCAGAGATCTATTTCTATGATCAGCGCAAATG
Organism: Cranoglanis bouderius; assembly: GCA_023630585.1. NCBI lineage: Eukaryota > Metazoa > Chordata > Actinopteri > Siluriformes > Cranoglanididae > Cranoglanis > Cranoglanis bouderius. The sequence continues at coordinate 19,182,280 of CM042545.1, read as the reverse complement.
CGAAAATGGTGCCCTCAAGCCAGTATATCCATTCCTTCATCAATGGCTAGTAATTCACAGTTTCCCCACATCGCAGTTTCTTTGCTTGGGGCTGAGCTTACACAAATAGAAAGCACATGAATGGGATTTGTCTGGATTACAGTGCTGTTGTGACAGTATTACTGAAATTCTATTTTCATAGGCAAGTACATCACAATGCTAAAGGATGAGTCGAAAGCTGAGAAAAGTGAAGGCCGAATCAAAAGGGGATCTCACCTAGAGATCGACCGATATTGATTTTTTATAACCGATAACGATTATTTGCATGTTTATGTGCCCGATAACCGATATGCAGAACCGACATTTATTTATTGTTTTACTTTACGTTTTTGACACAATGATAACAACACAACTGAACTGAACAAACCGTTTTATTTATAACAAATTTGTCAATTTCACTTTCAATTTTTCACTTTCACAAAACAACTCTTATTTATACACCAGTAAATAGAGGGGTCTGAAAGAGTGCAAAAAATAATGTGCACTGTTACTAAAGTGTCTCTTTTTTTCTTTTTTTTCTTTTTTTTTTTAAATAAAAGCTTAGATGAGGTAAACAAATAAAGCACATACAAATAATTCTAACAAATCAACAAAAAACATGCAATAAAACAGATGCAGTGCTGCAATGGCGGTCCTGCGCGCAATTCTCAAAACGTCCACAAGATGTCGCCATTTATCGGTGGAGCCGATATTACAAAACCGATATAATGAAATGAAAAATGGAAAATTCTGTCATCATTTAATCACCCTCATGTCATTCCAAAACTGTATGACTTTCTTTCTTCTGTGGAACATAAAAGAAGATATTTTGAGAAATGTCTCAGTGGTTTTTTTGGGGTTTTTTTTTGTCCATACAATGGAAGTCAATGGGCACCAAAACTGTTTGGTTATCAACATTCTTCAAAATATCTTCCTTTGTGTTTCACAGAAGAAAGAAATGCATACAAATTTGAACCAACATGAGGGTGAGAAAATGATGACAGAATTTTCATTTTTGGGTGAACTACCCCTTTAACTTAGAAATTATAATGTATTTGAATATTAACATTTGCTTTAAATTATAGCCGGAACTACTGCCAGAGCTACTGTTAGAAAATTAATCAACACTTTCTGACCAATCAGATTCAGGAATTAAACAGCCCATGTAGTATAAATGAACAACTATCCATAGCCCGAGTGTGTCTCTTAGTTCTTTGGGGCATTTATAAACCCGTATGCCATTACCTGGTACTCATAGTGACCTGTATTCACAGTATTCCATTATTTTCCTTTTTTAATGCAGACTAAGCTAAATTAAGTGGGGGTCCAAAAGTCTGAGAACACACTGAAAATCTGTTTTCAATTGAAAATAAACCAAAAGTTTTGGATTTTTGAAATATTTAAAGCAAAGAAAGTAAATGTTCAATATCTCGAATAGTTAATATTCAAGATTCCGCACTATTTCTAGGTCCCTATATAAACGTAAGCAAATGTGTGATATTGACCATGAAAACTCCTTTGTACAAAAGGTCAGATTTTCCTCATGTCTAACCTCCTCTATTGAAGCGTGTGATCAGACGACACTCCGATGGATTTGATCTAAAATGGATCATAAGGTTTTGCACAAACTTGTGGAATCCACGCCAGCCCGAGTGCACACTGTCATTAAAGCAAAAAAACAAACAAAAAAAAGGGGGGACGTACCAAATACTCGGAAACTCCTGTAAATATTCTATTTTCACTCACGTTGTTGTCACTAATATAATATATAACGAAAATTGTTGTATTAAATTAGAAAGGAAATGCAAAATAAAAGCATTTTCACTAGTGCTCTCAGACTTTTTTTTTTTTAACCCCACTGTATAATATGTGCAGATCTAGTTTCATAACTATTTTTGGTCACTCTTAACTGTTCCAGACTGGAGGACACTAAGGATAATAGGTGATCATTTGGTAAAGTGGGTGTATGTACAGTATGTAGGGTTGTCATGATGCCAAAATCTTTACTTTAATACCCAATTTTCCATGGCCATTAATAAAAATAACAAAATAAAAAACTAAATAGGGCAAAACACACAGAAACCGAAGACACTGAACATCCAAGATTCAAATAGTTAATGATAAATCTCCTCCTTTTTTATGAGCACAAAACTCTGTAAAAGTTAAATAAAGCTACTAAAATAATTTAAAAAATGATTTCATGTAATATATTCTTAAATCAATGAAGCCACATAAAACTGACTAAACAGGATTCTGGAGGCATGTCACACATTCTCCCCAAAACATCCACAAAATGTTAGGTAGAGTAGTTACAGACCCACACTGTAAAAGCCATAACTGCACTTTTATTACGATAAAACAGCACACATCAGTCAGCAAATAAAGGAGTGGGGAGCGGTGGAAGACTCCTGCAGTGTTTGCAGTGTGTATGTAGCATTAAACAGCACCAGTTCATAAGGTTGCAGAGTAATTTCTGTGTTGGGCACCAATATTTTGTCACACTCTTTCAAAATTAAACTACATACAAATTAGATGATTAATTTGTGATGGCAGTCATCAAGAAGTGAACACAGTGTCGGAAGATTCATGAGTCACCACATAGGAAATGCGGTTAATCATACGCCCGAATTAAACTCAAAATAAACCATTTATCCGTATAACCTGCTGAGTAAGTAGAGGTCGTCAAGCTTGTCAGCCAGATTTCTCGCCCAGTGCCCATCGTTATCACCTGCCTCTGTAGCCAGTGTGCATGTCTCGTTCTGGGACAGGCTCCGGATCCACCGCAACCCTGACCTGGATAAAGAGCGAGTAAGTGCAGGCAAAATACAACCTCGGATTGGTGTTAGTCGAAACGCAGCTTTGAAAGAACCAAAACTTTGAAACGTTACGGAATTGTTTACTACATTTGTACTGTCCATATACTTGCTACTTCCTTATATTGGAAATGTATCACTCAGGGAACCGGTCCTAAAAGTGTGTCTATGAATACAGAGTGATGATGGAAAAGCACAGAAGCTCATTCGAGTGCTCTTTCTGATGGAGTAACAGCTTAAAAGAAATATTCTCTTCATCATTGGAGGTACATGCCAATGCACTGCTGAAATGTCAAGCACGTTGCATCAGGAACACTCAACAATTCCTGGGAAAGCTGTCTAATTGACCCAGTATTGCCATTTCAGTGGAGGCGAATAGGACCTGGACTTTGCAGAGTGCTTGGTTGAGGGGTCACACCATAGCACACTTCCACTAACACCTCAATTGCCGCTCCTCAATAGTCTTAGCCAATCACAATACAGAGTGTCCCAAAAGTCTCCATACATAGGAGAAATTAACCATTTTCAGCCAAATGTCTTCCAAAATTTTTCATACTTAGTATATATGATATAAAGTTTTTTTTAGATCGGCTTTAAGAACACCTTTGACAAAAGAAGGACGTATTGAAATCGTTCTCATGGCTGGACCGGGAAGCTGTCGCGAGGTTGCGATGGACTTTGACAGGAAACACGGCGAGCACATCACACACGACACTGTTGCCAAACTTATTAACAAATTCAAAAAGACTGGAAGTGTTGTGGACCAACCGAGAAGGAAGTGGACGTCCACGAGCATCCACTGACGAAAACAGGACCGACGTGGTGCTGGAAAACATAGTCCAGTATGTATGGAGACTTTGGGGAAACCCTGTAGTCTTAGACAAATAAAATCTAAAATGCAGTTAAACAAATCACTGCCTACAATAAAGTTTCAGGGTCTTTTATTTAAACCTTTCGGTACAGTCAGGTTTTACTGGATTCAATTGTTAGGGATGTAATAAAACCTACCAGTAGCAGTCCAAACTGTGAGGAAAAATGAGAGGTACAATTTCAACACCAGTCACCAGGGTGTGCAGTGGAGAAATGCCAAACAAATGCATTTTCACAGTGTATGAATTTGCCTGGTTGCCAGTATTGTCCGTCAGCCTCATTTTGTTGGTGTTTATTGACACTCAGTAATGTGGAAATTTTCCAAATGACCATCCCACTTTTTGGTCACTATACTTTCTCACAATGTTTTGTAGCCAAAGGACCCCTTTAGCTGGGGGGGGGGGGATGAATCCACTGACCCCTTCAGCACAGAATTAACTAGGCGCATTCTTCAGATGTGCACAATAATATTATAGCTATTTATTTGGGTTATAGAGCTTTCCACTGCTTTAGATTAATATATAATTTCCCTTTGCTTGGTTGGTTAGTGACAAAAGCCTCAGTTGGCCTAGAGGGGGCAGTAAGCTGACTCACTATCTCGCTCCATGAACAGACCAGCATCTAGCCCCTTTTTTCCTCTCACAGAAGTCATGCCATGTTGATCCAGAATGGGCCACAGAAGCCCCCTCATATTCCTTTTTCTTCTGAACGTTAAGTTGGTGCCTTTTTTAAAAAAAAAAAAAATTATTATTTTAAAAAAAACAACAAAAAAAAACCTTTCTAATTCATCGATTGCACTCTTTAAAGATTCCTGTAAGACTATTTACTGGCATGAACACTGAGGTATTATTGAACTGGTGTGCAACTAGCGTTTTAATGATGCTTCCTTTTTCCTGTAGACTGAAATTTAGCGACTTTCATCTGTCCAAGTTGGCCTTAATCTTTGGAAGTAATGGAAATGTATCGATCCGTACTATATTATTAATATGTGAAAACCCAATACATTGTCTTTCTGATCTACTTAGTGCTTGGTGACAACTCCTATAGAGCGGTTTCACGTCAAACTTTAATCAGATATCATGCCAGCTAATTTTTCTTTCAGATAAAAGGTTCCCAGGTGAAATAGTATGTAATAGGACATACTGAAGGTATTAGAGCAACTAGGAATACAACAGTTTGCAGGATTTTTTTCTGAGAGTGTAGCTTTTGACTGTATCTAGCTAGTCTGGTGCTGAATAAGCAGGGTCTGTGAACAGCCACAAGAGGTCATCTGCAAAAAAAAAAAAAAAAAAAAAAAAGAAGCAACCAGCGCCATTGATGTGCTTTTTCTTTGCCCATGCTTATCCATGTGTCGAATCTGACTACCTTTCCAAAAGTAATTGAACAGCAATAGAGAATGCTTGTCCTTCTGTTTTGAGTCCCTTGATGGTTAAAAAAATGTCGAAGTCAATCCATTTATGAGATTTAATGTTCTTCTGTGGAGTTAATATCATTAACTCCAAATTAATTCTTATTATTTGTCATAGTAATATTTATTTTTACACTTTGGTCTGCATATATAACACTTTTTATGGACCCCATATGTAAAAAAAATTATAAAGCTTGTACTGTATAAAAATAATAAAAAAAACTTGATTCCACCCCTAGCTTTTTTCATATCTAGTGAGAAGGGGGTGATTGAAGTTTCTCTCTCTCTCTCTCTCTCTCTCTCTCTCTCTCTCTCTCTCTCTCTCTCTCTCTCGACTTAATTATCTGTCATTTAAGTTATTAGAGAATGAACTTCCTGTTGTAAATCCCACCTAGTCCGGGTCTATACAATCAGGAGACATTCTCAAATTACATAAAAAAAAGTTATTGATTTTATGCCCTAATGATGGCTGGATCAAGGGAATTTTCTTCAGGTTGCTCAGTTAGTGATTATAGGCTTTGAATAATCTGTTTTTTAAAGGAGGGGGCAGTACATCTACACCTTGGCAATACATCTACACTTTCGACCCATTACTTTTTCCTCTTTGGACATCTGTTGTTTGAAGCCCCTTCACAGTTACAAAGATTGTTCTGTTACGTGTTGCGCAGATGTAACTTTCGAGAAGTCGGTGGTCTCTGTGTATAAACCTCTAGAACCTGTTATTTATTCAGTGCTCAAGTTAACTGGTGATAAAACTCTCACACTGTGCTTTACACAGAGGGCCGTATTGAGTGTTGAGTTAAGTCTGCATAGTTAAGGTTTAATGTTACATCCTACACTGAATCATAGGGAATACAGCACTGTGCAAAAGTTTCAGGCACCCTATTTTTTTAGTACAAACTTTGTTATAGATTTTTTATTTTGTGACTCCTACATTATCAGGTCAATACAAAAAAAACATTTTAGATTCACAAACATTAGTTTTCTAGCACAAAATGAAATGTTACAGAAAAATGTTTGTATGTCATTAAAGAAAGCAGCAGATTACGTAAGAGACACTTTTCAGACAGTAAACACAATGAAGGCTGCTGGGTTTCGCTGCAAAAATAAGAAGCGAGTGCGAAAGTCAAAGTGTCCAGAAGAACTGTGTCTGGTTCTGCAAGATGCTCAATAAAACTTACCAGCTCATTTCCTTATAAAACTGCACTAATTGTACCGGAGACTACTATTTTTATTTATTTATTTTTTGTCACACCAAATATTGACTCTGTTTCATTTACTACTGTTTACTGCTCTTTACGGTATTTTTATTTTAATGTAGAAACATTTAATTTCATTATTTCGAAGGCATCTTTACTCTACAGCATGTAAGAGAACATATCATGTGCAGTTTACATAAAAATATTCTCATCAAAATGTGATTAAATTGATTAAACTAAATGTTCTATAAATAAGTTTCTAAATACTTGTTTCAGTTATGTAGAGTGAATGTGATGATTTCACACAGTGTTAAGGTGATCAAATTACGTTATAAAATCTTGTGAGAATGTTGGCGTGGACGTGAAGAAATAACTGTAGCATGAAAACGATTAATTATTTAAAACGAGCCTGGCGTAATAGCACAGCAGTAAGTGTTGCTGCCTCATAACACCAGCAGTCCGTGTTCAAGCCTCAGCTGGGGTTAGAGCTTTGAAAATACATGATCATATCATGTTGGACATACGAAAGCGAACTGTGTTAATGTAACTCAGTTCAATCATGTGGAACTGATGTATGCATTTGAGTTAAGTAAGCTCGAGGAGCCCTTTTCTCAGTGTATTACATTTGACAGCGGGGGTCGGGGGGCGGGGGGGGTAGAAAATCTGTGTGGTTTTCTCTCAGTATACGAAAATACATTATATGGCCAAAAGTTTGTGGACACCTGACCTTAACACCCATATTGCACACCCATTTGCTGCCACAAAGTCGGAAGCACACAATTGTATAGAATATCTTTGTATGCTGCAGTTTTACAATTTCCCTTCACTGGAACTAAGAGGCACAAACCTGTTCCAGCATGACGATGCCCCTGTGCACAAAGCGAGCTCCATGAAGACCTGGTGTGTTAAAGTTGGAGTAGAAGAACTCGAGTGTCCTGACCTCAACCCCACTGAACACCTTTGGGATGAACTGCACCCTAAACCTCCTCACCCAACATCAGTGCCTGACCTCACCAATGCTCATGTAGCTGAACGATCACAAATCCCCACAGCCACGCTCCAAAATCTGGCGGAAAGCCTTCCCAGAAGTGTGGAGCTTATTATAACAGCAAACAGGGGGAACAAATCTGGAATGGCATGTTCAACACACACATATGGGGGTTATCGTCAGGTGTCCACAAACTTTTGGCCATATAGTGTACCTCCATTGATGTCCCTGTTTATTTATAAAGCTTTTCCCATATAACAGCTCAATAACAGCTGGATGATCAATAATACCTACAATACTCCATCAACACAGGTTTGTTCTGATCTGGCAATAAATTTCAGAGTGGTTTTAAATTGGATCCGTTTGCTGATTATAAATATTTAATTATCCGCCTAATGTCTGCCATTTATTCACCATTTATTTTATTGAATGTTAAAGTTTTATTTCTGGCTTTTATGTTTTTACTGCTGTCTTTTATTTTTTATATCTCTGCATGCCTGGCATGAAAATGGATGTGTTTCCAAGGACTGCTGTAAATTAAATAAAATAATCATCTGAGTCATGATTTTGGGCCAAAAATAGTCTATTCGGTTGGGTTTAAATAAGATGTATCGTGTCTCTCTCTGGAGTTTGTCAACCAATTCAGCGTCCTTCCTGATGATACACCAATTTGCCGGGTTTATTAGATATAATGATCCGCTAACTAATAAACTGGCAACTCAGTGTATCGCAAGTCAATTATGTGGTACGGCTCTATCTAATATAGCATAGAGAACCAGATTAAAATGTTCAAGCTGTTATATTTCTATCTTCAGCAGCCCCCATCAGCTCGTTCATATTATAGAAAAATCTCTCTGATTGACAGCAGGTACAGTATTGTGGAAAAAAGGCTTAGGGCTACCTGAAAACGGTTCATTTTGATCGCAACTGTTTACTTACTGGAAATAACACCACATGTAATTAGAATGAATATAAATAAACATTCTTTTAGCACCAATTACAGGATTTCCTTTTTTAGTTTTAATATTTAAAAAATATATATATGTATATATATTTTGTGGCCTCCGCTAGAGTCTACAACTGAGGTTGTGTGTGTGGATATCTTCTAAGCTTTCAGAAGGGTGATTTTTCCTGTCCAAATGGTTCCATCCAGCTTTAGTTGTGTCCAGAGGTGGGTAGCAATGCACTTAAGTACAATTTTCAAGTAGGTGTACTTCACTGACCTTTACTTTAGACTACATTTCAGTGGAATTCTATGATCTCTATAATGCTAAGTGGTATATTCCTTACAATATGATGATAAATGATGATAGTTAAACCAGTAGTACACCATTCGATGTTGTTTAAGGAACAGTTGTGAAATGAGATGTGAATGTGGTGTCAAAAAAACAAACAAACAAAAAAAAAACAGAGCCCTTTGGGTTAATAGTTCTCTGATAAATCTAATTCAGGGAGGGATGTAACCTGATATCCATTACCACACATATCTAGCTTTGTGACGGATGCAACGTGACAGAATTATTAGCAAGCAACTGAATTGTTCTGCCAAAGCTACAATCGTGTTAGCTAGTTAACAAGTCTAAACGTCGACTTCAGTCTAACTACAGTTAACAATTCCTGTTAATAAGATACAAACTGCCTGAACATTTTTTACATAGTGTAAATGGGTTCCATAAAAGGGAATTTCAAGAATAAAAATAGTCTCGAGTCTCTAACAGGCAGTTACTAAGGATGAGCGAATGAACACTGGTCTTTCTTTGAGCTTCATATCAGGATGCTTGCTCATACCAGCATGAAAATAAAAACCTCTCTCTTGCGTGCTTAAGAATTCCTGTCCCAATGCACAACTTTACGCTCAGCCAAATGCCTTTTGAACCTTTCTGGCAAGCATTCAAAGCAGCAATCCAAATCTGTCCAATGCAAATAATAGGTGCATCCCAAACTGCATGCTTATGCACTATTCTACTCTATTTTGTAGTATAAATAGTGTGAGTAGTGTGTTCACACTGAAAATTCCAACAAGAAGAAGTACCCGGGTTATGGAAGAGGGGCGGGGCTACCAGGCGCTGACGCTGGCTCAAATTTGCTCAGAGTCAAAAATGGTCATGTTGGGCATAAAAGGTAACATTAACATAAACAGTAAAATGAAGAAACTCATTTTCGTGGTAATCTGCTAAAGCTAGCGGCATCGACTTATGTACGTTTGACATCATTTGCCATCAAATGGAAAACAGCTTATACTTCCGGTTAGTAAAAAAAAAAAAAAAAATTAAATACATTACACACTATATATACATTATATATTCATACACCAGACGGTAGAGTACATAGTGCATAGTGTAAGTGCATAGTGTATAGTACGTCATTTAGGACACAACTAATATATTCGTACATATACTGCTACAGCTCAAATTGGTAGCTATGACGAAGGTGGGGGTCTGATAAATCTGATATAACACAGTGTGCAGTGTTCACTCAAAGTCCTCCGTGTAGATCTTAATTATGTGTGCAGTATTTTCAGGTGGGTGTTTTTCTAGGCAGTTATTTTCCCAAAGACAGAGTATGATGAGTCAAAATCTGTTTACATACCTCAGCATTCATCGCTCGGTTGACTCTCATCATATCCCCTACAGCACTGGTTGAAATGCACCCCCAGATCTGAAGAAATCTGTCACTGTGATTCACAGAAACCTTCAGACAGGCATCAGTGTTCTTCTCATCGGTTCTTCTTTTGACATAATTGGGACTCATTACTTCATAAGACATTCTGCCTCTGGTTTTTAATGTTCTACCACCTCATATGTTTTGCCTTGCTACAAAAATAGTTTCTTGGCTGCACTTTACTCTACCAGATGCTGAGCAAACATTTGACTGGATTTCTTTTTGTCCCTTTCAGAGATGACCTTTAAGATGAAGTAAGTTTGTGGATCCTCCATGGACTTTTTTAATAGCTTAAACACTGTGTGGGCTATATCTGAGCTATGGAGAGATCAGATGAGAAAATCTGTTCACAAGACAACCCAAGCCTGAACAACTCCACAACTCTGGAGTTTCTGTAAGAGTGTGAGAAGAAAGCCATTGTTGAAACAAAAGCCACATGAAAACCTGTTTGACTCTGCAAACATGGAAATCGGTTCACAGTTGAAGTTTATGGAGTGGTTCAAAACCAAGAACCACAGAAGCCCCTTCAGTAACACCAACAGCAGGCCAGATTGGGGCTGTTTTCATCACTGCTTGCATAGTCTGTTGAACGCCCTGCAGCGTCATCAATAACAGCTGTATATTTGGCTAGTCATGCACCAACACATTTGTCCGTTTCCTGTCCATGAACCTTCTTGTAAATTTGTCAAAGCCTTTTCCATGTATTAGCAGGAAGTGTTCTGGATTTAGGCAGAAAGCTTCATCAGCCTGTATCACTAGTAAGGCCACTGCTCTCTCTTCCAGCATTGTTCTTGTGTTCACAAATCTCGGAGAATGAACGTGCCAGCCTTCACCCTTCACCCTTACCAGTTGGTAACTGTCATGTGATAGGGGAGAAATAAATGGTTGGTGGGAATTATCAAACAAATTGGGAGAAAATATGGGGAGCAGGGGAGAATTACTGTCACCTGTCTCTCATCAGACAGGGCAGATCTAAAAAGAACAAAATTGTGAATGTATGTGTGCATAGTGCCCTGTGATGGACTGGTGTGTATTCCCACTTTGCACCCTCCAGGATGTATTCACACTTTGCGCCCACCGCACCTGGGACAAGCTCCAAACCATCTGACCAGGATAAAGCAGTTACTAGGGGTGTAACGATACATCATGACACGATGCATCACGATGCAAAAATTTGACGATGTGCATCATGGACGTGTGGTTCTGGTGTTTGAACACCAGAGGACCCAATCTGTGCATAGTGTTATACAGAAAATATATACACCGATCATCCATCACATTAAAACCACCTGCCTAATATGTGAAGGTCCCCCTTGTGCCACCAAAACAACTCTGACCCATCAAGACATGGACTCCACAAGACCTCTGAAGGTGTGCTGTGTTATCTGGCTCCCAGACATTAGTAGCAGATCCTTTAAGTCCTGTAAGTTGTGAGGTGGGGCCTCCGTGGATCTTCAAGCTGTGATGCACTGTGTGTTCTGACACCTTTCTATCATAGCCGGCATTAACTTTTTCAGCATTTCGTGCTGCAGTAGCTCTTCTGTGGGATCGAACCAGACGGGCTAGCCTTCACTCCCCATGCGCATTAATGAGCCTTGGGCACCCATGACCCTGTCGCTGGTATACCGATTGTCCTTCCTTGGACCACTTTTGGTAGGTACTAACCACTGAATACCGGGAACACCCCACAAGACCTGCCATTTTGGAGATGCTCTGACCCAGTCGTCTAGCCATCACAATCTGGCCCTTGTCAAAGTCGCTCAGATCCTTTCACTTGCCCATTTTTCCTGCTTCCAACAGATTAACTTCGAGAACTGACTAATTCACTTGCTGCCTAATACATCCCACCCCTTGCAGGTGCAATTGTACCGAGGTAATCAATGTTATTCACGTCACCTGTCAGTGGTACTAATGCTCTGGCTGATCGGTGTAGATAGCAGTCCGGGTTATTTATGTCGAGGGTCCTTATCAATGACCCAGTTTACCTCTGCAAGCTTAGCAGTTTGTGTAATTTTGTCATGTTAGAGGAAGATAAAGACTTGGATAAAGAGATACAGTTATAAATTTATATCCTGAACTTATATATTTCTGTAAAGCTGCTTTGTGACAAATTACAAATATACAAATAAATTTATAGAAGTATACAAATAAAATTGAACTGAATTGACGATGAGAATACTGTGGCCTAACCTTGGTATGGTACTACCACAGAAACAGAGCTGGTGTATCACCACTTTTCACATTCTCAGCCAATGCAGTGGACCTTGAAGCTGTGGTTAGTTCAAACTGGACATCACTCTCAGAGTTCCACTCTATGTTTCACTGCTTATGTGTCTCTCTACCATTTTTCCCCCCCTAGCTCTGCCACTGAATTATGCCTAGATCAAACATTTAATGACACTGCCGAGCACCTCACACTCAGACGTGTGGAATATATACTAACTATTAAAATGTTTGTGACACCAAACTTGAGAAAAATGGCAGAAATATGAAAAACTCTCCTCAAACACTAGCAGATTTTCCTGATCAGGCCAAGCTTACAACTATTTGCCCTATGTGGCCTAATATTAAAATGAGCATTCATTTCATTCACTTCACTGATAATACTCTGTCCAAGACTCCCAGGCTGCTCAAGCAAATCCAAACACAATGGCGCAGACAGAGATCACTGAGGCCGCTAACCTCTACATTTAAACTACTGAGTTATAGAATTATCATTATAACACACACCAGATTAGGTTTTTCTTGTTAGCTTTCTCATTCTCCGAGAGACTGTTTAAGCAGGAATGCATATTTCTGATTAGTTTTGATGACTGGTGAGCTTAGGCAAGCTTTAGCCAAGATTATTTCCCCACATTGTACATCGGAGTTGTAAATTAGATATTGGAAAGCTATTCATACTTTGTGCTTCATATACAGTATATACAGTATTATCCTAATTATAAAGCAATCATGAATTTAGGTTGAATTGTTTTACCTGCTTACATCACTAAATGAACTGGTTCCAGTCAATTTGTTTTTAATTCTGAACAGCAAAGTGAGGATGAAATGAAGTTAAACATATAATACAGTACGTGACCTACTATTAAATGTAAGGCAGGAGCCATTACAGATGGATCTCCATAGTATTTGTAAAACCTGGAACAGACCTCCATAGCCATATTGTTGACATGCTGTCAGTGTTGGACTCAGCGCAGCAATGGCTTCAAACTCATCAAAGAGATATGAACACAAAATGAGTTTTAAATTGAGTCACTGATTCTTATAAAATCTGTCAAACTCGGAGTGCACGATAACTTGTATTGCAAGCTACAAGACACTGAGATGCCGTTCTGTTACTACCTAAAAATTTCACCTCAAGTATAATAGTAATTAGTTAAAGAGTCTTAAATAATAAGTAAATAATTAGCAACTAGCAAACTACTAGGTAAGAAAAACAACAGTATACGTCAGAGTCTATTATATCGAGAAAGGTACCGTCTAATCAGATGTCCAGTTAAATGGCTCCAATCAAGACAAATGGCTGAGCTATTCAAGGTTAAGGGTCTTGCTCACGGGTCCATCAGTGGCAGTCTGGAGATCTGAAGTCAAAACCTTCCTTGCACAACCTTAACCCCTGAGCCATGACTATCAAATGATGCAGCCAAATGATGAAATCATTCCACTTTAGAGCTCCTGATTTAAATAAAGTTTGAATGCTAAACTGCTTCCTTAATACGGAGTAACAACATACCACATTTAGTTGCTTATGGAATGTGTTCCTGTGAAAATGGCGGTCTTAAATTTCCGAAATAGCAAAATTTTATTGTTTACAGTTTTGAAAACTAGAGAATTAGAGAATAAATTGCAGTTCATTAGTTTAACTGCCGTGTAAACAGGATGATTCTGATATTTAGATATTTAAATTGCAATCCGGAGCTATTTTATGTGGCAAAAAAATCTATCCTGCCAGTTTATTGGGATCTAGTGCCAAACAAACTGCCAGCTCAGGGCTAGATTTACTAAGGTTCCATGTAACAAGCACTAATTTGCATGTGGAACGGGGTAAATTGTGCACGCAAATAGTGGGCGCAATGTGGGCGATTTTCAAAGAATACTGTAATTGGGCAATTCTACATCTCTCATCTGCAAATTTTTATCTCTTTTCTGTAAAAAAAGAAAAAAAATCAATAAACAGAATGTTTAAAAAAAAACAAAACAAAACAGGGTATTGTGCCAATTATGCCTTGTGTAAAGAAGGGGAAGGAAACAATATGTAAATTAGATCTTTGCAGGTGCTAATTGTTCTGGATGGCTGTGATGCAGTGAGTCAGAGACTTCCAGAAGAATAAAGTGAAACTAAAGCTTACCGCATGCACATACTGTAATTGCATGTCCAGTATAAATCACAGTACTGAATTAATCTACAGAGTGTCCCAAAAGTCTCCATACATAGGGGACTATGTTTGTCAGCACCACGTCGGTTCTGTTTTCGTCAGTGGATGTTGGTGGGCGTCCACTTCTCGGTTGGGCCACAACACTTCCAGTCTTTTTGAGTTTGTTAATAAGTTTGGCAACAGTGTGGTGTGTGATGTGCTCGCCGTGTTTCCTGGTAAAGTCCATGACAACCTTGCGACAGCTTCCCGATCCAGCCATGAGAACGATTTCAATACGTTCTTATTTTGTCAAAGGCATTATTAAAGGCTATCTAATCTAATCTAATCTAATATAATATAATATAACAAACTAAGTATAAAACATTTTTGGAAGACCTTTCACTAAAAAGTGTTAATTTCCCCTATGTACGTATGGAGACTTTTGGGGCACCCTGTATTTGCCCCAAATTGCATATTCATTGAGGCATACAGCTTGCATGTCAGGGTCTCAGGGTATATTTAAACAACCACCACGTTATCTAGTGCAGCAGCAGTCTGTAATATATGCTGAATTGAGCTGAGCACTGAATTAAGAATGCAATGTATGCCTCTTTGTTCCTTTCGAGAGCTTCAGCTTGAAGACTTTGTTTTGCAGGCTCCATTTTTAAGGTGGTGTACATGCTTAAAAACAATAAACTTTTTGTGTTAACAGCATTTACTTGTACTTTTACTTTCAATACTTAAGTATATTTAATATTCAAAAAAAAAAAAAACCTTTAAATAAATACTCATACAATAAATATCAGATACTTTAAGACTTTAAAATACTTTTAAGTCATTTTCTGGTAAGGTATCTGTACTTGTACTCAAGTGTGGCTTTCAGGCACTTCATCCACCACTGTTGCTGACCTATTGTTCCTGCAGTTTGCTATATGATATATGATGATGAGTGTTAGACTGTTAGTTGCTGTATAATGTTGTTGAACCCTAATGCTCCCATTTACATTGACTGATGCATTGTATTCAGCTGGGTGTTTTAATCTCTTAAATTTTACATTCTGACTGTGTGCTGTGTGTGTGTGTGTGTGTGTGTGTACACGAAGCAGTTGTAGGAGAGGATGAAACAGCATTTTGTTATGTAATCCTGTATTGCATCATGACAATTAAGATTTACAGGAATGGTCTGTGTTTTTAACAGTAGAAAGTGCTTGGTCATGCTAGAGCACTGAAAAGTTTGCCTTATTTACCATCAGAGCCTGAAACCAGAAGTTGCCATTGTGTCCGAATCTTGTTTAAGAGAAAAGTGGGTGATATGGTCATAAATCTCCTAAGTGAAGGTCCAGCTACATAACATTCCATCATTGTAAATATATACACCGATCAGCCATAACATTAAAACCACCTTCCTAATGTAGAGTAGATCCCCCTTGTTCCGCCAGAACAGCTCTGACCCGTCAAGGCATGGACTCCACAAGACCTCTGAAGGTATCTGGCAGCAAGATGTTAACAGCAGATCCTTTAAGTCCTGTAAATTGTGAGATAGGACCTCCATAGATCGGACTTGTTTGTCCAGAACATCCCACAGATGCGCGATCGGATTGAGATCTGGGGATTTTGGAGGCCAAGTCAACACCTTGAACCCTTTGTCATGTTTCTCAAACCATTCTTGAACAATTTTTGCAGTGTGGCATCGAGCATTATTCTGCTGAAAGAGGCCACTGCCATTAGGGAATACCACTGCCATGAGGAGGTGCACTTGGTCTACAACAATGTTTAGGTAGGTGGTACGTGCCAAAGTAACATACACATGAATACCAGGACCCAAGGTTTACCAGCAGAACATTGCCCAGATCATCACACTTCCTCTGCCGGATTGCCTTCTTCCCATAGTGCATCCTGGTGCCATCTCTTCCCCAGGTAAGTGACGCACAGACACCCGGCCATCCACATGATGTAAAAGAAAACATGATTCATCAGACCAGGCCACCTTCTTCCATTGCACCATGGTCCAGTTCTGATGCTCACGTGCCCATTGTAAGCACTTTTGGTGGTGGACAGGGGTCAGCATGGGCACTCTGACCGGTCTGCAGCTATGCAGCCTCATACGCAGCAAGCTGTGTGTTATGACACCTTTCTATCATAGCCAGCATTAACGTTTTCAGCAATTTGTGCTTCAGTAGTTCTTCTTTGGGACCGGACCAAACAGGCTAGCCTTTGCGCCCAGCGTGTATCAATAAGCCTCAGGCGTCCATGACCCTGTCACTGATTCACTGGTTGTCCTTCCTTGGATCACTTTTAGTAGGTACTACCTACTAGGTGCATACCGGGAACACCCCACAAGACCTGCTGTTTTGGAGATGCTCTGACCCAGTTGTCTATCCATCACAATATGGCCCTTACGGTTGCCCATTTTTTGCCCATGATTCCAACACATCAACTTTGAGAACTGACTGTTCACTTGCTGCCTAATACATCCCACCCCATGACATGTGCCATTGTAACAAGATAATCAATGTTATTCACGTCACCTGCCAGTCGTTGTAATGTTAAATCTCATTTAGATCACCGGAAACCAATGGTAATACCAGGTGTGAACATTAAATTAGGATCCGGTATTCATCCATGCGACTAAATTGGATATGACCATGTTCACACCCTTGTCACATGTTATTGGAATAACTGTAATTGCTACCTTCTGATCTGGAAGAACCTCAGGCCAAATTCAGAAGTCCGACACCTGGCATGGCTTTCATTATGGCTTCCACCATAAAAGAACAAAACAAAACCATCCACCTCGGCCTTGCCCAGGATAAAGCACTTACTGAAGAAGAGTGAATGAATGAACATGAGTTCTTTTAAGGATTACAGACTGATATGGTAGAATTTAACACGAACACGACTTCAACTGTCATTTCTACCTTGCAAATAAAATGTCAAATTAAAATAATGTAAAGTTTTCCATTCCCCCCAGAATTCTTCCACATAATGCGAGTGCGTCAACAGTACAGACACACACTGTGCAGACATGCCCACAACGCCAAAACAGTCTGGGAGTCTGGGAGAAGTAAGATGTAATGCTGGAGTGTGGTGTTTCGAATAAAACATTTTAGTATCTTAAAATCTATAATGCAAAATGTCTCGTTTTTTTCCCCCCAGAACCTGTGATAAATGGATTGGACGCTTGATCACATGTCTATTCGACTGCATGACTGTTCTCCACACAGCTGATTGGTGTGTGTGTGTGTGTGTGTGTGTGTGTGTGCTGTGTTTTCCCAGGTTCATCCTCTTCTTATGAGCGAACGGCGTCCTGTGTCTCACCGCACCAAGCTGCTCCGCAGGACTGTCTCCGTACCTGCCGATACCAGACCCCACCCTGAGTCAGGTGTATATACACACACACACGCACATAAATACACAAACACCCACACTGACGCAATAACACCCTCTCACTTACTTCTTCACTACAGTATACATCTCACATAGTAAATATATACACAAACTTCACACATTCACCCACTTACACACATACACACCTATACTCACATACACACCTCGTATAATGACATAGTATCACTTTCTCGCTTTCTTAAACACTTAAACAGATACATCACCCACACAAACACACATACACACCTCTGCTAAAGGAAGGCTTTGGGGGAAAAAAATCCAACGTTTTTACTTTCTTCCTTACACATCTCTTGCATACACACGCATTTTTCATTAACAGTGTGCATTTTTCACCACACAATAACTTATACAGATACATATTTTCATTTGGTGACGGAATGAGGGAGTGATATCTAACACATTATCACTTGCTCACATAGCCGGAAATGATTCACACATCTATATTAAGTCATTTCTAAAGCCCTTCCTGTTACATTACGTCATAACCAAATCACTTCCCAATGAATTACACCATAACTCAAACCCCTGCTAATACACTGTCATAATCAAAACTCTCTTCCCGTTATGTCATAAAGGTGCATTACATCATAACTCTTCATAAACCCTTCCTAATACATTGTGATAATCAAAGACATTAAACCAAGGCATTATATCATAACACAAAAAAACCCTCCCAATACAAAAACAAAATCCATTACATCACAAAAAAAAACAAACACTTATTACACCATACCTCAAACCCCCCTCAATACATTCCAAGTCATAACCAAAACCCTTTGTAATAAATAATGTTCTAAGCAAAACCCTTCCCAATACATCACAACCCAAACCCTACAAATATGGTTATCCAAAAATCAAATCCTTTCACAACACATTGTTATAACAAAACTCCTTCCCAATTCATTGCATTATAATACATCCCTTACTAATACATTGTCATTGTCAAGCCCTTCACAATTCATTATATAGTAACAACAACAAAAAACAAACAAACACATTATATAACCCAAACTCCTCCCATTAAATTAATATTATAGCCCAAATCCCTTGCAATACACTGCCATCAACAAAACCTTTCCCAATTTATTGTCATACCCCAAACTCCTTCCAATACATTGGTTCATAATTGAAACCTTTACAAACCTGTACATTGTGCCATAACAAAATCCTCCCAAAACATTAAGCACTCACGCATGTCAGTAACCATGGCTACAATTGGAATTGCTTGGATCAAGATCTCCAGATACAAGGTGACTGGATGGAAATAGGGTCAACGTGGGGATTTACAGCTGGAAGAACACAAGTCTAGAGTACATCTGACATTATCGCGAACTGTTCCCGAACAGAAAGTGTTGTGCTGATCATGAATTGTTCACAAGCAGAAGCTACTATGGTGTTCATGAACACAGAGAAGAGCTGCTGTGCCGTTCATGACCTGTTCATATAACAAAGCTGCTACAATGTTTATGAACTGTTCACAAACAGCAGGTATTGCAAAGTTTATTAACTGTTCACAAACAGAAATTGCTTTGCTTTACACAAACTGTTCACAAACAGAAGTTGCTGTACTGTTTATGAATTGTTCACATGAACAGAAAGTGCTGTAGTCTTTACGAGCTGTTCGCAATTAGAAGGCTCTGCACTATGCATGAACTGTTCACAAACAGAAGCTGCTGTACTGTTCATGAACTGTTCGCAAACAGGTTCAACATCGTTCATGAATTGTATACAAAGAGTAGCTAAGCTGCCGCACTGTTCATGAACAGTTCGCAGCCAGAAGCTGATGCTTCTTCTGTGTTGTGGTGCTGCAGAGTACTTCTGGTGGAGGAGGAGCTCTGGTGCAAGCGCATTTCGAAAGTACAAAAACAAACAGCAAGAAAACAAGTTGATACAAATTATATACCACTCATCCTCCACAACTATCCGATACATGTTTAAAATACATGTATCTAAACAACCGCCCATCCCTGATCCTTAATAAATTACTAGGTGCAAGCTAATTATTTTAAACAGCCTATCTCCTATGCTAAAATGATGTTCAGTGTTAATTAATAAAATTTTTGACTGTGCTCGCAGAGGAAAAGATGTCGCTTTTGTTTGTTTATATTGTCGAAACAAATTGATGGGCCAGGCAGCGTGCGTATCATTGTTCTGAGCCAAAGCTGGCCAGTGGAGAGGAGACATAATTATCACTCATGCATTACGGGCTTTTAATTCATTAGTCCTTCACAGTTGGTTGCTGTTTGCAGTTACATCCATTTCCCCAAATGGCACCTGAGATCCACCTAACATACACACAAATCATTATCTGTTATACAAAGGCTTCTGAGCTCGCCCGATCTGATTCACTCTGTGAAAACACGTTATTCTGTCTTTTTGACATGCATCAAGGTCTGCCAGTAAGTCGCTATTATGTTTTGTCAGCATGTCCACTTTCAAACCTGAGGTGAGGTTTTATTTTTTTTCCCTGATGATTGCTACTTTTCATTTCAAAATAACACAGGGGGGCTCACCTGTTCTCCCAGCCATGCTACAATTATGATTGCTTTTTTTTTTTTTTTTAAAGCCAAGTGGGGACCATGGTTTTTTTACTGGTCTGTCAAAAGGCTCTGTTTTTTTTATTAATTTTATGCATATTTTTATATGGAAGTATTACTTCAGGTCCTAATAACATTTAAGTATGAAAACGTTATTCCAGTGCTTAAATTTAAAAAAAAAAAAACAATAGGCCTCATTTATCAAGATGGATAGATACAAATTTATTCGTAAATTGTTCGCTGGAGCGTTTACATATTTAGTGTTCATAGAAATTCTGTTAGTTCGCAAAAATGTTTGTATCCTACGAGAGCTCGTATGTATAAGGAGACTCCCTAATGTCAGCCTCGACTAATCAGCTTCAAATCATACAGTCCCCTCTGAAAGTATTGGAACAGCAAGGCCAATTCTGTTTTTCTTCGCTATATATTGAAGACATTTGGGTTTGAGATCAAGCGATGAATATGAGACAGTAGATCAGAATTTCAGCTTTCATTTCCTCATATTTACATCTAGATGTGTTAAACAACTTAGAACATGGCACCTTTTGTTTGAACCCACCCATTTTTTTTAAGTGGTCAAAAATATTGGAACATGCGACTGATAGGTGTTTCTTGCTGCTCCCTGTTAAATTGATTATTTAAAGAATGAATAGCTCTTGTGAAGACTGCATTTGTTGTTATAAAGGATAAACCAACATAAAGACCAGAGAGCTGTCTATGGGAGAAAAGCAAGCCATTTTGAAGCTGAGAAAAGGGGGAAGATCTATGAGGCGTTGCACAAGCATTGGGTATAGCCAATACAATAATTTGTAACGTCCTGAAAAAGAAAGAAACCACTGGTGTAATAGCAACCAGACACGGAACGGGTCGGCCAAGGAAAACAACAGCAGCTGATGGTGATGTCAGTGGGTCACTGGCTTGATGCAGTTGGCAAGGAATATGCAACCTTATATTAAGTGTTATTTACTTTAATTTACTTTAAGACTATCTGTTCCTATACTTCTGCTCACATAAAACATATGTGGTCTGCCATCTAGATGTAAATATCCGGAAATTAAAGCTGAAATTCTGATCTGTCGTCTCATATTCATCTTTTGATCTCAGACCCAAATGTCTGTATTTGGGGGGACTATATAATTGTCGATGAGTTACTGCAGTTTTTATATACAAATTACTCTGTCAAGTTTAAGCCACTCATTTATCTCAATTAAACACACAAATGTAATGGAAATTTAGTAAAACTCAAAAACAAATGCAAAAACAAATAAGACTAGCTAATTAATTACAAAAAATAATAATAATAATGGCACCCCATAAAAGGACGT
Source organism: Cranoglanis bouderius (assembly GCA_023630585.1). NCBI lineage: Eukaryota > Metazoa > Chordata > Actinopteri > Siluriformes > Cranoglanididae > Cranoglanis > Cranoglanis bouderius. The sequence goes on along the minus strand of CM042545.1, from coordinate 19,160,698 downwards.
TAGTGTGTGCCTATGGTAACTGACACACTGCAGTGGCTGAGCTGCATTACTGGATGATTTAGTGCATGTCACATTTAGGAGGCAGTCTTTCACCGCTTAGTCATAATTTTATCGATTTCAGCTCTCTGTGAGCTTTGCCTTTTATTGAGTTTTTTAAACAACACTAAAAATAAATCAGCTGCGCCATGAATTTGATTCGACCTGTGGAAAAACTTACGCACAACTTTACTAAAAGATTGATAAATTGTCATGTGGCGGAGGCGGATGCAAGTGCAAAGTATGTTTATTATTCTCTCAGGGCAGGTAGCAAACTATCTAAAATAATGAGACGAAAAACTACATCAAGAAACTTGCAAGGGTCAGGCGATCAGCAATCAGAATGAGTAAGGCAAAGCAGGATTTCAAAAACTGAACTACAGTAGCAGAGTTTGAATACCAGAATATAAGTAGCAATAAACAAGGCTTGGCACATCAGGAACAAAGAACACTGGACGATACTTCGCACTGAGGTTTGTTTGGTGTGTGCTTATATAGTGGTGGGTGATGAGTCCAGGTGAGTCCATGTGTGTAATCAGTAATCAGGTGACTGATTCACTGACAGGACAGTGAGTGTGGCTGCATCCGAATATCCCTACTACCCTACTATATAATGAGCGAAAAGCATTATGCCAAAGGAGTAGTATGTCTGAATTCTCAGTATTCATAAATCAGTAGGCAATAAATACCCCAATAACCAACTGCTTCCACTGAGATTCTGCAGTATGGAACCAGTGGACTCTGCACTTTCCCATAATGTAACGGGACCAGCGTGGAAGAACTGGTAGAATCAAAAATGGTGGAAGGCAGCGCGTCGGCTCTTTTTAAGTTGCAGGTCACATGACAATGCCAACATGGTGGATGTAGTATATCCGGATTGTATTCATGCTACACGCATATACTGATCAGTACATACTGTATCAACGGCTGAGCTGTAGGTACTGAATCAATGGCTGAGCAAGTAGGTACTGAATCGAATGCACTAGGTACTGTCACAGTACATGATTTTGTGTACTGGGAGGTGGAGACCAGGGCGGCCATGTTTGTAGTCCGTGATGTGTGTTGAAATGGATTGATTGATTGATTTGTTACATTTATATAGCGCTTTTCTAGACACTCAAAGCACTTTACATAGTATTGGGGGGAAATCTCCTCAACCACCACCAGTGTGTAGCATCCACCTGGATGATGTGATGGCAGCCATAGTGCGCCAGAACGCCCACCACACACCAGCTATTGGTGGAGAGGAGAGGAGAGATGTAGCCAATTCAGGGATGGAGATTATTAGGGGGCCATGATAGTTAAGGGCCAATGGGGGAATTTCGCCAGGACACCGGGGTTATACCCCTACTCTTTACGAGAAGTGTCCTGGGATTTTTAATGACCGCAGAGATTCAAGGCAGCCATGTTTGCAGGCAATGGGGGAGTTACATGACATAAATAATACGGGTTGTGTCCATTTCAATAATAAGCTGATGAGGTGCGATTCCACTAACTTTTCCTTTATTACATTATTTACAGTAATTTCTGCCTAGTTTTGCATTGGTTGTAATTTTAAGCAAGTCTGATCCCTGTGAGGCGAATTGCAACGAAAGTATGGTCATGTTGTCTTTACCAGCTATCTCCACCGCCTCTGTTGAAACTACTAATGCCTTGCTAGTTGTCTTTTAAGAAAAAGGAACAGAGCTGAACAGTTCTGTTTCAACTGGAGACGGTGTTAATTTCTGGGCTGGAAAAAAATATACCCAGGAACCGTAATTGAAGAAAACAAATCCGATCCATTGCACAGCAATGATATATGGCACTCAGTACAAAATTTCGCTGAGTTTTTTAGTGATTTTTTTTTTTTCGCCAAAAATGCTTGATTTTGCTGCCGCATTTTTTTTTGTTTTCAAAATTTTCGATGCAACTTGTGGAGATTTTTATGTTTTTTTTTTTTTTTTTTTCAGAAAACTACTTGAACTGGCGAAATTGCAATCGTACAAAATTGCTTTGCACGGTATTTCACAGTGATGTTTGCTGGTAAATGAGACCTTTCAGCTGTACTCATGTTCGACGCATTTGAATTGAAGAGGGCTTTTGCTGAATGTGTGTTGTGATGACGTCACATGACGTGTTTTGGCCAAAATTCTGCGGTAATTTAGAAAAATTGCAAGCTCCTCCGAATATTGCGGAGTTTACTTGATTTTATGTTCATTTCTGCCATCACAAAATCGCAAAATCCTGGAGGGAATGAGATGGGAATTATGTGATAGCTACAGGTTAACAAACACTTTGAAAAACGATAAACTGCACCTTTAATAATGGTATCAGATACTCCACAGACACTGGTGTTTCAAATGTACAGCATGTGCGTCATTACAGATTAATTGGTACAGTGGTCATGATGACCAATTCAACAGTGTGAAGTAAAAAAAAAACATTATTGCTTCTTCTTATTTTATGTGTCATAATATGTGTGTGTGTGTGTGTGTGTGTGTGTGTGTGTGTGTGTGTGTGTGTGTGTGTTCCACTCTCTAATTGTTGTCCAGCTTAGTCAGAGGTTGCTTCTGTTTTCGGAGCTTAATTATCATAACACTTGTTAAAGCTACGTTTACAGTCACAGACCTCCATGATGCGTTGGTACTAGAGCAAATGAATAAATTAGCATGTGTAATAATTGTCTGAGGGCTGTTTGAAGAGTAGGGCCAAAAGCGGAGAGTCAAAGCCAAGGTCAGATCTGGAGAGAGCAGTGGGACTGGGAGGCTGCAGCAGGGACTGCATCCATGGACTCACATGGACTGCTGAGAAAGACCTGCAGTACTGCACACGCACAGGCACACGCACACGCACACATATTTGGACATATTTGGGAGAGAGTGCTATAGAGACAGAATGAGAAGCAGAAAAGGCAGAAGGATAGAGATGGACATGTAAGTGTTTTAATGTTACAGAATGAAGGTATTTAAAAACACGAGGGGAGGAGAAGCGAAAAGCTCCGAGGTCACTGCTCATCTACGCTTCAGCGGTAACCATGGCAATAATTACAGACTATTGTAGCAATGCTGTAAGCAGAGGCAGCAGGGTCAGAGAGAGAGAGAGAGAGAGAGAGAGGGAGAGGTAAAATAGAGAAGGAGAAAACAAGAAAGAGACAGAAGGAGGGAATGACAGAGAGATAGAAGGTGTGGGAGAGAAATATGGAGAAAGGGTTGGACAGACGAAGAGAGAGAGCAGAAGAGAAGGAGGATAATATAGAGAGGAGAAAAAGTGAAAGAGAGAAAGAAAGTGACAAGAAAGAGCTAGATAAGTAGAGAGAGAGAAACAGGGAGAGCTAAGGATTAAGAAGGAGGGAGAGAGATGAAAAAGGTAGATAGAAGAGAGAAAGCAAAAAAGAGACAGAAGGAAAAAGATAGTGAGAGAGGTATAGAGAAAGAAGGGATGGAGTGAGATCTGTCTATCTATCTATCTATCTATCTATCTATCTATCTATCTATCTATCTATCTATCTATCTATCCTTATTTATCTTTCTTCCCTTCCATATTTCTCTCTACTCCTCTCAGTCTTTTTCTCATTCATTTCTCTCTTTCACTTTTTCTCCTATCCTTCCTATTTTCTCTCTATATTATCCTCTTTCTCTCCCTCTGTCTTTCTCTCTCTCTCTTTCTCCATATGTCCCTCCATCTCTATATTACCCTTTCTCTACTCATGTATAGAGAGAAAGGGAGAGAGAAAGAGGGGAGGGACGAAGGGGAGGGAAAAACAGAGAAGAAGGGTAAATAGAGAAAGAGAAAACAAAATAGAGACTTTTATATATATATATATATATATATATATATATATATATATATATATATATATATATATATATATATATATATATATAGAGAGAGAGAGAGAGAGAGAGAGAGAGAGAGAAAGCATGAGAAAAGTGAATATCTATCTACCTATCTATCCATCTATTCTCCATCTCTCCCCTCCTTTTACCCCCTACTTCATGTTCCTTCCTTCTGTGGTTGTACTCTTCAGGCTGCAGGCTTGCGTTGTCATGGAAACAGGAAGTCTTGGTCCTGCCCCCCCCTCCATGTGCAGTTTGGATGCTTCCTCCGGCTGCTCTGGGCATCCTCTGGATCATACCAATGCACTACAAATAGGGGGATTCGTCAGGATAATAATGCATGCCTTAACGTAGCACTAAGTAGGAGAGCTGTAGTGTCGCTGGCAGCGCTGTGAGCCAGAGTGTGAGCGCTGTGAAGCCGTATGGATTGTACCTGTGTGATTTTTATTACTGATAACATCACTGTGTGATTCTAAAACAAGGCTGTTTGTCCTTGGCAGAGTGAATGAGAAATGTGTGTATGTGTGTGTATGTGTGTGTGTGTCTGTGTGTGTGTGTGTGTGTGTTTGTTTCCTTTTCACTTAGGTTTTAATAAGCACCAGCGTCAGTGTTGGCATAACGTGGGCGGGTTAGAAGTCAACTCCACTTTGCTTTTGTTCACTTCCATCATATTTCAGCCTGAAACCTGCTGATTAAATGAAGTCCAGCCGTGCAGTATTTGCATGGAAATGGGAGTGACCCTTGATTCAGAACAAGAAGAGTTCAGCTGTTTATAAAGATCAATCACACATATTTACAAAAGAGCAATGACCGTATTAATAGAGTGTGTGTGTGTGTGTGTGTGTGTGTGTGTGTGTGTGTGTGTGTGTGTGTGTGTGTGTGTGTGTGTGTGTGTGCGCAAATACTAATTTCTGGAAGGGTGGGTTTAGACAAGCATGGAATACAACAAGCAAACCACTGCGCTTTTAGCTGACTACTAGATTTCAAACTGAATTTCTCTCACAAGAAAGCAGAGTTGAAAGAAAGAAAAAAGGTCAAAACAACTAACTGACTAAATGACAAAATGACTAAAAACCATGTAGAGGGTGTCCCATAAGTCCAGCGTCATAGCAGAAAAATAAAAACGGCAAAACAAAAGCCTTTATTTTCAGAACTTGCTCAATATTTCCATCATTTTTTCCTCAGTGAATAAATTCCTGTGAGTAAAATTATTCGGAGTCGTTCTTCCTTGTCATGGACATCATTGTGTAAAAAATGAAATAACCCTATGATGCTGGACTTATAGGACATCCTGTACAGTGGATTCGAAGTCTAACCTCAGGACTAGCTTTGCAAAATCTATAACAATAATCGTTAAAAAAAAAAAAAAATTATTTAAAAGTTGTGTGAATTGATCTCAATTCTCAGGTACTTTTATACAGTAATATTCAGTCCCTCCATGATGTAGCTATTTTGCGATCGCAGAAATTAACGCAAAATCAAGCAGCCTCCGCAATATTTGGAAGGGCTTGCAATTTTTCAAAAGTACCGCAGCTTTTCTGCAGATTTGAGCCAAGGTGCATCATGTGACGTCATCACAACGCACGTCCAACCAAAGCCCTCTTCGATTCACGTGCGTACAGGAGTATAGCTAAAAGGTCTCATTTACCAACATCACTGTGAAAGACCGTGCAAAACAATTTCGTACAATTGCAATTTTGCCAATTTAAGTAGTTTTCTGAAAAAAAATAATAAAAAATAAACTCTGCGAAATCCTGTACGGACTGAACATAGTTAACATAGCTAATGTTGAGAATAGAGTCGAGAGGTGCATAAGAAAGGAGATCACCCTGCATGGCAGCTTTTAAAATATGGATATATATATATGTAGGCAAATATGTAAATAAATAAATTCATGATTGAAGTCCAATATGAGAGTCAGATTTTATTCCAGGAGAGAAAGGAATCACTAAGCAAACATTATACAGAGAATTTCCTCTGCAAAGTTTCTAGAGAAGTTACAGAGAAGCAGTTATAGAGACAAGGAGAGAGGAAAAGAGAAGAGAGAAAGAGTTCCTCTGTGATTACATGTAGTTATTATACAGGTCTAGGGTTAGAATCAGGGTTAGGGTTAGAGTAAAAATCATTGCATTCGATACATTAATATATATTATTCAGCATTTAATGATTAGTACAGCGTGTAACACCATATTGAATATTCATTAAATCATACATGTCCCTCACACATGGGCATGTTGATGATGAGGAGGAGGAGGAGGAGGAGGGATGAGGAAGAAAACCACTGGTTCAAGCCAGAGCTGTTAGTAGCTCTACATTAGGAAACTGTGTTTGGGTTTAAATAGCAAGATGTTGTTGAGAAAGGAGCCACGAGCTACAAAGACCTTCGAATTGCTCCCCATCCTCCTCATAAAAGCCTTAAAGCGGAGCCAAATAGACATTCATCAGCGATGTGTATCAAAGAAAAAGGTAGATGAATTATCAGAACTCTTGTTGAATGAAAATGATATAAAGATATATAATTACGTCCATGAATAAACTATTTCAGCGGCTGACTAACCAGAGACATGCTTGTATGTTCAGCATTGTGGCAGCTTGGTCTGATTTAAGTTGGTCATACAAAGACATTGTTGGTCCTTTTCAGGTCTTGGTGTTGTTAGGTTGTTTTTAGGTCCATAATAAGGCCAATATCTTCTGTACGACCACAATAGTACTTCTACCTCCAAAAGATTAAGTCTAGATGTCCAGAATGTATTTTTAGCATGTTTTGAATGTCTGTATGCTTACTGGCATTTTGGGATCTCTAGAGGTTTTCAGCCACCATTATTGAACTTCTCAGCATTTGCATGTGCTGTTGGAATGATCACAAATATCCTACCTAAATGTTTGTTGCACATTAACGTCAAATGTGAAACGATTTGATACCCGAGTGTCCAGCTTGTCTCTAATGTTGTCTTTACATGCTAGTCAATTGGTCCTATAAGTCCTCTAGCCTGATCCATTTTGGCATCTTCCTAACATTTCCCCCTGGTCTTTTAGGATTATTACTCATCACACTGTAGACAATCCCAGTGAAATCTTGGCTGAATTCTTTAACAGACTATGTGATAATGTGTTCTCCGTGTCAGATTACACGATGAAGATCCTCTAATGATAGTAAAGAACACGACTAGGTTCTGCTTACTTCATCAATCAGCGTGATCCGTAAATTAGCTCGTGCAGAAAACATTCTTCAATGAGAACTTGAGGTAATCAGGGTTTTTTTGGGTTAAGTTTTACCATTGCCACTACAATATTTGTAGTCATCCAACTGGTGGCTCTAAGCAGTGCTCACACTCTGAGATCCATCCATTAATCCATCCATTTTCCATACTGCTTATCCTACACATCTGCTTATCGCGAGGAGCCTGGAGCCTATCCCAGGGAACTCGGGACACAAGGTGGGGGACACCTGGGATGGGGTGCCAACCCATCGCAGGACACAACTGCACACTACCAATCAGCCTACAGCACATGTCTTTGGACTGGGGGAGGAAACAAGAGTACCCGGAGGAAACGCCTGAAGCACGGGGAGAACATGCAAACTCTGGGCACACAGGGTGGCGGCGCGATTCGAACCCCCAACCCCAGAGGTGCGAGGCAACAGTGCTAACCACTAAGGCACCGTGCCCCCACCCTCTGAGATTTCAATCACAAAATTTAGTCACTAAATGGCTGTGAACTCACAGCCAAAGTATTCTTTAATGATATACAATTTTTGTCTGCGACAGCAAAATCAGGCTGCAAAATCGATCGATGTAAAGCCGACCTCAGCCAGTGTCTATGTAAAGGAATAAAGGTTTTTCTACCTTTGTCTGCCAAAGCCCTCATAGCCTCTGAGATGATGAAATGGTAAAGGCTGTTCAATTGGTATCAAAATTATGTCCAAAGCTTCAATAGATAAATAAATAGATAAATTATGGTATTAATGTTTAAGTTGAAGGTGGTGAACTGGTATTTGAAATGATTCCAATAGCACGTGAAGGTATCATGATGGAGAAAAGGAAACTCACTGGTGGTGGATGGTGTTTTTATTTATTTATTTATTTTGAAACTTGCTTTTACTATTCATCCATTGGTAATTATGTAGGATGTTAGGAAGATAAACTAGATCTGTCTTGTTGACTCGCTTGCACTTGAACGCAAGAATCACAACACATTAGTGTGAAGTGTTGCAGCTCTGTGAAGAAGAGATTCCTGTAGTTGGGAATGCAGTTAAACAGTTCTCTGTGTGTGTGTGTGTGTGTGTGTGTGTGTGTGTGTGTGTGGTGTTGTAGTGGGAGGGGATTCCTCATCCCCCCCCCCCCTTCCTCCCTCCCTCCCTCTCAGAATTAAACTCGGAAAAGACGACGGCTTTAACACGCGCGCTTGTGTTTCCAAGCCGCACCTCTGGAGCCGCGCGAGCGCAGCCGCCGCCGCTGCTGCTGCTGCTGCTGTGCGTGTGGCTCCACGCGCGCGCGCGCGCGCCTGCCTTCTCGTACCCGTCAGGCGGTGGAGGTGATGACGTGCCGGCGGTTTCGCCCACCCACGCGCCAACGTATTTTCGACGCGAGATCTCGCGGATTTTATCGCGACGGACGTTCGGCGTAGCTGTGCGCGGTCGGTGCGCGTTGGAGGTTGAGGACGCTGCGGCGCGCATCTCTGGATAAACAGCGGGGACGATGCTGCAGTCGGCACGCGGCTCTGCCCAGGGGACACGCGCGCGCCTCTTCTTCCTTTTCCCTTTTCTTCGACTGCTTTCGATTCAGCCGCGCGCGTTTCCAAAAACTGAGCATGCATTTCTTTAAATACCGGTATCCGCAAATATAACCGTTGCAGGATGTGTACCGCGCGTTGCGCACCGAATACTATTTTGTGCGTGTGGAGTGACTGGGACAAAAATCTGTAATGTGAAAGTCAAACACATGACCAGCATCCTGACATTTAAATTCTAGATTTTCTGTTTTCTATTTTGCACGTCTATAATTGGTTATTGGATACGAAAAAGCAAAAAGGGAAGAGAAAAAAAGATGATAGTGTTCAGCTTGACATCGATACAGCACCGGGAGCCGAAAAGAGAAAGAAAAGTCACGGATGCGCGAGCCGGAGGAGGGAGGTGTGTGTATCAGTGTGTAATATCAGTGATTGGACCTGCAGCCGGAACAGGGACAGATAAAGGACAGAAAGACAGGTCCGCCTGAGAGATCTTAACATCAGCATGTATTGCACTGCAGCGGAGGATTGTTGTTCCTTTTTATGTATTTCATTTATTTTTTTTGAGCTCGTCATAATTTGAAAATGATTTTTAGTTCATTTAGTTTAAATGCTGCATGAAATATTTACACGTTGCTAATAGAAGATGAGAGCAAGCCCACTGAATTGAATGAATAATTTATTAACTGCACTCACTTATTTTAATTGCTTATGATACTAGAACACAAGCACAGTATAAACCAGTGAACTACACCAGCTAGGCCTTCTCCGGAGCAACTACCTAAATTACCTCTCCACTTCACCCTTGAGAGACTCAGCTAGTCTTAATCTTAACATAAGTATATTCAGAAATGATCTATCTGAAAGGGCATTAAGGCTGTACAGTGAAGATCCAGCTGGACATTTATGATGCCAAACCCCATAAGGTTGTGCTGACTTTGGTGTGGACTTTGGGACAGGCCCAGCACCGCTGTCTTACCTGACCTGCGTAAAAGATTCATAGAACTAAGGGAAAGCAGTGATGGATGTCTTAAAAGGAGAGACTGTCTGGAAAGACTCATTTATGCCTTGCTGAACTGCCACTTTGTAGACTTTTCCCTCTGAGCTCCACAGATTTGCACTCAAAAACAGAGACAGAAGGACTAAGCTAAGAGAAGGCCTGCAAGTCTGAAGCCTCCTCTTTCTTTGGTAAGCCACCGTTGCAGTGTACTCTATTAATATTCAGAGTCAAACAGTTATATAGCACAGTAGATTTTGGGAAGGGCATGAAAAAGTGTACATGTCTGTCGCTGTGGTATAGAATTTTGGCAATGTGTATGGAAATGTTATGCTGGAACTAGCTGCTCTCACGAAGCACTGTGGAAACAGTAAATCATCTTTGATGATTGCATGATGACTGAGCTGAATTTCCAGAATGAATATAGCTTGAGTTCTAGAATCAATCCAGCTAGATTTCTAGAATAATTCCAGCTAGATTTCAAGAATCAATCAAGCTAGAGTTCTAGAATCAATCCAGTTAGAGTCCCAGAATCAGTCCAGGTAGAATTCTAGAATCAATCCAACTAAAGTCACAGATTCAGTCCAGCTAGAGATCCAGAATCAATCCAGCTAGTGTTCTAGAATCAATCCAGCTAGAATTCTAGAATCAATCCAGCTAGGTTTCTAGAATCAATCCAGCTAGACTTCCAGGATAAATTCAGCTAGAGTCCCAGAATCAATCTAGCTAGAGTTCTAGAATCAATCCAGCTAGAGTCCCAGAATCGGTCCAACTAGAATTTTAGAATAAATCCAGCTAGAATTCTACAATCAATCCAGCTAGAGTTCTCCAATCAATCCAGCCAGAGTTCTCCAATCAATCCAGCTAAAATTTTAGAATCAATCCAGCTAGACTTCCAGGATTAATCCAGCTAGAGATCCAGAATCAATCCAGCTACAGATCCAGAATCAATCCAGCTAGAGTCCCAGAGTCAATCCAGCTAGAATTCTAGAATCAATCCAGCTAGAATTCTGGACTCAATCCAGGTAGACATCCAGAATTAATCCAGCTAGAGTCCCAGAATCAGTCCAGCTAGAGATCCAGAATTGATCCAGCTACAGTCCCAGAGTCAATCCAGCTAGAATTCTAGAATCAATCCAGGTAGAATTCTAGAATCAATCCAGCTAGAGTCCCAGAATCAGTCCAGCTAGAGATCCAGAATCAATCCAGCTAGAGTCCCAGAGTCAATCCAGCTAGAATTCTAGAATCAATCCAGCTAGAATTCTTGAATCAATCCAGCTAGAGTGCCAGAATCAGTCCAGCTAGAGATCCAGAATCAATTCAGCTAGAGTTCTAGAATCAATTCAGCTAGAATTCTAGAATCAATCCAGCTAGAGTCCCAGAATCAGTCCAGCTAGAAATCTAGACTCATTCCAGATAGAGTTCTAGAATCAATCCATCTAGATTTCCAGAATCAATCCAGCTAGGTTTCCAAAATAAATCCAGCTAGACATCCAGGATCAATCCAGCTAGAGTCCCAGAATCAGTCCAGCTAGAATTCTAGAATCAATCCGGCTAGAATTCTAGAATATATCCAGCTAGAGTCCCAGAATCAGTCCAGCTAGAATTATAGAATCAATCCAGCTAGAATTCTGGAGTCAATCCAACTAGATGTCCAGGATTAATCCAGCTAGAGTCCCAGATTCAATTCAGCTAGAGTTCTCCAATCAATCTAGCTAGAATTCTAGAATCAATCCAGCTAGAGATCCAGAATCAATCCAGCTAGAGTTCTAGAAATCCAGCTAGAATTCAAGAATCAATCCAGCTAGAATTTTAGAATCAATCCAGCTAGAATTCTAGAATCAATACAGCTAGAATTCTAGAATCAATCCAGCTAGAATTTTAGAATCAATCCAGCTAGAATTTTAGAATAAATCCAGCTAGAGTTCTATAATCAATCCAGCTAGAATTTTAGAATCAATCCAGCTAGAATTATGTCATCAGTCTCATCTGTAGTGCTAGAATTATTCCAGTTTAACTTCTAGAATCAGTTTAACTGAAGGTCCAGAATTACTCCAGCTGGAGGTACATTACCCATTCATCTGGAGTTCCAGCTGGAGTTTTATAATCAACTTAGCTGGAGTGCTGGAGTCAATTAAAGCTGAATCTCTACCATCCTACCTAGGCCTGGTGAAACTTTGCCAAGACTTTGCCCTTACCAACCAGATTTAATAGGAGAAATGAAAACATTCCAGGAGGCTCAGGTAAAATATAGTGGAAAAGAGTTAGTTGAGCACTGATGCCTGAAAACCAGTGCAGAGTACAACCCCAGAGTTTTAAATGTCATCCTATAAGTTTATTCATATTGTGTTGCATTAACTGTGAAAGGCACTGGAGATTTCACAGTGTAGCTCCTTGGCAGAGGACAATATTATTTTCATCTTCTCATAAACATTATCTTGTTATAATAGAGTTTGAGTTGTATTGGTGACATAAGGTAAGCTTGAGGGGCTGATGAGACTACAGTGGCATGATGGGTATTCTGTGGCACGGTGATCAAGCTGCAGTTCAGGTACCCTTATAAAAATGGAGACACTAACTAGGCACTAACACTAACGACATAATAGAATAAAGCCCTCTCTGTTTTTTAGGGGTCCACTCATTGGAGGTGTTCTGAATCTGAATAGTTATCAAAAACAGTTTGAGTTTTGTAAACAACATTGGCCAATCAGTACCTGTGGGTTGGAGCTTAATTTACTTAAACAGCTGTAAGTTTAATGGATTCATACAAAAGGCAATGTTCAGGCAAGATTCTGAGTGTGCAAAGTTTGGAGCATGGTCATTCATATGGTCATTCACCAGGATTTTATACAGGGTTTGTCAGCAACCATAAATCCTGTCAAGCTGAAATTTGTTGTACTGTGTTGTCGTGATATCCTGTAATTGGATTTCTAATAATGACTGGGTTAATTAAACAACATGGCCACCATCAGCCGATCGGCTTTCAGTAGGAATTTCACACGGTTAGCATTTACTTCACATCACAAAACTTGAGCAGTATGTTCATCTATGGGCTCTTTATTGTTCTGTCTAACTTGCTAAGAACTGGCCACTGAAGGGGCTAAGGGTGCTTGGATCTGGCAGATCGCTGCTTGCACCTATATTTATTTTATTTTATTGCAACTTGTGGAACATATTGTAACAAGAGTTACCGTCAGGGGATGTTTGGGGGTCTCCTCCATGTTCAGGCTCATTTTATAATGTATCTGTTTCTATGGTAGCAATAATAGCAGTCAGAATATCTTGGGCCGCGATGTGTGACGTATCCATAATGACATACGATGTGTGCACCCAAAAACTCTGTCTAAATCTGACCTGGACAGCTCTGACTGTGAATTACTGTTATGGGATTGGCAGAGTGACTTCACTGAACACAGTGTTTTAGAGTAATTCCCCCCTGACTAAATAATAATGCTTATTTTATTTTTAACACAAAGTCCAAGTCACTGCAGCTTTAAGGTTTTTTTATGTAGGTTAAAACATAACCGCCTTAATTCATAAATATGATAAAGTCTACAGCTCTACCAATAATGAATTCTGGCTGTTAAATAATCACTGAAATCCTTCTGTTCTCTGTGTTTTTAACTTTGCTATTATTACTGCTAATTCTTGTTTGAGACTGAATGAAAGTGCACACTAATAACACCCACGGCATCTCTTAATTTAGCCGTGTTCGTCACTGCAGAGGATACTTTTTAAGGCGTTTGCGCAATATCACCTTGGACTAACGAGTGAGCTCTGCTGTAATGGTTGGCTGTGGCACAGGGTGCAGATTGCTTAGTCTTAGCTTTCAATCTTTTGAGAATAATGCACATGTTGTTGCTGTTGTTGTTTCTGTCCTGAGTTTAAGCAATTTTCAGGTTGGAGGATGGGTTAAGACATGGAACTGAACACTTGCACTGTTACTGTAGTGTTCTATGGCATGTATAGTCATCTTTGACACAAATACATACGGGATCCATGAAGCTTAGCATTTAGATGAAGCTTAGAGTTTTTATTTTGTTACAGGGGTGGAAATCAGAACTATGTTGACATTTGCATTTATTAATGAGTTCTTATAGTTATTAGCCTGTCTGTCTGGTCAGTACAACAAGTAGCCTATAAATAATGTCAACTCGGACCGAATGTGTTCTGTTGGTGGAAAGTTCAGGAATAAAAAGCTCTATGGCTCCAATAAATAGCCATAATAATATTGCAAACATTTTAATAATGAGCCTAATATTTGATTTTTGCCATGAAATATAGGTGAGAGGTTCAGTGGAATTATTTACAGCTAAAGGGGTCCCTGGCTGCAAAAAAGGTTTGAAAACCGCTGCCATAATGTACTGTATAAAAGCCATATACACACAGGGTTTTATAGTTATTATAATGTTTGCGGTATAAGCAAACACGGGTGTAAGAGATGACCCAGAGTGCAGAGGGGACCCGGTATCATTGACTGGCAAACACTGTTCCTGCTGCCTTGACAGCATCTCACAATACTCTGTCTTGTCATCTTTTTATTTATTCATCCTCCACCTCCTCATTCACTCTCTCCTCTCTTCTTGTCTGCCCACTCGCTCAGTTCGGTCACTCTTCACCCTGCCTTCCTTATTCAGCCGCCCACCTGCTGTCTGCTCCGGGCAGTCAGCCTCAGGTAGAAAAGTGTCCTTACATAGCATTTCCTACATACACTTCCGGTAACTCGGCCAGCTGACCAGTTTATTTTTGATGCCCTGTAAAGGCTAATGAGCTTTCGATAAACGGCAACAGGATTTACCTTCTTCCTGCATTCATACCAACTGGCTGTCTTAAAGATTTAGCCTGAACCAAAAACAGATAAAACTCGATAAAACTCGGCTGTGAAACATAAAACCTGGTAGGCAGCAAGGTAAATGAGGACACAGGAGGCAGGCTTTGGAAAGAGTGATGTTTGATATTGCTAATTTATACTGGCGCACCTTTCAGCACTTCATTCAGCAAAATAATTTCTTTAAAAGAAACAAAACAAAACACACACACACACACACACACACACACGCACGACATTTTCACTGCCGACACAAACACACACAGACTATAAATAAAGTTCATTTTTAACTAGATACAGGTGCAACCACTCACTCATTACCCAATTGTTCCCTGCCACTCCTCCACAGTTGCTCACGTACCTGCTAAATTTAATAATCATACTGATCTGGAAAATTGCCTGGATGTGGCCTGATATTCTAAAAAGCATGCTTGATGGACAGTCCTCAGTCTATCACACGGAGATACTCCAATCACGCAGAACTAAAGAGCAGAGCAGCACAAGAGAATTAGGATTGTTCAATCGTACAAACCTACGAAGCAACCAATGTAAAGACTGATCACAGTAGACTATGCTTAATAGGCTACCTCTCACTGTCTAGTTTGCCATGCAAGCACAAAAACAGTTTTGGTAAAAAGCTGTATAACCTTGAGGCTCGCAAATAATTCCGCAGTTATTGAAAGGGAACAAATTCAGCCAGAGTTCATGTAGATATTGGGTTGTACTGTATATTGTACTGTATAATCATTACATCCCATGTGGTTTTAACACACTTAGTCTACGTTAACGTAAGGCTTGTAAAATAGTTAATATGTTAAGTCAGCCAATTAAGCAACAAATTACCTGAATTATTTATTAATTAACTGAATGACCT
The DNA here is from genome assembly GCA_023630585.1 of Cranoglanis bouderius. NCBI lineage: Eukaryota > Metazoa > Chordata > Actinopteri > Siluriformes > Cranoglanididae > Cranoglanis > Cranoglanis bouderius. The sequence goes on along the minus strand of CM042545.1, from coordinate 19,145,420 downwards.
ACTAAGCTATGCAATGCTGTAATGACGCTCTGAGGCCATATTTGGGCTCATCAGTTTGAGGATAAGTATCGATAGTGATAGTAATGGAGTAGGAAGCGATAATCCAGGAGTGACATAGTGCACAGTGAAAGAAAAAAGAAAAGATCAATTATTTCTTCCAAAGTTTTATAATTAAAACAGTTCTTTTAAGCTTCGAAGGCAGGCTTTCATCTACATATGGGGGCTTTCACAGTTATTAGCCCAATTGCGAGTCCAAATCAGACCAAAATGAACACTTTTGGTTTGTTTGCTATTTAGTTTGGTTTAGTTTCACGCCGCAGACAATTAAATGAACCAAAAAGCAAAAAATAAAGTTGGCTAAGGGACAAACTTACGCATTAAACTTGCAGTGATTGGTCAGAAGATGAAAAAGCACAAAAATCACTTGAGTACAGAGAACATGTAGCCATCACTCGATGAATAACCAGATAATTATATAAATAACAGGTTTAAAACATTTTGTGTATCACATCCAGCGTTTCTTTTCTTTTTTTCAGAACACATCACGTTTCTACAGCTTTGTCCTTTGGCTCAGTTTGTGCCTTGCGGCTCAGTTTAACATCTTGCAACCCAAAACACACGGCATGTTTGATCCACTTCTTGAACTCGGGTTGATTCAGTTGAATCGCTCTCTCACTGCAATGAAACCGCACTACCGTTCGATTGGAAGCAGACCAGAGGTCAATTCAAACAGACTAAATTCTGTATATGTGAAAGCATCCTTAACCTATTTTGACATTAATAGACAAGCAGAAAAAACAGGAGAGACAAAAACATAGTATTAGGTTGGACTTTACCATTATAAAGCATCCATTTAGTTTATAGCCATGCTGATTCTTAACCAGCAGTTCTTTTCTAAAATTCTTAATGAATGCAGGCTTATTTGAATGCTTTTATATAAATATTAATCAGCATTAACACCATGGCCAGATGACAAGCAGGACTGCATGATAGTCTGTTATTAAGGTGCATTTAGAGTTTGTAATTTGCACTGACTAATAAATAAATTTAAAAGCTGTGATAGAAAAACTCACAATATGATGGACGTCATAGTAGAATTGATCTGATACTACTGCTAATGTATTTTTCATTAAACATTAATGGATTAGATGTACTGCATAGTATGAAAATGAACAAACTAGGCATTGGGCTTTTCGTGAAGTCAAAGCTCCGAGGCTCGTTGTTGCCGTGTTGGCTCGTGGTTTCCTCATACACGACAACATGCACTGTTGGAGATTAAATTCAAAAGAAAAATTGTTAAGTTAACTTTAGTTACGCCTGAGGTTCTGGTTCGCTTTAGTACTAGTGTTTAAGACAACAAGAGTGACCAGACATAGCTGACATTGAACACTTTATTACTTTAATTATGAGAGCCTGTTAAGTGCTACCGAGTGAAATAAAATCGCGCTGGGCATTTCAATGCAATTGTCAATCTTAACATCGAAAAATAAAGTTACGAAATCACTGAAATTGCCCTGTTACTGTTCTGAATAAATGTTTTAGAAATTGTACAATTTACCCATCAAATATGACTGGGGCCTCCAAACAGAGCAGAAGCGAATTTCACCCAGAGCAATCAAGAGTACCGTGTGTCTCACTTAATGTCATCGGTTGCTGGATTTGGGCTGGAGGGAATTCTGAGTTCATTCTTAGTTTATTCTTAATATTTCTGTTTCAGTCATTTTATATAATCTCCATAATCACATCCATAACTCAAAAAAAATGTCTCCTCGCTAACACTGGATTATACCTCAGCTGTGTATAAGGGTGGGGGGTCATTGCTAGGGCAAGTAAAAGCTCCAGTGTGCTGCCCAGACCCATGTATTGATTGCCCAGAAACATAATCGAATAGGCTACAAAATGGTAGAATAACAACATATGGCAAGCTACATAGTAGTTAAGAGCATTAAGAAATTAATTAATAAATTAAGAGAAAGAAAAGTGATTATATGATTAGTATTCCCTTGTTAAAAAAAAAAAAAACATTCCTAATTTAGACATCTGGTCTGCGCTCTCCACAAAATAGTCAGTAAGTTTCAGCAATGAGATGTGGTGTTCTGTCCTTTCATCGCATGTAAAAGCTCTTAAATGAGTCTGGCTATTATGTTCTCTCAAAATATTTAAACATGAGGCGTGATGTAGCAAGAGAGAGTTATGACGGCTTTTGCGTAAATTTTGTTTCCATATACCTGTGTGTTCCTGACTGTGAAAATATTGTCGGGCATCCGTGCATGGTAATTGATCCGTCCAGTAAAAAACATTCCGCAGCCAGATCGCGCCTCGACCGATGTGCCTAGTGCAGCAGGTGGTGTGCTTAAGAAGCCTGCACTATAGTTACTCAATAAGTAACTGTACAAATCCACTATGACACCACCTACTATCAAAACCACACTTTTTTTGTGTTCATGTAAGTCTGTTTCATATTATATCTAATGTTTTCTGCAAGGTTTTTAAGAATCACGGCTGTTTTCTGTGCTGCTGTGAAGATTGGCAACGTGTCGCTTTATGGGAGATTGAAAAAGTGTAATAGCACTAAGCCATTTCTGGCATCCATCCAAATAGCAAGTGGGTTTCATGTAATACAAATCAAATTGTTTTTGCGTTAAGTAGACAGGATAGGTGATTCAACGTTAGCTGGGTGATTCAGCATTAGCTAGTTCATCTCAGGATGAAACTTATTGGATATAACTCCTGAATTTGTGCCATTTCCCACTAACACTGTCCATGTGATGTCACATTCTTGCATTGAAATGCATGAATATATTTCTTTTCAATCTTCAAAAGTGGATTCGCTGTTCACATCAAGCAAAAGAATGGCGAAAAGTGTGATCTCAGTGAGTTTGACCGTGGCACGGTTGTTGGTACCAGATGGGTTGCTTTTAGTATTTTAGAAACTGCTGATCTCCTGGGATTTTCACACGCAACGGTCTCTAGAGTTTACACAGAATGCTGCGAAAAGAAAACAATTTTGTGAGCTGACAATAAGGCTACCTCAAATAACCATTCTTTACAACCATGGTGAACAGAAAAGCATCTCCGAATGCACAAAATGTTGGAACCTGAGGTGGACGTGCCACAACAGCAGAAGACCACATCAGGTTCCACTCCTGTCAGCCAAGAAGAGGAATCTGACACTACAATGGGTGAAGATCGGAAAAAGACCAGGCAACGTTTTTCCTAATCTTGTACCGTCCAGTTTAGGTGAGCCTGTGCCCAGAAATACAAAGCGTTTCAGTGATATTTAGCTTGTGCAGTCAGTGAGACACTGCATATCAATATACGGTACTATCAAGTATAATTTCTGTTGATCAAGATACAAAAAAGAAGGCCTTAGTAATTTTGTAATAAATCCTCAATGAAGAAATGAGCCAAGATATATCATTTTTCAACAGATCCAAATCATTTCTTCATATTTCCTGCTGGGTTTAGTATATAGGTTGAGATTTTATTTTATTTTATTTTTTTGTCTCAATTTTCACAGCCCTTAGGATATCTGATATATAATTCATATATGATCTTTAGGGAGCAGACACATCTGTGTGTGAGAGCCAGATCCTGCTGGCATGCAGTCTGTCATCATACCTGACATGAAAGGATTATAGGCTCATTCTCAGTCCCGATGTGTATTATGTTGGCGTATTAATAGTCTGATGGATTGGAAATCCTGTTTAGTTCTCAAACGATTATATCACGTTCGTGACCGTTTATCTATGCTCCGTTCATCGTGAGCTTTCTCTTCTATCTCTCCTTTTTGTATGACCGGACTTGGAGAATCTGACAACCCTTCTTATATCCTTCCCCAAGAGACCTGTTGCGCCGTGACGCTTGTCCTGAATGCTCAGGGTTATTGTATTGCTTATACTGATATTGTACACCCACTCGGAAGACCAATCCTCATTTCTGTCTCTCTCTCGCTTTTTCTTTTTCCTCCCCTCCTTCCTCTGTGTTTGTGCACATAGCAGAGCAGGCTTGGCTTGGAGCTATTCCCACCCACACATGCACGCACACACACACACACACACACACACACACACGCACGCACACGCTCTACAGCTTGTCATCACATTTACATCCTAAATTGAGGTGTGTGCGTCAGTGTGTGTGTGTGTGTGTGTGTGTGTGTGTGTGTGTGTGTGTGTGTGTGTGTGTGTGTGTGTGTGCATGCATGGCATCAGCACAAAGCAGGTAAGCAGAATGATGTGCAATTTGCAATCAGAAGCTTCCACAGCCCCAGCATGCATTCACCGTGTAAATAATATTCCCCTGCTTGTGTGTGTGTGTGTGTGTGTGTGTGTGTGTGTGTGTGTGTGTGTATGTTTTATGACCAGTTAAAGTGTTAAGTGTACGTTATGAGGAGCATTAGTGGACTGCCGTGTGACTCTCCCTCACACTATGTCCCAGTTTTTTCTTCTGATTTTCCCCCCCAATTTATTTCTAGCCAATTTCCATCCAATATCCAGTGTTAAGGAGGAAGGCCAACGCGTGCTTTCTCCAAAAGACTCGAAGCCACCCGTTGCATGGTTTTTTGAACTGATGCTCATGCAGTGTCATAGATCTTCGGAGTACAGTGTAAGATACCTAATTATGTTAATACAAGCTAACTGCGTAGATCGGGGGCGTCGAGGGTAGCGTTTCTGCCTCACAGCTCCAGGGCTTCCTGGTTCGAGCACGGGAGAACGGGTTACTGTCTATGTAGAGTTTCGTATGTGCTCCCTGTGCCCATGTGTTTCTCCAGGCTCTCCGGTTTCCTCCTACCTCTCGAAAACATGCTGTTCTATGGATTTAGGAAGCTAAATCACCTGTAGGTGTGAACGATTGTGTGAATATGTGTGCATGGTGCTCTGTGATTGACTGGCATCCCATCCCGGGTGTATTCCCGCCTTGAGCCCAGTATTCCCGGGATAAAATGAATAAATACTTTGATTGACCAGCATCGCTCTAATCACCAGATTGAGAAGGTAACACTGGCATTCATCCAACCCCAATCATGGATCTCCTAACCCTAGATACTGATGCCAATTGTGATCCCTGTGTATGCACGTATCTGTCCGTCTGTCTATCTATCTATCTGTCTATCTATCTATCTTTGTCTGTCTATCATTCACCCACCTGCTCATGCACACTCAGTGGATTTTTTTCAGTTACAGTTTTTACAGAGGTACAAAGTCTAAAGCCTTTCTCAAGCAAAATAAGAGGGATCAAATGGTTGAGCTTTTTGCCATGCTGGCCAAGCAACACATTTCATGATGCCTTCTTGTCTCTCCTTCCACACAAGTCAGTAAATATTGCTGGGAAATACATTAAACATGCAGGAAACCCTGAACGTTTTTTTAGACTATGTTGGTTATCGGCAATAGTTCACTATCAACGTGTTGATAGTAATTTGTGTATCAGTTGCCTAATTGCAATACTATCACAATATTGCTGCATACACAGTCAGTCAGGGTTGTGGTGGATGCAGAGCCTATATCGGGAACACTGGGTGTGAGGCGGGAATTCACCCTGGATGGGACGCCATTACACTCACATTCACACCTAGGTCTAATTTAGCATAGCAAACCGGAGAAAACCAACACGGACATTGAGAGAACATGCAAAAGTCCACACAGGCTGTTAACCGAGCCCGAGATCGAGCCAGTGGACCCTGGAGCTATGAGGCAACAATGCTACTTGCTGTTCCACCATGGAGCAGTTCTGTCCACCATGTTTTCAGATTTTAGGATAGAGCTATGGGATTGCTATTGAAAGACATGGCCTGTCACTTTTGTCCAAAATGTCCAAAATGCTCTGTGAAGACAGCTGTTCTTACACGAACGGGACTGATTTGATCTCTGATCCAAAAATTAAACACATCAATACTTATAATATTTGGAAGTGTAAGATATAATAATATCTAGTGTGGTGATCATCTTGATGTATTGTCTACCGAAATATTGGCACTTACCTAACGAGTCCTGAAGAAGAGCCCCAGTAAGTGCGGTTTAATTACTGTGAAATGTGCTAACGGTGAGAACCTGGTTTTAAATCTGCTGTACTGAATGAGCAGCGCAAATCAATACATCTCTCATAATCGACCAGGTAATTAAGACACGGTCGGTTTTCACCTTATTCTCGAAAGAAACCTCTCCTCCACAATTTAAATTTCTTCCAGGCTCTACAGTGAATAAAAAGCTTGGTGGCGTCGCCTGCATGTATCATGACACTATTCTGTGAATTTAAATCTCTCTTGGGGAATTTTCTACATTTCTTCAGTTTCTTGCAGCGCATCTCAAGAGCGATCCGTCTGTTCTCCTGCTGGTTATTTACCACCCACCTAGCTGCAGTTTTTAAAAAAAATTTTTTTTTATGAAGGGCCTGGGGAATATCTTTGTAGGATATGAACTGATTTTGATTAGGTTTTAGTTACTGGTGGTTTTAATATTCATATGAATGTGAATCTTCTACTAAACTGAACTCATTTCAACTACATAAAAACAGATTTGTTCATCATTACATGAACTCTAATATGCACTTGTTTCCACACGTATTTGATGAGTGATGAACTGCTTCTGGGGCACCTTTTTGTTGCTATACACTAGCTGGCTATCTAGTTCATAGGTGCTGTATACTAGGAACACTGGGTGTGGCTGTTTAAAGAGAAGGAGATGCTTCTGCAACCAGACAACATTTACTGCATGCAGCCAAAGGTAAAGTGTGTTGCTGTGGATAGTTACAATGGAAATATTGACACAGAAACATTAATTATCTCTGATTTGAGGTATTGTATAACTTACCATATTGGTTGCCATCTTGGTTGTTTGTTTTTTTTTTTTTTTTGTTTGCCACATGAGCTGCAACCTGATTGGTTGGATGAGGCTTGATCTCACTGAGCAAAAAGTCTGAAATGCTAAACTAATGAAAGCAATGAAAAAATAAAAACAGCAGATTTATTGTAAACTGCCACATTTCGACTGTCCTGTGATCGCATTTGATTACGTGAACATAGACAAGTTTATTTAATATTTCATTAAAGAAAAACATATTTAAGTTTTTTTAATCATTTTATGATATCTCCTTGTATTTGATCTGCTATGAATGAACGATTTGGCAAAAACATTCAGATATGGAGAAAAGTCCTAGAAATGTTGTCAATCAGCCAAAACATGTATCTATCTATCCATCCATCCATCCATCCATCCATCCCCTATTAGACATTCAGCTTAGCAAGAGAGTATTATTGTTGCAATATAAAATTAATAGAAACAGAGATTTATATGAGCCAAGCCTAGGTTTGTTCCTGTTTATTGATGACAGAAAGTCCCAGTGTGTCCTACACCTACAGTATCTCACAAAAATGAGTACACCCCTCACATTTTTGTAAATATTTTATTATATCTTTTCATGGGACAACACTGACGAAATGACACTTTGCTACAATGTAAAGTAGTGAGTGTACAGCTTGTATACCAGTGTAAATTTGATGTCCCCTCAAAATAACTCAACACACAGCCATTAATGTCTAAACCGCTGGCAACAAAAGTGAGTACACCCCTAAGTGAAAATGTCCAAATTGGGCCCAAAGTGTCAATATTTTGTGTGGCCACCATTATTTTCCAGCACTGCCTTAACCCTGTTGGGCATGGAGTTCACCAGAGCTTCACAGGTTGCCACTGGAGTCCTCTTCCACTCCTCCATGACGACATCACAGAGCCGGTGGATGTTAGAGACATTGCGCTCCTCCACCTTCCATTTGAGGATGCCCCACAGATGCTCAATAGGGTTTAGATCTGGAGACATGCTTGGCCAGTCCATCACCTTTACCCTCAGCTTCTTTAGCAAGGCAGTGGTCGTCTTGGAGGTGTGTTTGGGGTCGTTATCATGTTGGAATACTGCCCTGCGGTAGTATGCCCAGTTTCCAAAGGGAGGGGATCATGCTCTGCTTCAGTATGTCACAGTACATGTGGGCATTCATGGTTCCCTCAATGAACTGTAGCTCCTCAGTGCCGGCAGCACTCATGCAGCCCCAGACCATGACACTCCCACCACCATGCTTGACTGTAGGCAAGATACACTTGTCTTTGTACTCCTCACCTGGTTGCCACCACACACGCTTGACACCATCTGAACCAAATAAGTTTATCTTGGTCTCATCAGACCACAGGACATGGTTCCAGTAATCCATGTCCTTAGTCTGCTTGTCTTCAGCAAACTGTTTGCGGGCTTTCTTGTGCATCATCTTTAGAAGAAGCTTCCTTCTGGGACGACAGCCATGCAGACCAATTTGATGCCGTGTGCGGCGTATGGTCTGAGCACTGACAGGCTGACCCCCCACCCCTTCAACCTCTGCAGCAATGCTGGCAGCACTCATGTTCTCATATTCTATTCTGCAAAGCCAGCCTCTGGATATGATGCTGAGCACGTGCACTCAACTTCTTTGGTCGACCATGGCGAGGCCTGTTCTGAGTGGAACCTGTATTGTTAAACCGCTGTATGGTCTTGGCCACCATGCTGCAGCTCAGTTTCAGGGTGATGGCAATCTTCTTATAGCCTAGGCCATCTTTATGTAGAGCACCAATTCTTTTTTTCAGATCCTCAGAGATTTCTTTGCCATGAGGTGCCATGTTGAACTTCCGGTGACCAGTATGAGAGAGTGTGAGAGCGATAACACCAAACTTAACACACCTGCTCCCCATTCACACCTGAGACCTTGTGACACTAACAAGTCACATGACACCGGGGAGGGAACATTTTCACTTAGGGGTGTACTCACTTTTGTTGCTAGCGGTTTAGACATTAATGGCTGTGTGTTATTTTGAGGGGGCAGCAAATTTACACTGTTATACAAGCTGTACACTCACTACTTTACATTGTAGCAAAGTGTCATTTAGTCAGTGTTGTCCCATGAAAAGATATAATAAAATATTTACAAAAATGTGAGGGGTGTACTCACTTTTGTGAGATACTGTATCTATGTATCCATCCATCCATCCATCCAAACATCCATCCATCCAAACATCCTTCCATCCAAGCATCCCTCCATCCAAGCATCCCTCCATCCATTAATCCTTTCATCCATCCATCCATCCCCAATTAGGCATTGAAACATAATCTGGAGCTATGATATAATCACGAACATTTCCTGTTCTATTGTGTGTGTGTGTGTGTGTGTGTGTGTGTGTGTGTGTGTGTGTGTGTGTGTGTGTGTGTGTGTGTGTGTGTGTGGTTGAATGTTCCTGTGCCGTGATCCCCCTGTTGGCTATGTGTGTCAAAATCTTTCACTTCTGAAATGGAGGCTGTAACCATGGTGATCCTACAAAGAGTTGGAATTCAGAAAAAAAGCTATACTGTTTAGTGGGCAAGAGAGAGAGAGAGAGAGCGAGAGAGAGAGAGCGAGAGAATGCAAGTGCTCTACTGTGCCATCCTGTGATTACGCACAATTGCCTTGACATTGGAGATCTTCCTCAAAATCTGCCTTCACAAAGCATTTATGATACAAACGTCAGTAATTTGGTTTTTGTGGTTGAAGTGTCCTATTCCCCTCCTTCATCACTGTACCTTGAAACAACCCACTCAGTTACATCAAAAAGCCTTTCAGTAAAGGTGCAGTTTGTACTTTTTAGAGCTGTCTGCTGCCTGTGAGGTGAATTGCAATACAGTTAAAATAATTACAGACCTTCCATTTTGCCCCAATCAAACAAATCCCCAATGAGGAAATTCCTCTGTGCAGCGTTGCCTTGGCTGTGGTGTGGCTAATTTCTGGGCCATAAAATTTTTTTAAACAGATGCTTGAAATGAAATGCTTGAATTATTATTGCAAATCACGGTTGTTGTAAATCATTCCTCAAATATCTCATCCATCCTTTCAACACACTCAATACTGTTTGTCTTTACTCTTCTGCACATGTATACTATAATGATTTATAATCGCACTATCAGGTGTGACCCAGAAGAGGACTGGTTCCCTTTAGAGTCTGGTTCCTCTCAAGATTTCTTCTTCGTGTCATCTCAGGGGAAGTTTTTCCTCACCGCTGTCTCTTCTGTCTTTCTCAATGGGGATTTAAATCTACATCCAGATTTCTGTAAAGCTTCTTTGTGACAATGTCTATTGTTAAAAGCACTATACAGATCAAATTAAATTAAAGCCTGATTGTGAAACCGTCTGTTGTAAAATCTGAAACCTTAAAGTGTTCCCTTGCTTCTATATGAAACTATGTTTCTAACAGTGTATCTTTGGACCTCTACGTTTTTTTTTTGTTTTTTTTTACAGGTTCAGAAAGAGCTTTGAATAAGGTTGATGTGAGGAGGGCTGTTGTCGTGCCCTCGGTCCTTTCAGGCCTTTTCATACAGCTCACATTATTCATCGAGGATTAAAAATAAATCAGTCTACAAATTCAACCATGCCCTGTCAGATTTGTTTAGAAACTTCTCCAGTACAGGTTTTTATAACACATAGATTAACCACATAAGTGGTTACAAATATAGGAGGACACCTGGAAAAAAAGAAATCTGAAGTCTTCTTTCCACGTCTCAACAACACTTTTTTTTTCTTTCCCCGGTTTATTATTAGGCTTCATTTACAACAAGCTAAGAGCAGGCTCATTAATCTAAACCTCTGCTTTGCCTTGAAGCCTGAACTAATGTCAAAGCTGCTGTTATGGAAAATTAATCAACACCTTCTGACCAATCAGAATAAAGACCCCAACAGTGTTGTGGTATAACAGAGAATATATTTGATTTTATAGCCTTGTGTGGTCAAATTCATTAAAAGCTGTGGTTGTGAGAAACTGATTTTTTTTTTATTTTTGAAAACCTGAGGGTGCACGCCTGCACACATTGCACTGAGACTAAACTTAGACATTTTATTTTCCTTCTTTCTTTTTGCAAAGAGCTGTTTCACCTCATTGTACCAATGTTGGCATTTCCCCACAGCCACACTCCAAAATCTAGTGAAAGCCTTTCCAGAAGAGTGGAATGGGATGTTCAACAACCACATGTTGTGTGTGATGGTCAGGTGCCTACATACCGTTGGTCATATAGTGTCAGTAGGCAGGGGTAGCTCAGTGGTTACGATGTTCACCGAAGGTCATGAGTTCAAACCCCAGCACTGCCGCACTGCCATTGTTGGGCCCTTGAGCAAGACCCTTAACCCTCAACTGCTCAGTTGTATAAATGTAAGTCACTCTGGATAAGGGCATCTGCCAAGTGCCGTAAATCTAAGTAGAAAGGAGTCAAAATGAGTTTTCCCAGGCCACCACATGTTTTATAGAAAAAAAAAAGTAAAACCTTGGCAGGGATGATTCAGGGAAAGACCCCCTCTGTCTGTTTATGTTTGACTAATATGGGTGTCGGATCACCACCTCCACCCTGTGCTTCGGGGGTTTCCTCCGGGTACTCTGGTTTCCTCCCCCAGTCCAAAGACATGCGTTGTGGGCTGATTGCCATTTCCAAATTGTCTGTAGTGTGTGAATGTGTGTGTGAGATTGTGCCCTGCGATGAGTTGGCACCCCGTCCAGGGTGTCCCCCATCCTTGTTCCTCGAGTTCCCTGGGATAGGCTCCAGGCTCCGCCGTGACCCTGCGTAGGATAAGCGGTACGGAAAATGGACGGATGGGTGATGAATCACAGAAGATCAGACATAACTGACGGTATCTTTCTAATATGAAACATCTATTAAGTACATCTAGTGACACATCCAACTGGAACCAGTAAACATCCACAGGATTTATTTATTTATTTATTTTTTGGGGGGTGGGGGGGGCGCTTGGTTAACAATGGAGATTTCTAAGAGTGTGTTTTACATAATTGTACCCTTCTTGGTATTTCTTTCTTTGGTAAGTTCTTGTCAGAGAGCTGTGATGCTAAAACAAATGGCTGAATGAATCACAGCCTTGAGGCACACATTTTGCATGCAGAGCGAATTAAAGAGACTCAAACAAGAGATTTTAATTAACTACTGTATTTTGAAAGCAGGATATATAGAACTGTGATCTCTGTTCTATACAAGGTCAATGATTAGACTATTTCGTGCTCACTTTGGGGTGTCTGGTAGAAAAAGCAATGAATGCTGAAGCATTCATGAAGAGGCTGAAGAAACTTCAAAGTTGGAGTGTTCATTTATAGCACTTCTATAAAGACAAGCTCTGACTTTTCTTTTCATTCTGAATGTCAAGGAGCTGCTCAGACTCCATTTCAGTTTTATTTTTGACGCAAATCAGATGTAACTTGCCCCAAACCACTGGGGGACGTGGGCCAAAATGACCCATTATAGGTGAAACAGCCTTAGAATTATATTTTGAACGTCTAATTTAAAGAGCTTGCCTCAATTTAGCTAATAATTCATTATATAAACACTATTTTTATACTTCGTTCAGGTCATAGTGACCCTGAGATTAACATGGTCAGATAGAAATGATACAAAATTACCGGCCTTCACAAACGTGAAATGAAACAGTAATTATATTCTGTCACGTAACATTCATTTATTATTTGCACTCATATTTGTGCACACACACTTTTTGTGTGTCATTCCAAGGTCTATAAACACTCTTCACTGACTACTGACCGTGCTACATTATCTTATTTACCTACAGGATGATTATTCCAGCGATAAATACAGTAACATGTTAATATTCTTATCACTAATTATTAACTCTTCAGGTGTTTTTAAGCACCAGAGATCTGCAGCATATCTTTTACTTTTATATTACCTTTACATTACTTTTATATTATTTTAATGATTGTAATTCTCTATTTTTTTTTTTACACATTTTTATTATATATCAATTTTTATTATACACATTTATTTTTATATCATTTTATATTTTATATTGCTATTTTATTCTTACAGGAACTGCTATTATTTATTGCACTTTTGACCTACTGTATTATTTTATTTATTTTATTTTATTTTTTAATTGCCCTTTTTGTCTATTTGAGTATTTTATTTTTGACTTTCTTACTGCCATTATTTACTGCACTATTTTTTAACCTATTTTGCTATTTTATTTTTTACTACTTCACACCTATTATTATTATTATTAGTAGTAGTAGTAGTATTAGTTTGGAGTGCCAGTTGGAGGACGAAAGGCTGCTGAATCTTGGTTCCTCTTGTTTTCTTTTTTCCCCTCTTTAGCTCTATTGCTCTCTCTCTCTCTCCCTCTCTCTCTCAGCAGGGAGTTTTTTTTCTCGGCCGTGACACCTTTGGCTTTCTCACTACGGGTTCAGGCGATAGATTATGTCTGTGGGCCTGTTTACGACTGGTATTAACATGTGTCTCGAGTAATCGGATTGTAAGTGGTCAGTGCTAAGTACAAGTGTGAACAATGTGCTCAGTTCAACCATATGCAGAGGTAGTAGTGTAAATACTAATTTGTCCCAGTGCGTCCCTGATGACATCAAAACTCCACCTAGGTTCATGTTTTTCAGTAGATTCAAGATACTTTTGAACTGTTCATCATCACTTTTGAAAACTGTGATGATGAATCCCACATGATTGTGGGATTCTGCCCACATGATTTCTCCTCTCATATGCAATCTTCTCAGCATTCCCTCTGCTCATTACTACTCTATATGGCCAAATGTTTGTGGACCCCTGACCATCACACCCATATGTGCTTTTTGAATGACTCATTCCAGATTTAGTCCCCCTTTGGTGCCATAGGGTAATCTGGGAAGGCGTTCTACTAGGTGATGGCTGTGAGGATTTGTGTTCATTCAGCAACAAGAGCATTAGTGAGGTCAGGCACTGATGTTGGGTGAGGAGGCCTAGTGAAATTTAAGTAAGTGGCATGTATTTAATGCTGCTTTATTAAGACATTGCTTTCGAATATTATTTTGCAGTCGTGATCTAGATGTTGGACTTTAGGGTTTGGAAGGGGATGATTTTTAATTTAAGTGTATGTTCATCTATCAGATGGCTTTGTGGCTTTGCACGCATGCACTCTCAATACACAGAGACTATACTTAGACATTTTCTTTCTTTCTTTTTTCAAAGTGCTGTTTCACGTCATTGTAATACTGTTGGCATTAGGGGTGGGTGGTATGACTAAAAATCTATTTCACGGAATGAGTAATTTTATTTCATGATATATATCACATAAAAAAAAAAGTCATTCTGGTAAATCAACTGTAAATCAATTGTATGCTTTGACATCATTTCATTTTAAGATGATAAAACATGTTACTTGTGCTAGCGGGAACATTCGCAACCCGAACCACGTCCATACCACCGATGTCACACCTCTTTTCATAACAAGTTCCTCCTCCTGCTCACGATTGGTTTGTGGGACTTCTTCACCAGCGTGCTTATCTTTCTCCATGTTTTTCCTCTCACAGCTACTCTTATGTACAGCTTCTCGATCATTCTCACGTGCAGGAGCGCTACGCACAAAGTTAACCACGCCCACTTATTTACATTCCGCGTTACACACGGAATAGAAAAATCTGTAACGGTAGACATTTTATTCTGCGGTAATGGTATATATACCGTCATACTGCCCAGCCCTAGTTGGCATTTCTGTATTATCAAGTTCTGTTCAGAGTCAGAGTGTAATGCTAAAACATTATGTGGCTGGTGCCGTTCTCACTGTATAGATACAGACAGGAGGCATTAGCCCCTCTCTCTCTCTCTGTTCTGTTCTCTCTCTCTCTCTCTCTCTCTCTCTGCTCTGTTGTCTGTCTGTCTCTCTCTCTCTGCTCTGTCTTTCTCTCTCTCTCTGTTCTGTTCTCTCTCTGTCTCTCTCTCTCTGCTCTGTCTCTCTCTCTCCTCTCTCTCTCTCTCTCTCTCTCTCTCTCTCTCTCTCTCTGTTCTGTTGTCTGTCTGTCTCTCTCTCTCTCTCTGTTCTGTCTTTCTCTCTCTCTCTCTCTGCTCTGTTGTCTGTCTGTCTGTCTCTTGCTCTCTGTTCTGTCTTTCTCTCTCTCTCTCTCTCTCTCTCTCTCTCTCTCCTCTCTCGCTCTCTCTCTCTCTCTCTCTCTCTCTCTCAGTTCTGTTGTCTGTCTCTCTCTCTCTCTCTCTCTCTCTCTCTCTCTCTCTCTCTCTCTCTCTCTCAGCAGGGTGATCAAGCTGTCCAGGTTTTTCTTTATCTCCTTTTAATTACTGAGCCTTACACAAGGGTTTAAGCTGTTACACTGTGTGTGCATCTGTGTGGGTGTGTGTGAGTGTGTGTGTGTGTGTGTGTGTGTGTGTGTGTGTGTGTGTGTGTGTGTGTGTGTGTGTGTGTGTGTGTGTGTGCTCAGCTCCTCAGTCTCCAGCACTGATGGAGGAACATGCAAGGAGCATGAAGGAATCCATGTATACAATGGGGGGGAAAAACACCTTTTATATAAATATCTGTAATAGAGATGGAATAATAAATGATGCATTTGTCATAACATGATTTATTACATTACAACTTCATAATTAACTACTACTACTACTAATAATAATAACAACAACAATAATAATGACAAAATGATTTAAATTTTGTTTTGTATATATATATATATATATATATATATATATATATATATATATATATATATATATATATATATATATATATATATATATATTATTTATAATTCATTTAATAATCCATAATCCATTTATTCAGGAGTATTATCTTCTCATACCTGCCTACTGCCACACCATTAATCCATAATCAGTCATTAGTCTTTGGAACAGATGTGCTTCTTTTTTATAAGCATCTCATGCTCATTTTGAACAACATCCAGTAAAGAATTAGGCACTTTTTGTGCATAAGAACTCACAAATTGAGCAGCTGGTAACTGGCGGAGTGGGCTGATGCTGATGGCTTCCTTTGGCGTTCTCAAAAGATGAAAACTGTCTAGTGTTTAACAGTCCAGCTGTCCCTGTCACAGGGTTTCAGCTTCCAGCCGCTGATTCTTTTTCCTCGGGCACTTTTTCCCTTTTATGGAAAATTCTGACATGTTTTGTGACACTGTTCTCTTGGTACTGTCTCCTCTGTAGTTTGAACATAGACCATTCAACCTTTATGCAAATTGTTATACAGTCCTCGGTAACTCACTTCTCTGGCACACTATTGTGGTGATTTTATCTTATCTTTAGCTTTAGTATATCCAGTATAATCATTTAGTCTTGAGGTGAATACCTTGTGGGTTTGCAGCGTGGTTCTATATGGATCTGAGCTTCGGTTTATAAATTCCTAGATTGATATACATTATAAATCTAGTGCCCAGTGTATAGTTCTATACAATGTTTAGCTCGGCATGCCTCAGATTTCATACTTAACATACTTTTAATACAAGTACCATATTCACAAAATGCAGTGCAGTATAGTGCATTATTAATCTGAATGATGTGCAAGAACCACCAAAAAATAAAGCGTGGAACGCTTCTGCACTCGGCAGCCATAGTGGAAGGTTTTAATGGATGAAAGGATGCTGAAATTTTATTTTATTTATTTATTTATTTATTTTTATATAGCCATCATATCAACTAAGAACACCACTACACCCCAGATACAAATTTGGCCCAACGTCTTAGAGCTAACACTGTGGGTTTTAAAATCGGTTCCTGTGGAGGCTATTCAGTTATGCAAGTCTTTCATTTGCAGTTAGTGCAAAACGTTAGTGTTCGACTTGGGACGTTATTACACGTACTAAATAATCAAGCCCGTAGTGTACAATCTAGGAATGTTAGGAGAGCGCAGAAATTTGCAAGTGCGGACTAAAGCCTCAGCTAAATGACAAGCGATTTTGAAACTGTAAAAAGTGTGGAGAACCCTGAGAATCAAGGATTGAGAGTTTTGTTGTCACTGTGTCTGACACAATGAAATTCTGTTAGTGACATCCCAAGTTGATGCCTAAACAATTATAAAGAATTACAAATAGAGACAAAAAATACCCACTCTAATGCAAATTACAGTAAATAGTATAGTAGAAAACAGCAAAAGTTCAAAGTACAACGAACAAATTTTGCACATACAAGACAGAAATGAGATTAATATTGGCGAATTGGTGAATATTGCACTTATGGCCAGATATTGTATGCAGCTTGGGCTGGAGTTCTGCTTTACACTATATAGCCAGACCCACCACTAATGCCTCTTGGGTAGAAGGAGAAAAAATGGGAATTTATAGGATGTTAATTAGGAAGAAAATGGAGGTGGCCTTTCTCCCATACTTCAGTTATTTCACTATTATTTCATTATTAAATCCATTTTGAGGGTGTGGTGTTAAGGGGGTAGAGTTTGGAAGGTCCAACTAGCATTAGTAGTCAAATGATATGAGCTCAGGCAGTGGTACCTTAGTGGTTAAGATGTTGGACTACCGATTGAAAGGTTGGGAGTTCAAATCCCAGCACTGCCAAGCTACCTCTGTTAGGCCCTTGAGCAAGACCCTTAACTGCTCAGATAATAAAATGTAAGTCAGTCTGGATAAGGGTGTCTGCCAAATGCTGTAAATGAGATCAAATGTCTCAAAGTGGCGTTTCAATGTCTATTCCAGGTTTGGAACAAAACATGTTTATTTTTCCTGCATTTCATACATTTGTATGTCACATTTTATGCACAAGCACAGCAGCAACCGATTTAAACGTGCCATCAGCCAATCAGAGTTGGTAACATGCCTTGTTTCAGTCTTTTCTAGTGTGTTGACTCACCCTCCATTCGTGACTCAGGTCAGAATTTTTCCAAGTAAGCTCCCATGAAGCAATAATCAGGGCTCAGACTTTCTTAGGACAATGTACCAGTGAGCAAACCAGCACTGATATAAATATGGTCTAATGCAGATGATTTCCCATTCTGAACACAATCACAAGGTATGTAATGAAATACAATGTAGGCTGCACAATCTGCAAACCAGAATGGTAATCAACAAACAGGTCATAAACCTATGAAAAAGAATACAGAATACAAAAGTGCGACACTAATGATGAGGCAGGGCTGGTGACTAGTAGACTGGTGACTGAGAAAACCTAATCTGTCTGGAAAACCCTATCAAGTCAAGTGTGGAATGTGACACACAGCTTTAGTCAGTGCAGTTTGGTGATTTTCTTGCTCTGAAGCAGAGGAATTTAAACTGTGAGAGGTAAAGGAATTGATTGCTTGGCGTGAGATGGAAAACAACAAAAATAAATGTACCTGTATCAGACCTGCCAAACTTTACGCATTTTGCATAGCAGCTCCGAATTTTAACATTAGTGTACGCTGGAACATACTCCAAAATATGCCGAAAGAGCATCAATATTAACTGACACTCTCTCTAAGCCCTGTCCCCTTCCCACATCTCACATTAGTAATATTTTGGCCCATGTTGGTGGTGCTTGAAAGATACACTGATGCGACAACCTGCGGTAAATTGAGAATGTTTTGAGTTCATTGAAAATGGTCAGTGGTTGGGGGGCAGCAGTGGTTCAGCAGTTAAGGCTCTGGACTAATGATCAGAAGGTTGTGAGTTCATATCCTGGCTTGCCAAAGTACCACTGCTGGACCCTCGTCTCAAAGATGAAGCAAAGCCCTTCATCTTAATTTGCTTAGCTAATTGGTCAGTCACTTTGGATAAAAGCATCAGCCAAATGAGTAAAATGCAAACGGTTATAAACGGCATTTCTCCCAGTTCTAAAAACTGACACATGGGCCTCATGAGGAAATAGTTTGAATACATCTGCCCTAAAGGTTTATTCACACCAAATGCAATTTCTCTGCAGGAAAAAGTCATACAATGAGATATACACATTTTTGAACACCTGCACAAGGAGATTGACACTGCTGTATTACAATGATGCATGTAATATCCCCCCCCCCCCCCTCCTCCCACTACTGATGAGTTAAATCACTAGACTGTGCTGAATTGAGAACTTTATCTGACATTCATACTGACGCATTTGGACATTTTCAAAACTGTTTTTATTATCAAAACTGTTTTCAAGTCTGCTCTTTAGCTTCATTAATAAAGCTGTATCTTCAGTCCATTTCTTTAGATTTAGAGCCAAATGATTACGGCTCGGATGTTCAAAAGCATCTTTAGACCTCATTACGTGCCAGCACTGAGAATATTCCGACTTATATGCTTCCTGCAGGCAGGGATTCAGCACGCAGACACTTATGGGCCGTGTATGGGCTTTTGGCATCCCACTATAGCAAGATTATGACGTCAAGGAGGTTTCTAAATCTGGGCCTACTGCAGTGTGTTTGCCTTTCTTGCAGTTTCCCTCAAGTCAGCCTAATAGCTAAGAATCTTGGAAGCAGCGTAGAATATTTATAACTTCTTTATTTTGGTGCTTACCCTGAAGTGATCGTGACTGTGCATGCAAAGCTACGCTTTCCTCTGTAGGGGTCGAAAATAATGGCCACTCTGTGAGCACTTCAGTTATTTTTCAAAGCCAAGAAGGTATTCAAGCCTCACACTCAGTGTTCCTGGGATAGATTCTACATCCAGATCCATCGCAACCCTGAATTAATGACTAAGCATCAAGAAATTTCCCTACACTCACACGAGTGTCAGTTAACCAGTTATAGTTAGTTTAACCTATTATTATTATTGTTTATTTATTTATTTATTTTTAACTTCAGTATGATTCTAATTCATTTATCAGATTTTAAAATATCCTGAGACTTCATGTTACGTCTGTACAGCATGTAGAGGTAAAAAGGGTTTAAAAAAAAAAAAAAAAAAAAAGTTTTTAAATGTGCTTAATGATAAATTTATTTAAAAAAATAAATTTCACTTGACTTATCCTGAACAGCTTCTGATTTTGAAAATGCATAACGTGTAGCCTATAATCATATGTAATCATGCAGACATTTCTATAACAGCACATCCTGAAGTGTTTTATTCCTCTTATACCACAGAAACTTGCCAACACTAACATTTAAAAAAAAAAAAAATTAACTAAAGAATGATGTACTTTTTATCTGTTTATAGTTACATTTGTTGTATTCCACAAAACAAGTCAGTTCCTGTTATCACTTACTGTACGTTAGTAGCCGTTTAGATCGGTGTCGAAACGTCCACTGCTGAAGAAACAGAGCGATAGGAATTTATAAGAAGTTAACTAGGAAGTAGATGAAGAGCTTCAGGTGAGATCTTTCTCCCAAACTTCAGTTTTTTCATAACTCCACTTGTTGTCTTGATAAAATGAGCAAGATACTTGACATACATTTATAGGTAGGTGGAAAAGAAATTAAAACACCTCAAGAGCAAAGTTTGCTTCACTCAGCCTCTTCAATAACGAGTCCTTGTCATGGTCACATCGAATACGGCACAGGACTACGACTCCCATCAGACACTGCACATCGCATGCTCACTGCATGCACCATGTCACATGACCACAAGCACCTGATTCACACTTAGGTTAATGAGCACTATGTATTTAAGCCACGTCTTGTACAACACTCCCTGTCTAGCTTTTGTCTTTCGTTGTCAGTTGTACCCTCTAGTCTATGTTGTTGTTGTTGTTTTTATTTTGCCTTGAGATTACAGTTCATGTTTAGGTGTCTAAGGTGTACATTGTCTGTATTGTTCGTGTTTTGTTGAATAATAAACTTAATCCGCACCTCCTCTACAAATCCGTGATAATCCTTCGAAAGGAGGATTTAACGGGGAGGGGGAGGGGGGGTCGGTTGTCTTCCGAGCATGTAAACACAAATGTCCTTGATTTGTATGTCCTATTATTTGTCAGGAGAATACACTGATACGAGATACACATGATAAGTTTTACTGCACTTTCCTAACTGC
>CM042545.1:18914706-19119706 GCA_023630585.1 Cranoglanis bouderius | reverse complement strand
CCTGATCTCAACATCATCGAGTCTGTCTGGGATTACATGAAGAGAGAGAAGCAACTGAGGCTGTCTAAGAGAGAAGCAACTTTGCATTTTGTTAATTGATCAATATAAACTATTAACATGTCTATTTTTGAATGCATTCTTACTTTACAGCATTTTTTTCACAACTGCCTAAAACTTTTGCACAGTATATATACATAATTTTTTCCCCTACACTCCATTGTAGCTGTTAACCTATAAGGATTCCCCTGAAGGAAGAACTCAAGAACCCTTAAGGGTTCATGATGTTACCATTTACCATTACATCCTATGAGTGTGTGAGTTATGCATTACAATATTTTCCTCGACATTTGTTCATGTTTATGAAGGTCTGCTCGATTCTGAGGGCAATCTAGAAGGGAGAAGAGTGAGTGGTATTTGGGGAAACAAGCTCTCTCTCTCTCTCTCTCTCTCTCTCTCTCTCTCTCGCTCTCTCTCTCTCTGTGTGTGTGTGTGTGTGTGTGTGTGTGTGTGCGTGTGTGTGTGTGTGTGTGTGTGTGTGTGTGTGTGTGTGTGTGTGTGTGTGGGCTATTTTTGGATCTGTTGAATAGCATAAATGCTGTTCATCTCTCCTATCCCTATTTGTCCCTTAAGCAGAATAATTAGCGCCTCTCTCTCTCTCTCTCTCTCTCTCTCTCTCTCCATAGAGCACGCTCGTGCTCGCAGAAAGAGCTTTGCCACAGTGAGGCAGAGAAGCATGGAAACTCCGCCCACTGCCCCTCCCCAGCAATTCCGTCAGTCGGTGAGTACCACTGGCTCTGCCCCTTATCCTGCATCCTCTCAGTAATTATTTTCTTACTCTCTCTCTCTCTTTCTCTCTTTCTCTGTTAGTTTCTTTATTGCCTATAAAATATATTACAGCCAATTAAAGTTTGATAGAGCATCTTAAACAAGGAAGGTAATATAACGTTTATAAGCTGACAAACTGTAGAAGTGGACAACTGCATTATGTCCAGGGTCTGCTAATACTGGCTGAAATTATGATAATGACTGCCATACATTTACATTTATAGCATTTGGCAGATATCCACAGTGGCAGATGTTTTATTGTAGTCTCGATTGAAAAACATATCCTCACACTAGAATAGTCTGAGGTCTAGAAATACCATAAGGCTAAAACCATGCTATAGAGGAACCTTTTCTACTCACCCTGACATGCTGAATGTCTTTATCCTGGTAAAATAATATTTAGACTATTCTTACCAAGGATATTATTTAGTATGGAGATATTTTTGTATCACTTTTGATTGTACAGAAATGTGGTCTTGCATATGATTCACAAATCCATAATCAGATTCATAAATCTAAAACTGTCACGATAGTTTCACAAGTGCGATCTTCATATTACAGAAACAAATCTTAAATTTTTTGTCTTTACAGTTATTATGTCACAATTACAGAGTTTATAAAATTAAAGTTCTCAGTGGTCCAGGTGGATGAGTATAGAGAGATGAGGGGGCGGGGCCAGGTGGATGAGTATAGAGCGATGAGGGGGCGGGGCCAGGTGGATGAGTATAGAGAGATGAGGGGGCGGGGCCAGGTGGATGAGTACAGAGAGATGAAGGGGCAAGGCCAGGTGGATGAGTGCAGAGAGATGAAGGGGCAAGGCCAGGTGGATGAGTGCAGAGAGATGAAGGGGCAAGGCCAGGTGGATGAGTGCAGAGAGATGAAGGGGCAGGGGCAGGTGGATGAGTGCAGAGAGATGAAGGGGCAAGGCCAGGTGGATGAGTGCAGAGAGATGAAGGGGCAAGGCCAGGTGGATGAGTGCAGAGAGATGAAGGGGCAAGGCCAGGTGGATGAGTGCAGAGAGATGAAGGGGCAGGGGCAGGTGGATGACTATAGAGAGATGAAGGGGCAAGGCCAGGTGGATGACTTTAGAGAGATGAGGGGGCGGGGCCAGGTGGATAACTATAGAGAGATGAAGGGGCAAGGCCAGGTGGATGACTATAGAGAGATGAGGGGGTGGGGCCAGGTGGATGACTATGGAGAGATGAAGTCCTGGAGCCATGTGTGTTATTACTGTATATATAGATGAGGGGGCTTGGCGGCACGGTGACTATCTAGGCTCACGCACCAAACACGGCCCACTGCCTTGTTTCATTTGGCACTGTGAACTTTCAAAAAGTAATACTGAATTGGCCCGTAGTACCATTACTCAACATTTTCACACTATCTAGAATTCACAGCAGACCCGTAGCATAGTGACTGCCACTTTACAGCACATGTGGGCTTGCATTTCACAGGGCTGAAATGCTGATTAAAATCAATGCCAATCTGCTACATTTGATGCAAGTCAGACCTGAGTCTAAAAGAAGATTCAGAAACATGCAGGGTTTTGGCCTGTATTGTGATTCAGTGATTTACTCCACAGCCCAAAATGTTATTCCCAGTGTAGAGAAAAGTTGATGGAGTGTGGAGACATGGGAGATGGGAGAATAAGGACATGGATGTTCAAAGCCCATGTGAGTTAAATAGTCTAGTTTCAACAGGTATACATTTAAAAAAAAAAAAACAGTTTAATAATTGTCACCTAGTGTCTGTTAGCTGTTCTTTTACCTATTCTGTTTGTTCCTCCATCCATCCATTTTCTATGCTGCTTATCCTTCCTGGGTCATGGGGAACCTGGAGCCTATCCCAGGGAGCATGGGGCGCAGGTGGGGGACACCCTGGACAGGGTACCAGTCCATAGGAGGGCACAATCACACACACATTCACACACTACAGACACTTTGAACATGCCAATCAAGTGCAAGTGCATACAATGCATGTCTTTGGACTGGGGGAGGAAACTGGAGTACCTGGAGGAAACCCCCAAAGCATGGGGAGAATGTGCAAGGTTCGCATGCATGTGGCTGTGGTGAGAATCAAACCCTTGACCCTGGAGGTGTGAGGCAGGTGTGCTAACCACCTCCGTTTGTTACTATTTTTTTTAAAAAACTGCTATAGGAAGACAAGGGGCAGGGCAATGTGCAGAGAGCTGAGGGGGTGGGGCTTAGACAAAAAGGTCTAGTTGTGAGTTGTGGTTAGAAATAATCAAAAATACACACGGAAAATTGTAAACCCATGAAATGAGATGTGAAGTATAATGTGAAACTGTGACTAGTGATGTGTAAATGTCACATAGGAAGCCTACATATGAAATTCAAGTCAAGTTATGGATTGACAAAATAAGTTATTTATTTGTGATTCATTAAATGGTGATTTAATGCATGATTACTTCAGACAGGAAACTTATTCTAGAAGTCGGAAGCGTTAGTGTGTTTCATTTCTAAATGATTTATTGCTGACTTCTTGTTGATCACATGGTTTGTCTTGCCATCACCATGACACACAGCCTCAAGCATCCAATATCGGCGTATCCACCTCACTAACCTGCTCGAATAATCACTGAAGGCTGAAGTGTGTAGAAGAAGGAGAACACTAAAATTTGTAGCTTCCCAAGTTACATTCTTAATGTGTGAATATGTTATAAACATTTATCAGGCTTTAATGGAAAGGTAAATCTCGAACTGATGAAATAAATGCTGTGAAATGCATGCTCTGTTAAATAAACACACTTGAATGAGGTCAGTGAACTCGTTTGCTGAGTTTGTGGGGTTGCGTTTGTGACAGCCATGTTTAGTCGGTGTTTTAGGTATGGTAATTATAGTTGGCGCTGGCATGACTTTAGATAGAGGCGGGTGGAAATTAGTGGATAGCGGGTGCTTTTAAACATGCACAGCCGAACTGCAGTGTTTTCAGATACAGAGAGAGAGAGAGAGAGAGAGAGAGAGAGGGAGGGGGTTAGAGTGGGTGTACAATATCTATATAAGTGCTCAAGACAGAGAGAGAGTGAGAGTGTAGGCAGAATCTGAGTATGAGTCACCAAGACAGAAACAGCAGCAGTGATTATTATGTTCATCTCCAGTGCTATCTAGTGGTCATTTATAGAAAAACACACACAGACACAGACACACACACACACACACACACCTCAAGTGTCATATTCATCCTTAAAGTACAATTCCACTCCAACACCGGCTACCTGAGCTCAAATGACAGCTTGAGAATATGAGACAAAAACAACGAAATCAAAATTAAACTGGCTTTGATCTGTAAAATAAAAAATAAAAAAAATTAGCAAGTGATAATAAACCTGAATAAAAGCCACTTTTTCTAATATATTTAATGAGATTATTATAAGAGAAGTTTAAGATTATTAAGCCAGTTATTAGACATTTTTACTCATTTTAAGCCCTCAAAATATCTTATACTTTCGGCAGATAATTGTTCTATAAAAGTCTAGAAATGTGCTTAATAATCTCATATTTGTTATATTTGTTTTATTCTAATCTGATCATTAAAATGTTCAATAATTTTGTTTCTGGTGTATACATTGATTTACATAGCAACGGTGTTTTGATCCTAAAAGGAGCTTAATAAGGACTAATAAACAACAATAAAACACAGAGGCTTTATTAAACACTGAGGATTTATTAAAGGTGTGTTTGTGTGTAAAATCACATGCGAACTCAAAAGTTGTGCAAGATGATTCACTAACAGCGTTTACAGAGTGAATGCGGCTTTCGTTTGCCTTAATGGATATGTAATTTGGCAGGTTTCTACGTAAAAGTGTAAAATGCAAAGGAAAGTCGATGCAAATAGGTCAATTTATCACCCATAGTGTGATTTACTAAACCCGAGCGTTCTACTGGGTCTAGAGATTATTTCACAGAAGGTCAGGTATTACGTTGGCAGAAGTCCAGTTTTCAAATTTATACTATTCTGTAGGTTTTACTAATCAGAACAATAATGATCAATGAGAATCATGCCTCAGTATCTTAAAATGATGACAGTATTATCTTAAACCCTTCAGACCTGATTTTTTTCCACAGAGCAAAAAAAAATGTTTACCCACTTGATATTTACTCTTCTCCAATGTAGAAATTAGTCTTAAAAAAAAAGATTTATGCCAACTCGTGTTTTTATTAGAATTTTTTCATGATGCCACAACTGGAGCAACATAAAATTTCAAGAAACCTTTGGGAGAAATCCTCATATTTTAATCATACTGTACTTGTGAACTAGAGTTTAAACACGTACAGTATGTGAACTAATCTTAAAGATTTTAAAAAGATCAGCCATAACATTATAACCACCTGCCTAATATTGTGTAGGTCCCCCTTTTGCCACCAAAACAGCTCTGACCCGTCAAGGCATGGACTTCACAAGACCTCTGAAGTTGTGCTGTGGTATTTGACACCAAGATGTTCTGTATGTTCCTCAAACCATTGCTGAACAATTTTTGCAGTGTGGCAAGGCACATTATCCTGCTGAAAGAGGCCACTGCCATTAGGGAATACTGTTGCCATTGAGGGGTGTACTTGGTCTGCAACAATGTTTAGGTAGGTGGTACGTGTGAAAGTAACATCCACATGAATGCCAGGACCCAAGGTTTCCCAGCAGAACATTACACAGTCAGATATGCAGCCAGCTGTGATGCACTGTGTGTTCTGACACCTTTCTATCATAGCCAGCAATTTGTGCTTCAGGAATCGGACCAGACGGGCTAGCCTTCACTCCTCATGCGCATCAGTGAGCCCGGACCACTTCCTTGGACCATTTTTGGTAGGTACTATCCACTGCATACCAGGAATACCTCACAAGACCACAAGTCTTTGGTTCTTTTAATTGTGATGATTTTGGCTCACATTTAACAAAAACCCACCAATTCACTATCTCAACAAATTAGAATACTTCCTAAGACCAATAAAAAAAACATTTTTAGTGAATTGTTGGCCTTCTGGAAAGTATGTTCATTTACTGTACATGTACTCAATACTTGGTAGGGGCTCCTTTTGCTTTAATTACTGTCTCAATTCGGCGTGGCATGGAGGTGATCAGTTTGTGGCACTGCTGAGGTGGTATGGAAGCCCAGGTTTCTTTGACAGTGGCCTTCAGCTCATCTGCATTTTTTGGTCTCTAGTTTCTCATTTTCCTCTTGACAATACCCCATAGATTCTCTATGGGGTTCAGGTCTGGTGAGTTTGCTGGCCAGTCAAGCACACCAACACCATGGTCATTTAACCAACTTTTGGTGCTTTTGGCAGTGTGGGCAGGTGCCAAATCCTGCTGGAAAATGAAATCAGCATCTTCAAAAAGCTGGTCAGCAGAAGGAAGCATGAAGTGCTCCAAAATTTCTTGGTAAACGGGTGCAGTGACTTTGGTTTTCAAAAAACACAATGGACCAACACCAGCAGATGACATTGCACCCCAAATCATCACAGACTGTGGAAACTTAACAGTGGACTTCAAGCAACTTGGGCTATGAGCTTCTCCACCCTTCCTCCAGACTCTAGGACCTTGGTTTCCAAATGAAATACAAAACTTGCTCTCATCTGAAAAGAGGACTTTGGACCACTGGGCAACAGTCCAGTTCTTCTTCTCCTTAGCCCAGGTAAGACGCCTCTGACGTTGTCTGTGGTTCAGGAGTGGCTTAACAAGAGGTATACGACAACTGTAGCCAAATTCCGGACACATCTGTGTGTGGTGGCTCTTGATGCCTTGACCCCAGCCTCAGTCCATTCCTTGTGAAGTTCACTCAAATTCTTGAATCGATTTTGCTTGACAATCCTCATAAGGCTGCGGTTCTCTCGGTTGGTTTTGCATCTTTTTCTTCCACACTTTTTCCTTCCACTCAACTTTCTGTTAACATGCTTGGATACAGCACTCTGTGAACAGCCAGCTTCTTTGGCAATGAATGTTTGTGGCTTATCTAGTGAACTAAACTGAGAGACCATTTTGAAGGCTCAGGAAACCTTTGCAGGTGTTTTGAGTTGATTAGCTGATTGGCTGTTTTTGTTAAATGTGAGCCACAATCATCACAATTAAAAGAACCAAAGACTTAAACTACTTCAGTCTGTGTGCATTGAATTTATTTAATACACGAGTTTCACAATTTGAGTTGAATTACTGAAATAAATGAACTTTTCCACGACATTCTAATTTAGTGAGATGCACCTGTATACTGTAAAAGAGCACCGTCTTTTGGATGAGACGTTAAACCGAGGTCCTGACTCTCTGTAGTCATTAAAAATCCCAGGTCACTTCTCGTAAAGAGTAGGGGTATCACCCCGGTGTCCTGGCGAAATCGCCCCATTGGCCCTTGTCTATCATGGCCCCCTAATAATCTCCATCCCTGAATTGGCTATATCTCTCCTCTCCACCAATAGCTGGTGTGTGGTGGGCGTTCTGGTGCACTGTGGCTGCCGTTGCATCATCCAGGTGGATGCTACACACTGGTGGTGGTTGAGGAGATTTCTCCCCATACTATATAAAGCGCTATGAGTGTCTAGAAAAGTGCTATATAAATGTAACTAATTATTATTATTATTATTATTATTATTATTATTAAGACCTGCCGTTTTGGAGATGCTCTGACCCAGTCGTCTAGCCATCACAATTTGGCCCTTGTCAAAGTCGCTCAGATCCTCACACTTGCCCATTTTTCCTGCTTCTAACACGAACTTCAAAAACTGACTGTTCACTTGCTGCCTAATATATCCCATCCCTTGACAGGTGCCACTTCACCTTTTGGATGGTTTTAATGTTATGGCTGTTCGGTGTACATACTGTAACAAAAAATAATACAATAAGAATGCAGGAAAAAAAAGGTTGTATGATAAGATGAAGTCTCAAAAAACTTGTTTGATTCTTTTTGTTCCTGAGTATGTGTGTGTATATGTCTGTGTGCGTTTGTGGGTGTGTTTATGTGTACTTGTTAGTAGCATTGTAGCATCAAGGCATCAGTGTGTGTGCATGTTGCCGTGTATTAACTCATTTTCGATGAGCTGCTTTGAAACAATTTCTGCTTGCAGGGTCCACTTTTTGGAACAAATTTCAATATGTTGTCAATATCAGATAGTTCTCCATTTACCAGAAGTTCAAGAAAGTCTGTCATTTTATACTATAAAACATACTAATATTAATAATATTAATAATTAATGAACATTAATGTCCATAAAACATTAACATTTGAACTTTTAGCGCTGTATTTTAGCTCTGAAATGCTTGCACAAATTTCACAAACTGGCACACTGATACAAAGTCATGGGGTTCCTGCTGATATCTTTCGAGACCTGAACTTTAAATATCATCACCTGATACTGTTAAGATTATAACAGGTGTAAGTTGATGAGGCTACCATGAACATTAGTATATAACAGGTAAAAAAAGGTGCTTCCTCCTCCTCCTCCTGTCTAGTAGTCGGTGAGCTATGCCTGTCTAATGTGATGCCTGAAGCTCTCTCAGATTAAAGGGGTCATGTCTTCATTGTGATTGGTTGATCAGGGACCAATCAGTGACCAGGCATTATTCATATAATAATAGTATACAATTTTATTGGTTTAAACCAAAAACCATGTGATGTCCATTCCAATGGACGCAGGGTCTGAAGGGGTTAAGATGATACAGCAAAGTTAGTTTCATCACTCCAGAGTTACCGGTTCTATCTTGAGCTCAGTTTACTGTCTGTCACATGTTCTCCCCATGTCTGTGTGGGTTTCCTCAGGATTCCTCTGGTTTCCTCCCACCTCCCAAAAGCATGCCGGTAGTTGGATTGGCTATGCTAAATTGCCCCCAGGTGTGAATGAGTGTGTGAATGTGTGTGCATGGTGCCCATACCGACGACGAATGAATAAAAGTTGGTTAAATATTAGATATATTCGAGGTGTGTTCGCACCTCTGATGCCAAAATAGAAACTGTGAGAAGGTTTTAATTCACACACACCTTCAGAAAAGAAAATACACACTTATTCTGGGTTCACATTTTATTTTGCACAGCTTTTCAACATGTCTCCCAGCCTTTTAATCTGTGTCCTACTGAAAGCACTATAAAGGTTTAGTTTCAATTTGATTCTTCTGTGAGTGTGTTTGAGATCTTAACTCGCCACAGCTATCAAGATGAAATAGCACAGGCAAAAGGATCATTTACACATCGCACTTCACACAAGTCACACAATTATTCTTTGTAACTCACCGGTAAAGTGAACACTTCTTGCACACAGTGTATCATCTTGCAGTTGCAAATGAGCTCTCTTTATGTGGGAGGTTAGTAAATCAGGGCCTGAATATTTCCAAACCAGCACCACATCGCTGTGCTTTCCTCCGTCAATCACTGACGCGGTTGCTAGTAACTTCTCCTTGTCAATCAGAAGCTGTATTTCATTAAAATGAATCATTTAGCCTCAGCAGGAAGCTTCCATTTTAGAAATGATTCTTTTTGTGGAGAAAATCTCAATGCCTTATCATGCTGCTTCCCTCTTCTGTCCTGCATGTCAAACCATCTGAGATTCAGAGGCCTAACTTTAAAAAAAAAAAAAAAAAAAGGGGGGAAAAAAGCCCTTTCTTTGGCTTTTAATTAAATGAACAGTACAATTGCATGAGAGGGATATTGAAATTCATAGTCAAAATTTTTAAAAACTGACTGTTTGCATTCTACATCCATAAACTGGCACACAATTACTTTATTTGATCCAGTAACACAATTTGTACACAAATTGATTATTAAATAGAAGAATATGCTTATTTTGTATGTACAGCCGTGGCCAAAAGTTTTGAGAATGACACAAATATTAATTTTTACAAAGTCTGCCTCAGTTTTTATGATGGCAATTTGCATATACTCCAGAATGTTATGAAGAGTGATCAGATGAATTGCAATTAATTTCAAAGTCCCTCTTTGCCATGAAAATGAACTTAATCCCAAAAAAACATGTCCACTGCATTTCAGCCCTTCCACAAAAGGACCAGCTGACATCATGTCAGTGATTCTCTCGTTAACACAGGTGAGAGTGTTAACGAGGACAAGGCTGGAGATCACTCTGTCATGCTGATTGAGTTAGAATAACAGACTTGAAGCTTTAAAAGGAGGGTGGTGCTTGAAATTATTGTTCTTCCTCTGTTAACTATGGTTACCTGCAAGGAAACACGTGCAGCCATCATTGCTTTGCACAAAAAGGGATTCACAGGCAAGGATATTGCTGCTAGTAAGATTGCACCTAAATCAACCATTTATCGGATCATCAAGACCTTCAAGGAGAGAGGTTCAACTGTTGTGAAGAAGGCTTCAGGGCGCCCAAGAAAGTCCAGCAAGCGCCAGGACCGTCTCCTAAAGTTGATTCAGCTGCGGGATCGGGGAACCACCAGTGCAGAGCTTGCTCAGGAATGGCAGCAGGCAGGTGTGAGTGCGTCTGCACGCACAGTAAGGCGAAGACTTTTGGAGGAGGGCCTGGTGTCAAGAAGGGCAGCAAAGAAGCCACTTCTCTCCAGGAAAAATATCAGGGACAGACTGCTCTTCTGCAAAAAGTACAGGGATTGGACTGCTGAGGACTGGGGTAATGTCATTTTCTCTGATGAATCCCCTTTCCGATTGTTTGGGGCATCTGGAAAAAAGCTTGTCCGGAGAAGAAAAGGTGAGCGCTACCATCAGTCCTGTGTCATGCCAACAGTAAAGCATCCTGAGACCACTCATGTGTGGGGTTGCTTCTCAGCCAAGGGAGTGGGCTCACTCACAATTTTGCCTAAGAACACAGCCATGAATAAAGAATGGTACAAAAACATCCTCAGAGAGCAACTTCTCCCAACCATCCAAGAACAGTTTGGTGATGAACAATGCCTTTTCCAGCTTGGTGGGGCACCTTGCCACAAGGCAAAAGTGATAACGAAGTGGCTCGGGGAACAAAACATCGACATTTTGGGTCCGTGGCCAGGAAACTCCCCAGACCTTAATCCCATAGAGAATTTGTGGTCAATCCTCAAGAGGTGGGTGGACAAACAAAAACCCACAAACTCTGACAAACTCCAAGCATTGATTATGCAAGAATGGGCTGCCATCAGTCAGGATGTGGCCCAGAAATTGATTGACAGCATGCCAGGGCGAATTGCAGAGGTCTTGAAAAAGAAGGGTCAACACTGCAAATATTGACTCTTTGCATAAACTTCATGTAATTGTCAATAAAAGCCACCGACACTTATGAAATGCTTGTGATTATACTTCAGTAACAGTTAGTAACATCTCACAAAAAGATCTAAAAACACTGAAGCAGTAGACTTTGTGAAAATTAATATTTGTGTCATTCTCAAAACTTTTGGCCACGGCTGTACAGTATAGAGTATATTTCAGACAGCAGGGTAAAGATACAACCGTTTATAGATGTGACACATCTATTGCCAGACACATCACTACCTCGGCACTTAAATATTGGAACGTTCATTTTTGGAATGTTTTATTTAATAATTTGATTTAATAACATATATATATTAGATCCTCAGATCCTTACACTTGCCTATTTTTCCTGCTTCGAACACATCAACTTCAAGAACTGACTGTTCACTTGCTGCCTAATATATCCCACCCCCACCCTATATATATATATATATATATATATATATATATATATATATATATATATATATATATATATATATATATATATATATATACACACACACACACACACACACACACACACACACAGTGGGTATAGAAAAGAATCACCCCCCTTTAAAATAATCACATTTTGTTGCTTTTCAGCCTGAAATGAAGACGGACACAGTTTTTGTTTTATCCAGCTGTATTTACTCAGTGCAACTTATAACATCCAAGTGAAAGATATAACACCAACATGTCAGAAAAAAAATTAAAAAACAGAATCACTGAGTTGGAAAAAGGATCACCCCCCATTTTGTTGAACCACCTTTTGGTATAATTACCACCTTTGTTGGGACATGTCTCTACTAACTTTGCACATCTAGACTTTGCAATATTTGCCCACTCTTCTTTGCAGAACTGTTCAAGTTCAGTTAAATTTGATGGTGACCGATTTTTAATGGGGTTGTCAGGTTTACAGATTTTCAATGGGGTTTAAGTCTGGGCTCTGACTAGGCCATGCAAGGACATTCACCTTTTTCTCCTTCAACCACTGTGTGGTCAGTTTTGCTGTGTGCTTTGGGTCATTGTCATGTTGGAAGGTAAACCTTCTTCCCATCAACAACTTTCTGGCAGAGGGCAGCAGATTTTCCTCAAGAATTTGACGGTATTTTGCCCCACCCATTTTCCTTCTATCCTGACAAGTGCTCCAGTCCCTGCTGCAGAGAAACACCTCCATAACAGGATATTACCACCTCCATGCTTTACTGTAGGAATGGTGTTATTTGGATGGTGAGCTGTATTGGATTTCCACCAGACATATCATTTGGTGTTGAGGCCAAATATCTCAATTTTAGTCTCATCTGACCATAACACCTTTTTCCATGTGATCTCAGAATCTTCAAGGTGCATTTTGGCAAAGCTCAGTCGTGGGTGGCTTTTTTCTTGCAACCCTCCCATACAAGCCACATTTGTAGAGAATTTGTGATATTGTTGTCACATGCACACAATGACCACTCTTTGTCATAAATTCCTGCAACTGCTTCAGAGTTGCTGTAGGCCTTTTGGTAGCCTCTCTGACCAGTTCCCTCCTGGCTCTTTCATCCAGTTTGGAGCGACGTCCTGATCCAGGGAGGGTCTGTGTTGTACCAAATACCTTCCACTTCTTAATAATAGACTTCACTGTGCTTCTAGGCATTGATAAAGCCTTTGAATTTTTTTTGTATCCATCTCCTGACTTGTGCCTGTCCATAACTTTATCCCGGAGATCTTTTGACAGTGACTTGCCATCCATAGTTGATTGTTTGCTTCAGTTGCACTACAAAAAGCTCCAGGAAAGCTCTTTTCATGCTGAGCTAATCAAAATGACCACAGCTGATCACAGTTGAAAGTCAAATGGCTTTGTGTGTAATTGAGAAGGTGATTAGCTACACCTTATTGAGTTTACAAGTCATTTTTAGGAGGGGGGTGATCCTTTTTCCAACTCAGTGATTCTGATTTTTTATTTATTTTTTTTTTTCTGACATTTTGGTGTTATATCGTTCACTTGGATGTTATAAGTTGCACTGAGTAAATACAGCTGGATAAAACAAAAACTGTGTCTGTCTTCATTGCAGGCTGAAAAGCAACAAAATGTGATTATTTTAAAGGGGGCTGATTCTTTATATATATATATATATATATATATATATATATATATATATATATATATATATATATATATATATATATATATATATATATATATATCACAATTCAGCTCTATAGGCAATTTCCAGAATGAAATAAATGATGTACTAAAACCAGTAAACCCAGTACAATGTACAATCTCCGCTTTTCTCTTTTACGTTGTGTTGTGTCGTATCAATCTGAACTCTGTGTGTCTGTGTGTGTGTGTGTGTGTGTGTGTGTGTGTGTGTGTGTGTGTGTGTGTGTGTATGTGTGTATCGTGTGTATCAGAGTTTTCTTAGCCGCCGTCTGAAAAGCTCAATTAAGCGAGCCAAGAGCCAGCCCAAACTTGATCGCACCGGAAGCTTCCGCCACATGATTCTCCCACGATTCCGCAGTGCTGACCAGGAAAGGTACGGAAAACATGCGCACACACACACACACACACACACACACACACACACACACACACACACACACACACACACACACCACTACGAAATATAAAGCATACACATTGACACTATTGATGGGAAAAAATAATTGCGAATCTACATCAACACACAGACTTTTGCACAGATTTTGTTTTATTATTATTGAAAAATGGCAGTAATACCAAACATTTCCAATAAAATAACAAATGCATTGTAAGTACATTAAGCCTAGTTTTTTTTTTTAATCAACTCCAGTAGATCTTTATTGTCATCTCAGCCATATACAGTGTGCAGTACGCAGTGAGATGAAATAACGTTTCTCCTGGGCCCAAGGTGCAAGGTACATGTATGATACATGCATAAATAATGGATGACGCAGGCTACAGAAATAAAAAAATGCACCAAGATGTAAAAAAGGATCATTTTTATTCACATCCTCACCTCAATTGAATTTTATTGTGAGGTGACTTGAGATTTCTAGCCCTAATTGACACAGCGGGCTGCGTTGTGCTGGAGCAGACTCATCTCCTCTGTCAGTCCGTGACATCTGCCTGTCATGTGGCAGAGCCGAGGGTTTTGTCTTTAATCTCCTTCAAGACTGTTGAGGTTCATTACAAAGGATGAATTCCTAGCCATATATCAATAAGGATGAACTTCACACTGTCTTATTGCTCATGTGGCTGTGAGATACAGATTTCCAATACACTATGATCCAGTGAAAACTTGATTATATAGTTGGCTTTATGCTCTGAAATGGCTTGAATTAATAGCATTAGTTAGGATTGGCTAACAAACTACTATTTGTCATCTGAACTACGTAATCTGAAAATTCAGTCCAAAAAAATCCAATATTAGTACAAATAGACCCACATCTAAAATATAATCACTCTTAAATATACTTATACTGTATATACTTATCTTGGACACATTTAAAATATACTTAATCAGATATCAGTTACTTTTGTTATAGTTAATACTTAATTTTTTTTATTTTTTATTTTTTGGACAATGTTGAAGAAAAGCAAATTTAATGAAAACTTTAATGAAAACCACAGAAATGTTTATATAACAGCAACACTTTTTTTTTTTTTTTTTTTTTTTCATTTATTGCTATCTTTAGGCTTAAATGATATATTTCTGTTATAGGAAATCAATCAACATTGTATGTCCAATAATCCACAACCATCTGAGTCTAAAAAGACACATTCTGTCTTTAACTCATAATGTATACAGTGCCCGCCACTAATATTGGCACCCTTGGTAAATATGAGCAAAGAAAAATTCTTCATTGTTTAACCTTTTGATATTTTGTTCAAAAGGAAATACTCTGAAATACTCTGCTTTCATGGATATCAAACAATTGCAAACAAAACACAGCTTTATAAAAAATAAAAAAATTGTTAAATATAGGTGTGCAACAATTATTGGCACCCCATGAATTCATATGAGAAAAATATATTTGAAGTATATTCCCATTGATATTATCCTTTTTTTTTTTTTAGTACACCTGGGTGACTAGGAACAGGAAATTGTTAACCATGACTTACTGTTTCACAGGGGTATAAATATGAGGTAACACACAGGCCAAATTCTCTTAGTCTTTCATAACAATGGGTAAGACCAAGGAATATAGCTGTGATGTGCGGCAAAAGGTTGTTGAGCTTCACAAATTGGAAAGTGGCTATAAGAAAATAGCACAAGCATTGAACATGCCCATTTCCACCATCAATAATTAAGAAGTTCAAGTCAACTGGAAATGTTATGAATCAACCTGGAATTGGACGTGTGTCTATATTGTCTCAGCGCACTGTGAAGAGGATGGTTCGAGTGGCCAAAAAATCTCCAAGGATCACAGATGGAGAACTGCAGAAGTTAGTTGCATCTCGGGGTCAGAAAGTCTCCAAAACTACAATCCGAAGTCGCCTACATCACCATAAGTTGTTTGGAAGGGTTTCAAGAAAAAAGCCTCTACTCTCATCCAAAAACAAACTCAAGCATCTTCAGTTTGCCAGACACTACTGGAACTTCAAATGGGATCGGGTTCTATGGTCAGATGAAACCAAAACAGAACTTTTTGGCAATAGACACCAGAGGTGGTTTTGGTGCACACAGAGAGGTAGCCATATGGAAAAGTACCTCATGCCCACGGTTAAATATGGTGGTGGCTCTTTAATGTTTTGGGGCTGTTTTTCTGCCAGAGGACCTGGACATTTTGTTAGGATACATGGGATCATGGACTCTATCAAACATCAACAGATATTAAATGAAAACCTGGCTGCCTCTGCCAGAAAGCTTCAAATGGGCCGTGGTTGGATCTTCCAGCAGGACAATGATCCAAAACATACATCAAAAACAACACAAAAATGGTTTACTGACCATAAAATCAAGGTCCTGCCCTGGGCCATCCCAGTCCCCTGACTTGAAACCCATAGAAAACCTGTGGGTTGAACTGAAGAGGAGAGTCCACCAGCATGGACCTTGAAATTTGAAGGATCTGCAGAGATTCTGTATGGAGGAATGGTCTCAGATCCCTTGCCATGTATTCTCCAACCTCATTAGGCATTATAGGAGAAGACTCAGAGCTGCTAT
Source organism: Cranoglanis bouderius (assembly GCA_023630585.1). Taxonomy (NCBI): domain Eukaryota; kingdom Metazoa; phylum Chordata; class Actinopteri; order Siluriformes; family Cranoglanididae; genus Cranoglanis; species Cranoglanis bouderius. Next base: position 19,103,572 of record CM042545.1, on the reverse strand, counting down.
CTTGGCAAAGGGAGGCAGCACAAAGTATTGACTAAAAGGGTGCGAATAATTGTTGTACACCTATATTTAACAAAGATTTATTTTTTTTTTATAAACCTGTGTTGTGTTTGCAATTATTTGATATCCATGAGAGCAGAGTATTTTTGTGAACTTTTTGAACAAGAGATCAAAAGGTTAAACAATAAAGACAATTTTTCACAGCCGTCTCTGCTCGTATTTACCAAGGGGGCCAATATTAGTGGAGAGCACTGTATGGAGCCAAAAATATACTTGGGTGAAATTCAAAAAGTATCTACATTAAAACATACTCAAATATTCATGTTTAAATGTAAATATTTTTAACTGCTCAAATATTGATAATACAGACATTATTATTTTTTTGTTTGTTGACAAACCTAGTACCTGGCTTGCTGTTCAGCCAGTGTTTAACAACCCTGTTGTCAAACACTGAATCAAGAATGCATGCTAAACAAGAAACACTAGCAAGCAAATTTACCAAAAATTAAAGCTAACTGAAAAGTTGATTAAATGGCTTTAAAATAAATAAATAAATAAAAAAAATCTGATGGCATATCAATAGATATATGGAGAAAAATCACATGGGATTTGAGGTTTTTAATAAGTAATTTGACAGTCAAAGTGAAAATGTAAAGAGTAAAAAGTTAGTTTTTTCAGTTTCAGTACTACTTGAGTAAAGTACAACTCTTCCAAAATAGTACAATTGCCCAAGTATTTTCCAGCCCTGTCGATAAATCATGTTTATCACAACTCAGTTGTTTGGTCTCTGTTATGAAATTTTGCAGCCTGAGGCCTTTAGTTCATATTTTGACTTGAGTGGTGTCCAAGAACGCTGTGAGCTTTTTTTTTGCCAAATTATCTGACAGGCTGCTCAAGTCAAGTGGGTTTTTACTGTCACTCCTGTATATAGTTTGTATACATTGGCACGAGATGTCATTTCTGTCATTTCTGAGATGTCAGCGCTGTTCGTGCTTAGGGCAGTTCATGCGTGCTGAATGCTTGCGCAGCACGGTGCGAGGGGAAACCCATGGCACTTTCTCCCGAAGTGCCAAAATCTTACCCCTCCCCCGGTGGTCCCGGACCTCTGGGCAAAATTGTCCATTCAGCTCCCCAGGTCCCGATGCAGGCATTGTCCATGGTATAGCTGGTTCCTCGCGGAGCCAGGGGGCTAGACATGAAGCTGGGGCAGACTCATCGTCTCATCGTCGGCCTCAGGCGTGAACAGAACTTGGTGGGCCGTCTCGTCAGCCTCAGGCATGAACAGAACTTGTCGGCCTCAGACAGGAACTTGGTGTGGGAGGCCGTCTAGCCGGCCTCCGACTGGAATATGGCTTGGGCTCTGGAGATGAGGTCACCATGTTGACCTCTGGCTGAAGCTCTGCAGGGGAAACCATCTCATGGGTCTCGGGCTGGAGCTCCGGAGTTGAGGTCATTACGTTGACCTCCAGCTGGAGCTCTGGAGATGAGGTCGCCTCGTTGACCTCTGGCAGTAGCTCTGGGGAAGAGGTCGTCACGTTGACCTCCGGCTGGAGCCCAGGAGAGATCACAACGTTGACCTCAGGCTGGAGCTCCGGAGATGATGTCACCTCATTGACCTCCGTCAGGAACATGGCTTGGGAGGGAACTAGGCTAGACAAGAATCGGAAACGTGAGGACAAACAAGATCAAGAAACTATGGAACAAAACGAGGATCAAAGGCTTGGTACGAGTCTGGCGGAAAGCACAGAACTAACGATACTTCGCGATGAACAAAGACACACAAGGGGTTTAAATAACAAACATAATCAGTGGTTAACACAAAACAGCTGAGACACATTAGGAAGGGACCAATGACATAACAGGGGCGGAGACAGGACAGAAATCAAAACAAAATACACGTGTCAAAGTAAACAAAGTCAATGTCATTAAAACCAGCGAGCGAGCGCTTAGGGCAGTTCATGCGTGCTGAATGCTTGCGCAGCACGGTGCAAGGGGAAACCCATGACACACTAAGAACTAATGCACCAGAATCACACAATAAGAAGCACCAGCATCACACCATAATGAACAAAAGGGGAACCATTAACTGTTGTATTGTTATGGCTATATTATTAGTCCTTCTTTTACGGCTCTCTTGCTGCAGAACACGTCTGATGCAGAGCTTCAAGGAGTCTCATTCCCATGAGTCTTTGCTGTCGCCGAGCAGTGCAGCCGAGGCGCTGGACCTCACGCTGGACGAGGACGCCATCATCAAGCCCGTCCACTCCAGCATCCTCGGCCAGGAGTACTGCTTTGAGGTACGTGTGTGTGTGTGTGAGACAGAAAATATATTTATACTTAATTATACTTATATATACTTACTTATATATATATAATTATACTTATATTATATAAATATATATATATATACTTATGCAAGTCACTGTAAACATGACCTTTTGGCATGTGTATATGTATGTGTGTGGTCTTTAGGTAACAACAGCCTCAGGCACAAAGTGTTTCGCCTGTCGATCGGCTGCTGAGCGGGACAAGTGGATCGAGAACCTGCAGCGAGCTGTTAAACCCAACAAGGTGGGAAACGTGGGTGTCTGGCCCTCAAGCGCTACAACTGAATCCAACTGTGAAATGTATAGATATGTGTTATTATTTGCTGTTATGTAATTCTAGTGCTTTCTATGTATATAACATATGGTATAAGATTTTCAGTAGAGGCAAAGTGAATGGTGCAAGTAAATATTTTTGTGGAGTTTAAGCAGTGCTAAATGGGAGGCCATAAATTTCCATTACCATCAACAGCTGCCCCTTAGCGCCAGAGCAAATCTAAAGAAATGTTTCCCTCAAATATTCAGTAGTCAGTCTATGGACTGTACAAGCTGAGAGGCACTATGACTAATAAAATGCAGATGATCAAATAAACAAATGCCTTAAAATATTATGGCTTAGGGGACAAAATAGTTTTGATTTCATACCCCTATACTAAAATTTGTAAAGGTTCAGGTGACATACAATTCCTTACTTACAAAGGGCTGGATAAGGAACTAACATGACTGAATAATGACAACAGTTACCTTCTAATGTTTAACTATTAACGAGCTTATGACTATAATTAAAAGTTTAAAGTGGCTAAGTTTTGTTTCATAGTGGTGCTTCATGTTACCACTTTTAACTAGAGGCATAGACTCTGAACTAATGAGATACCTGTTTCGTAGTGGAAGTGGAGAATGCATTCTTCTTTGTCCAGCTATCCTGAACCATTCTGTTTTCACTGGCAACTTTTTTTTTAACAAGCCATGTCGTCAATTCACTAATTAGACCAGAGAAGGTAAATGAAATAAAAAGATAATTTATAAAAGTCTGTGAAAACCCTCCCCTCTCGTTATTAGCCACGACAGAGGATCTGCTCCAGAAGCGATGATGGTTCATGTTTAGGAAATGCTGAACTACAACCAGTTTTTTAATCTGCAGAAATACTTTGCTGGAGGGCTCCCAAATGGCATCTGAAGATTGCATATTCGAAAGTCACAGCCACCTGTGATTGGGAGTCCAAGAGAGCAAATGCTCAAAGGCCATGCTCTTTGGTTGGGAGGGATTGTAATACTCTATCTCCTGTCAATCAAAGTGATACTAACCAATCATGAGCGTCTGTGAGACCATGTATGTGGAAGAGGGTGGGTAGCTTTTTGAGTGTGTTGCACTGCCCTGTGACACAGCATGAGCAGCAGTTTGAAAAGATGCAGTAGCTGGCTTCATGTGTCTCGGAGGAGGAGCATATCGACCTGGTTGGTGGCTGTAGTGTGATATGATAAAGGGAGAAAATGGGGGGGGGGGGAATAGATGGTTCCACATGTCCACGCCTCTATTATAAAGCAGAATACTTAAACTAATAACATTAAATATTTTGCATTCTTTTCAATATTGAACAGTACACTTTAGGATTTGGAAATGTATATAAGAGGTAATAAGTAACGAACACTAAAACTTACAGAAACTAACTTGGTAAAAGTGCTGCTGGTGAAAAATCCACAGCAGCCTTTCCTGAAGCAAGCAGCAAGAGAAATGAAACCTCTGATGTAACACATTGTAACTCCTAGGAGGTCTAATGCACCGCAGAATGAAAGATTCTGAAACAGAAAACAAAACATTTACTTCTTGTTATTGAAACACTGACAACAGCTTGAAATTTAAATAGCAAAGAAGGTTGTGATGACAGTATAGCAGCTAATTAACTCATCTGCTAGAAAAGCGATTTAATTTTGTGCAGCTGTTTGCTGCATTTATTGAAAAGAGAATTGGGGCTAGGACTCATTAGCCAGTGTGATTATTATGGTTATAGCTGAGTAAAGACTGCAGTCTGATGAGACTAGTCATGCTGAGCCTTGAATGACCCCCAAACGAAAAAGAAATAGGTGCAAAATATGAGTAATTCCCATATTATTCTAGATTATTCCGTATTAATTATGCTTTTTATACAGTGGTTTATTAGATACTTGTTTTGTCCTTTATTAGCTTTTATTACCACTATTTATGTGCACGTGAAATATCTCAGAACAAGCCTAGCATGAGTTGGCAGCTTCAGCTGAGACTCATTAAAAACAGCTGTATGTAGTATAGCTTTTACAGAATGTGTCAACAACCGGATGCTGCGTATCATAGTTGCTGTAATTAGCATAAATATAAGTATTTATAAGTGAAGTGCCCTTTCACTGAAGTCACCATAGACTCTATAAAATTGTTTATCTATGATTAAATGTTTTTCTGGGCATTAAATTAAGTGCATAAACTGGTCAATGTGTGAAAATTGTCACTGCAGCACTTTTTACAGCGGCCCAGAGAGGCAAGGCACAAAAAAAGTAGTCAACTTTAATTAAGTCAGTTTTTAAAAATAGGAGTTGACTACTTTTATTTAATGTTGACATATTTTAAGTATAAAATTATGTTTTTATTTCTTCAGCAGTTTTCCTCAGTCTTTGAACAGATGACAGGCAAGTGTTATTGCATCATAAGCTATAGGAGCCAATCATGTTCGGATATGTAAATTCTGGCCATGTGGCACTGGTTTTCAGAGGAAGGGGCAGGGTACCTAGTGTGGAGGATCATTTTCCAAATTCATACAATTTGGATTTTTCTTTTCCTTCATAAAGGTAGAAGTGTATTATTCAATATGGGATAATTAATGAGAGCAGTTTACACTTCTTACGTGACAAAGCTTCAGCTCATTCTTATCTCAAGACTGTGATAAATTACATGTTTTGATCATTTTGATACCATTGCAGGATAACAGTCGTCGGGTGGACAATGTTCTTAAATTGTGGATTATCGAGGCGCGGGATCTTCCGCCTAAAAAGCGCTACTACTGCGAGCTGTGTCTGGATGACATGCTGTATGCTCGCACCACCAGCAAGCCTCGAACAGACACAGTGTTCTGGGGTGAGCACTTTGAGTTCAACAACCTCCCTGCTATCCGGAGCCTGCGCCTGCACCTCTACAAGGAGACGGACAAGAAGCGACGCAAGGTCTGATTGATGACCAAACAAAGCCGATTGTTATCAAGATAACCTTTTCATTTATAGATAACAATAAATACAGACACAAATGTATTTTATTTGACACTATCATTGCCTGCCCTGTGTTGATTGGGGATGTGTGTGTATTTTTGACAGGAGAAAAGCACATATCTTGGCTTGGTCAGCATTCCCATCTCGAGCATCACAGGTCGTCAGTTTGTGGAGCAATGGTACCCAGTCATCCAGCCCAGTGTCCTTGCAAAGGGTGGTGGTGTGGGCAGTGGAAAGGTCATTAATGCCTCACTGAGGCTCAAATCACGCTACCAGACTATGAGTATCCTGCCCATGGAGCTGTATAAGGAGTTTGCAGAGTATGTGACGAATAATTACCGCACTCTGTGTGCTGTCCTGGAGCCACTCTTGAGTGTGAAGAGCAAGGAGGAAGTGGCCTGCGCCCTGGTGCACATCCTACAGAGCACCGGCAAGGCCAAGGTCCGTGAGTCCACTTCCTGCTTAACCTTGCACCTTTCTGAGATTCAGAAACAGCGCAGGGGTGATTAGCTCAGCTCAGCAAAGGTGCTGAACAGTTTACAGACTCATTAGGTTTTCTGGAAATGAGTTTTGAGGGTAATTTTTGTAGATCAGATTACTCTTCCTCTTGTTTTTGATAAACCACTGTGCCCAAAACCTCTAAGCACATCATAAGCTCTAAGCTGTTTATCATTTTAAATGTGTTTGGCACAAGCTGAATTACGTTTGAGAGGAGTTGTTTTTCTTGTGCAGGATTTTCTGTCGGACATGGCGTTGAGTGAGGTAGATCGCTTCATAGACAGAGAGCATCTGATCTTCAGGGAGAACACACTGGCGACCAAAGCCATAGAGGAGTACCTCAAACTTGTTGGACATCGCTACCTTAAAGACACCATCGGTACGTAGTTAGGGTGGTGATGATGATCACCTTGCTGAAACATCTACTGTAGCTTGGTCTGACCAGACACAACAGTAAGGCAATTAAAAAATCTTGAACGTTAAATGATCAGTTTAGACAAATAATAAGGAAGCTGGAAAGTAACTTACCAGTTGACAAGAATGGGATATCAGCTTGATCAGCTCAGCCAGTGTTTGGGCATTTGGTAGCTGGTGAGACAAAGCTGAATTTTTTTTGTCGTTGGGGAATTGAGTATGGGAGGGTGGCAAGAATGATGTTGATGGTATTGCCATTGTTGATAATGGTAATTATGTGTATGTGCAGGTGAGTTCATTCGTGCATTGTATGAGTCAGAGGAAAACTGTGAGGTGGACCCCATGCGAACCCCACCTTCCATGCTCCCAGACCACCAGGCTAACCTACGCATGTGCTGTGAACTTGCACTCTGCAAGATTATCAACTCCCATTGGTATGTTACCCCCATGATCTCCTTTTTCTTGCGCCCCACTGTCTTCATTTCGGACCAAGAAATTTGGCTCCATGAAGCTGTTCATAAACTTCTTTTACACTAAAGAATCCTTACTTTTCAGCAATCATAAGACCTTTTACTCTACCTGATTTCTGCTGATCTAGAAAAGCAATCATACTGTGAAGTATTCTCACCTTATTCAAGAATGACTACAATCCAGGTCAAGATAATCAAACTAAAAGTGGCAAGAACAAGGGAAACAAGAATGAGGAAAAACCCTGAGAGAAACCAAGACCCCCATTAGTTGCACTGTTTACTGAAATTAGAATAATAGATGGAATTTACAACTTTAAAATCAAGATACACCTACCACACTGAAGGAACATCCATTAAACAAGCCGGTGTATAGTGTTTTAAAAGTCTGTCTGGTTTAGGGGAACTGCTGTATTGATTATGTACAATACAAAAAGCAGGTTAGGAGCTCAGGTGGTAATTGGAGTGGGGCAGGAAGAACCCTAGCAGAGGTACTACTGTACGTCAGTATACCACCCTAGAGTTATATCTGACAAATGGAGAATATATACTGTATATATAGCAATACAAATGAAAAAATGAGAAACAGATGGTGGCAGAGTGCCCAAAGACATTGTGCTTTAAGTCCTGGAGAGGATTTAAAAAAAAGCAAAAACCAGTACAAAGTTCTCTCTTAATTCATTGTACATTATATGTTTCATATTCCTCATTTATTATTCTTACTCTTTCTCTTTCTTTCTACAGTGTTTTTCCACGGGAGCTGAAGGAAGTATTTGCATCGTGGCGTGTGCGTTGTGCTGAAAGAGGTCGTGAGGATATTGCAGACCGGCTCATCAGTTCCTCGCTGTTCCTGCGCTTCCTGTGCCCAGCCATCATGTCTCCATCACTGTTTAACCTGACGCAGGAGTACCCATCTGAGCGCACGTCCCGAACCCTCACGCTCATCGCCAAGGTGGTGCAGAGCCTGGCCAGCTTCTCCAAGTCAGTCACTAGAGTCCACTGCCATCCAGGCCGGATCCATACTCACCATCCAGGCCCAAACCATATTCGCTGTCCAGGCCCAAGCCATAATCACAAAACTTCAGTATCCTTACTCAATCCATACTCACCATTGGGTCCCAAACCATACTTACTATCCAAGCCCAAATCATAATGACTAAACCCCAGCATCCCTATTTGACTCATACTTACCGTCCAGCATCAAGCAATCATCACCAAATTCCAGTGTCCTTACTCAAACCATAATCGTTAACAAGAGCCAAATCATATTCACTGGCCACATCCAAACCACACTCACGCCATGCAGGACCAAGCCATAATCATTAAACCCTAAGTCACTAAACCCTTAGTCACTAAATCCCTACTCAGCTCATACTCACCATTCAAGCCCAAACTATATTGGCCACAAACCAGAATGATGCTCCTGCATTTCAACCTATCACATACTCATCATATAGGACTCATGTAAGACATATTCCCAGTTCAGACCAAAACTTACTTGTCTAAATTACAGTATCTTCATCCAGCCCATTTGCACCAACTATTCTCACCACCCAGGACTAAGAGATCCTCTGTGTGTGTGTGTGTGTGTGTGTGTGTGTGTGTGTGTGTGTGTGTGTGTGTGTGTGTGTGTGTGTGTGTGTGTGTGTGTGTGTGTGTGCCGTGTGTGCGTGCGTGTGTGTGTGTGTGTGCGTGTGTGTCAAAACCATAATTACGAAGGTCCAGCATTCCTATTCACCATCTATGCCCAATCCATATTTAATCTCCAGCATCCCTAACCTAACCCACACTCACCATTCAAGCCAAAGGCATTATCACTAAACTTCAGTACTAAATCTATTCTCATCAACCAATACCCCCAATTCATGAATAAGCCATACTCCCCATTCAGGTCAAAAAAATGTCCAACGTCCCTCAACACAACCCTTATTATCCAGGCCCATACCATAATAACTAATCTCTGGCATCTCTTTCCAACCCAATCCAACCCAAACATGGAGGCCCTACCCATGTTTACATTTACCATCCAGGTCAAACCATAATCATCAGTCTATGGCATCTCTACAGCTCAGCCCAACCTAATCATCCAGGCCATACCCATACTTAAGATCCAAGGCATCCCTGCTCAACCCAAACTAGCCACCTATGCCCAACCCATAGTCGCCATATAGGCCCATACCATAATCGCTAATCAGTGGCATCCCTACCTAGTCCACCCTAACCATCCAGGCCATACCTATGTTTAAGATCCAAGGCATCACTTCCCTACACAAATTATCCATCCAGGCCCAACACATAGTCACCATCCAGGCCCATACCACAACCACTAATCTTTGGCACAAACCATGCTCACTATCCAGACCCAAATCATTACTCTCCAGAACCCCTGCACACCTATACTCACCATCCATGCCCTTACCACAATACATAATCTCCGGCAACCCTATCCAACCCACTAACTTTCCAGGCCCAAATCATAATCACTATAATCCAGTGTCCCAACCCAAAACATGCTTACCATCCAGGCCCATACCATGTGTCTACTATTACTAACTGTCATCCAGGCCCTACCGATGCTCACTGTTAAATGCCAAACCATAGTCATTAGCCTCAGTGACTCAGCTAGTCACACGCAGCACTGACCCCAAGCCATACTTCATTCGCTTCTAGATAGGCACAACCACCATTTAGGACCAATATATCCTCCTTATTTAAACTAACCTCTTCTTATTAAATTCTAAGCTCCATGATCGTCTACTGATTTATTTACTAATCTGTCCCACTCACTAGATACACTGCATTAGAATCTCACCCATATGCTCATTATCCAGAATCCACCGTTGCCGCTTTTACACCCGTCCTGTCCCAGGCTCTTTCATAATAACTGTGTATAGTTCAGGCTTTTAAATGTGCCATGCTTTCCATTAAAATTTCAGAAACATTCTCATTTAGCTTTGCTCTCCAGCACTGACGAGTGTTTGTGTGTATGTGAGTGAGTGTGGTGAAGAGTTTAATTTCTGCTCTGTCGCTGTTCCGTCTATGTCAGCATCGCGCTCATCATCTGTCTCTCTTTCTCTTTAATCCCTCCTTTTCTCTGTCACCCATCGACCACTCAACCCTCTTTCCCCTTCATCTTCCTGTCCTATTTCCTATTTCTTTCTCTGTTCTGTCATATTTGTCTTCTATCATTTTCTTTCCCTCTTCTCCCTCTGTCACTCTGTTATTCCTCTATGTCCTTTGCTTTCCTATTTTTTCCATTCTCTCTTTCTGTCTCTCTCTGTTGCTCCACCTCTTTTTCTTTTCTCTCTCTCTCTCTCTCTCTCTCTCTCTCTCTCTCTCTCTCTCTCTCTCTCCCACACTCCTCTTTGCTCTGTGTATTCTGTAGGTTTAGTGGTAAAGAGGATCATATGATGTTTATGAATGAGTTCCTGGAGATGGAGTGGGGATCCATGCAGCAGTTCCTCTATGAGATCAGTAATGTGGACTGTGGTAGCAATGCGGGGGCGTTCGAGGGCTACATCGACCTCGGCCGAGAGCTCTCTATCCTACACAGCCTGCTCTGGGAAGTCATGGCCCAACTCAGCAAGGTAACAAACGTAGGCCTAAAGCCAGACGTGTACTACATGAATTTTAGTCTAAATTTTCACCTTTTTTGAACTTAACAGGTTGATTTTAACCTGCCTAAAGTGTGATTTCCTCACACAGTGAATGTCACCGCTTTGATCAATTTGTTGGATAGTTATGTGCTGTAGCGAAAAAGACTTTAATACAGTTTATAATTAGATATTGGCTGTCAAAATCTCTGCGATGCTCCTGCATTGCAACTGGAATGAAATCTTTAAACACAATTTGTTCACTTTTGGGGGTAATAAGTATTGAAAATGCCGGAACTTAATTGGGGTTGTCATACAATGAAATACAGAGAAAAGGATTTTAGTACAGGAAAGTAGTTTTCAGAACTATATATAGTGAAAATGTCAACCTTTTACCAAGTGAAAGGTTTTCTCAGGCCGCCACACATTTGTTACCATATTTCTCATAGATGATTGACATATCTGTATCTGCATCTGTAATGCAGGAAACTATGGTATCATCACTCAGATGACAAAAAATGCTTAGTATAGTGAAAAGTTTCAACCTATATTAAAACTTGGATATTAAAACAGAACCTTTATTTGCATCATAGAATACCAGAAACATAGAAAACATTCAGGCTCTATGTATCATAAGTAAAGGGCTCTCAAACTGTTTTTTTTTTTTTTTTTAAAGAAACATGGACCCCCTCAGTTATTAAGGGTCTATTAAGCTCATTAAACAGGCAAATAACTATAAAGATATAATAAATATTATATCTTTGATAATGGCAGGTTGTGATTTTTATGATTTCCACTATTGTGATTTAAGAAAAAAAAAAGGGTCCCTTTGGCTGTGCTTCAAGGACCACTTAGAGAGTTCTTTTATCATCAGGCAACTCTGACCAAGTGAACATTTTACATATAAATAAAAACAGCTGAGTAAAAATGTAGCCCGCAGTTGTGTAGGGTGGGTTTCAGAGTTTTTATTTTATAAAGAAACCATTTGAGAGTGCAAACATACATGCATTTATCAGATCCTGTTGTTGTGGGTTCATGCTAGTTCCTTTCAATAAAGCATCGTCTGCCTCCCACACGAGTCACAAGTCCAGGTTATGAGGTGCTTTGCATCTAAAAATGTACTGAAATTCTCCCTTGACTCAAAAGCACCATAAATGTCCAGTTATGGCATCACTTCTGTTCCAGTAGCAGCGGAAAGGATTTGTTCTTCAGCACAGTGGATAGGTATTCAAATCAGTGATATATGCACATATGATCAAATGTGCGACTGTTATCACACAGCACTTTGCAGTTAGAAAGGTTAATACTGCAGATGTGTCAACACTGTTGGTAAATTCTTCCTACCACATTACCTACTATTCTGGTAAGAGTTGAAGTACAGCTTCACATTCACAAGAAAGATTCACAAATTTTAAAAAATGTTTGTCTCAAATCACACACGGATTTTAGTTCCTGGTGGTAAATTAGTGCCTCTTTCACCAAGGAACTATGTGGGAAAACATTAACTAACACTAACTTTATTCCCAATCTCTCATGTTAGCTAGCCTGATGATATCGCCATACAATCTAGCGGAATTTTAATACAGTGATATGTACAGTGGGTATAGAAAAGAACCCCCCCCCTTTAAAATAATCACATTTTGTTGCTTTTAGCCTGAAATGAAGACGGACACAGTTTTTGTCTTATAACTTATAACATTATCCATTTTCCTTCTATCCTGACAAGTGCTCCAGTCCCTGCTGCAGAGAAACACCCCCATAACAGGATATTACCACCTCCATGCTTTACTGTAGGAAGGGTGTTATTTGGATGGTGAGCTGTACTGGTTTTCCACCAGACATATCGTTTGGTGTTGAGGCCAAATAATTCAATTTTAGTCTCATCTGACCATAACACCTGTTTCCATGTGGCCTCAGAATCTTCAAGGTGCGTTCATGTGGCCTTTCTTGAGGAGTGGCTTTTTTCTTGCAACCCTCCCATACAAGCCACATTTGTAGAGAATTTGTGATATTGTTGTCACATGCACACAATGACCACTCTTTGTCATAAATTCTTGCAACTGCTTCAGAGTTGCTGTAGGCCTTTTGGTACCCTCTCTGACCAGTTCCCTCCTGGCTCTTTCATCCAGTTTGGAGCGACGTCCTGATCCAGGGAGGGTCTGTGTTGTACCAAATACCTTCCACTTCTTAATAATAGACTTCACTGTGCTTCTAGGCATTGATAAAGCCTTTGAATTTTTTTAGTATCCATCTTCTGACTTGTGCCTGTCCACAACTTTATCCCGGAGATCTTTTGACAGTGTCTTGCCACCCATAATTGATTGTTTGCTTCAGTTGCACTACCAAGGAATGAAAAATGCTCCAGGAAAGCTCTTTTCATGCTGAGCTCATCAAAATGACCACAGCTGATCACAGTTGAAAGTCAAATGGCTTTGTGTGCTATTGACAAGGTGATTAGCTACACCTTATTGAGTTTACAAGTCATTTTTAGGAGGGGGGTGATACTTTTTCCAACTCTTTTTTATTTTTTTCTGACATGTTGGTGTTATATCTTTCACTTGGATGTTATAAGTTGCACTGAGTAAATACAGCTGGATAAAACAAAAACTGTGTCCGTCTTCATTTCAGGCTGAAAAGCAACAAAATGTGATTTTATTTTATTTATTTATTTATTTATTTATTTTTTTTGGGGGGGGAGATTCTTTTCTATACCCACTGTATATATCAGGTCTTATTCTTGCTGTTACATCTGTTAAATTTAGGAATTTAGATTGTTGAATGATAATAAAACTGTCTGATGATAAAACCTGACCTTATGAATTTGTATATCTGATTATATCTGATTATGTAATCATAATGTAATTGAGAAATGTAGGTGATGTAGTGTTTGTAAATGTAGTGAGTAGAAAGGAAAGAAACAAAGTATTAGGTGAAAGAAAAACTCAAGTAAAATACATATAAGTAAAAATAAATGTACAGTAACAAAGTAATTGAACTTTATGTTCCACCTCTTCACTTTAACCAGCATAAATTAGCGAGGGCCACAGATAAATTATTAAATGGTTACCCAAAACTTGTATATTGAATAAAAAATTTCATCGGTTCCACAACAAAAGGCAATTTAACTCTCATCAATAATTCCAGATTCTATGAATATTTAAATTGGAAGCTCCCAAAATAGTACACACACCCCATCTCTTACCGGAACTGCACGGCCTGCCTCTCATATGGAAAGAACAAAATATTAATGTGACATTTTTCTACTTTAATCAGTGTGTGCGCTCAAATTAATTTAAAGGAAAGGATCTATACATTATAAAACATATTTTACACAGTTTATGGTGATTGTTTAGCAAAATTATTATTATCCTGTTATCGCTAGGGAAAATATAGAGCACTTACCAAAATAATTCATTTTTTAAATTCATCCCTATAGTGTGACCTATATGTATAAAAACAATGATTATAAATCTCATTTCTGTGCCAGGATGCTATCTTGAAGCTAGGGCCCTTGCCACGCTTGCTGAACGATATCAGTGTGGCTCTGAGGAACCCACAGCTGCACCGGCAGGCGAGTCACCAGCCACCTGAACGGCACCTCACACGACCGCCCTACAGCCGCCCAGCCACTAATGACTTCCAGAGCCTGATGATGAGGGAGCAGAACAGGTACAAGAGCACACCTCAGACTTAATTAACAAATAGACAAAGAAGCTTGGGAATTATGGGGAATTACAGTGCCCTCCACTAATATTGGCACCCTCGGTAAATATGAGCAAAGATGGCTGTGAAAAATTGGCTTATTGTTTAACCTTTTGCTCTTTTTGAAAAGAACAAATCACAAAAATACTCTGCTGTCATGGATATCAAACAATTGCAGACAAAACACAGGTTAATCAAAAAAAAATATCTTATCTTTGTTAAATATAGGTGTGCAACAATTATTGGCAACCCTCTGAATTCATAAGTATATTCTCATTGATATTTTGACTAGGAAAAGGAAATTGTTCAACCATGACTTCCTGTTTCATAGGGGTATAAATATGAGGTAACACATAGGCCAAATTCCCTTAGTCTTTCATAACAATGGGTGAGACCAAGGAATATAGCAAAATGTTGTGCTTTACAAAATGACAGTCAACTGGAAATGTTATGAATCAGCCAGGAATTGGACGTGTGTCTATATCATCTCAACGCACTGTGAAGAGGATGGTTCGAGTGGCCAAAAAATCTCCAAGGATCACAGCTGGAGAATTGCAGAATAAGTTGCGTCTTGGGGTCAGAAAGTTTCCAAAACTACAATCCGAAGTCACCATAAGCTATTTGGAAGGGTTTCAAGAAAAAAGCCTCTACTCTCATCCAAAAACAAACTCAAGCGTCTTCAGTTTGCCAGACACTACTGGAACTTCAAATGGGATCGGGTTCTATGGTCAGATGAAACCAAAATAGAGCTTTTTGGCAATAGACACCAGAGGTGGTTTTGGAGCACACAGAGAGGTAGCCATATGGAAAAGTACCTCATGCCCACGGTTAAATATGGTGGTGGCTCTTTAATGTTTTGGGGCTGTTTTTCTGCCAGAGGACCTGGACATTTTGTTAGGATACATGGCATCATGGACTCTATCAAACATCAACAGATATTAAATGAAAACCTGACTGCCTCTGCCAGAAAGCTTCAAATGGGCCGTGGTTGGATCTTCCAGGAGGACAATGATCCAAAACATACATCAAAATCAACACAAAAATGGATTACTGACCACAAAATCAAGGTCCTGCCCTGACCATCCCAGTCCCCTGACTTGAAACCCATAGAAAACATGTGGGGTGAACTGAAGAGGAGAGTCCACCAGCGTGGACCTCGAAATGTGAAGGATCTGGAGAGATTCTGTACGGAGGAATGGTCTCAGATCCCTTGCCATGTATTCTCCAACCTCATTAGGCATTATAGGAGAAGACTCAGAGCTGTTATCTTGGCAAAGGGAGGCAGCACAAAGTATTGACTAAAAGGGTGCCAATAATTGTTGCACACCTATATTTAACAAAGATTATTTTTTATAAACCTGTGTTGTGTTTGCAATTGTTTGATATCCATGAGAGCAGAGAATTTTTGTGAGTTTTGTAACAAAAGATCAAAAGGTTAAACAATAAAGACAAATTTTCACAGCCGTCTTTGCTCATATTTACCAAGGGAGCCAATATTAGTGGAGGGCACTGTATGTACCGCACATCTTTGAAGTGATCTACAAACATATTATGCTGGATATAACAGCCTGAATGTCTGGGTATAGTTTCCAGGAATCCTGTTCAGACCTAGCGTTAACATGCTGTCCACATGATCTAATCACAAGTGGACAGCATTTAAGTGTCATGAAGACACGTTGAGATCTGATCACACAAACCACCTGCAGAAGTGGTCATGGGAAACATTATGGGCACATGCCAATCAAGATCAAGTCACCAAAAATATCTCTCAAGTAAAAGTATGTAAGGAATTAAACACTTGGTGGTGTGCTGTTATAGGAAAATCATTAACAATGGGGTGGTGTGATGCTGCCCAACATTTTCCTTATACCTACTTTTACATTATATTTTATTCTTCTTAATCCTCTTATACATCCTATTTAATTCTTCTTATACCTACTTATACATTAGAGCAGCTAGAAACAGTTGTTCCTTCACCGGGCTCTTTTTTCTCTTTCTTGAAGTTAATGAGATTAAAAAAAGCAGACTGTAATGTTATTGAGAAACTAGAAAGCGCAATCTCCCCCGTCCTGAAGACTTTCCCGTGGCGGAAAACTTACTGGCTGTTACAAAACGCTGACACTGGAGACTCCTTCCGTAAATGCTAAATAAACATATACTTCATAAACTTCACCATGTCAACATATAATATATTTTTCTTTGTTAAATAAAAACACTTTATGTTTTTAATATTAAAAAATGTTTGTTATTAGTCTTGGATAATGTGGAGCATCTGCCATACAAGTCTCTCTGAATGAACTGTTACTATAGAAACGATAACTTTTAGGTCAATAAAACTTCCAAATACATTTCTGTTTGTGTCTGTAGTTCTATAGATATCTCTCGTCTACCGTCTCCTACCTCCGGAGGTGGAGCTCTGTCTCACCCCGGGATGGCTGGCTTTGAGAGAGATCACCGTGGCAACAAAGATGTGTTCTATGTGGCACGCCCACCCTTAGCCCGCTCAAGCCCCGCCTACTGCACCAGCAGCTCTGACATCACTGACCCAGACCCGAAGGTATGCAGAAACACACACCTAAAACAATACAGGCAACCTACACCCACATGTATGTACATTCTTAAAATACGTATTTATATCTTTATTACAAATTAATATATTAAATAATGTTATAAATATAAAGGAAATCAAACCAAATTTGGTAATGTGTGTATATATATATATATATATAGTAGCTGCTTTACAATTGTCCACTCTAGTCAAGTGAAAAAATTGACTTGACTAGAATGGATGTGACTTAAGTGGACTTGACTTGACTCTACTGGACTGGATTTGACCAGACCTGACCTGAGTTGATTTCATTTGACTGGAGTTGACTTGACTTGATTGGGCTTGGCTTGACTTGATTTGACTAAACCAGACCTGACCTGTCCTGACTTAACCTGACTTGATTTGCCTTGACTTGATCTGACTTGATTGGACTTGACTTTGACTTGATTTTGGCTTGACTATTGACTATATTAAACTGGCAGAATTGCCCCATTGGCCCTTGTCTATCATGGCCCCCTAATAATCTCCATCTCTGAATTGGCTATATCACCCTCCTCTCCTCTCCACCAATAGCTGGTGTGTGGTGGGTGTTCTGGCGCACTATGGCTGCCGTCGCATCATCCAGGTGGATGCCACACACTTGTGGTGGTTGAGGAGATCCCCCCCCCTGTACTATGTAAAGCGCTTTGTGTGTCTAGAAAAGCGCTATATAAATGCAACTAATTATTATTATTATTGACTGTACTTAACTGGATGTGACTGGACTTTACTTATGGTTCTTTCCCACAAAGGTCAACTGGCAAACCTTACCATGAAATAAAACCACACATCAGATTATATCACAAATGTAGTCGCCTTTACCAAGTACTACTATACAATTCAAATGACCTTGATACTAAAAACCTGGAGAAAGTACTGCATGTCTGAACAGACTGTTTATTTCTTACCACACAAGCATCCAACTGGCTCCAACCTAACGGCCTCCGGCGCTGATTTTTGTGCATGTGTTTCCTAGGTGCTGAGTGTGAATAAGAGTGTATCTATGATGGACCTGCAGGACTCGCGCATCAACAGCATTTCCAACCTGCACTCTGTAAATGACATGCTGAACTCATCACAGGGCTCCATCGCTGGATTGGGCAGTTTCGGTGGCGCTCCTCTACGGCTCGGGGGCATGAGGTTCAGCCATTCGGGAGGCCTGGCCTCGGACTCGCTCTCCCAGCAGCAGCAGCACGCGGCAGCTGCCATGCACGTGCCGCTCTCCTTCCAGAACCCGCTGTTCCACTTGGCTTCGGATGGGCCTCAGTACCATGGCCCACCTCATGCCTCACATGCCCCACCTCTCCTGCTCGCCCCAGAGCCCGAGAACGGGCACGCAGGCTTCGGTGTACCAGCCTTCGGCCATGGCGGGTTCTCTCGCAGTGAAGATCTCTCAGCCCTGCGCTCGCAGAACAGCCTGGTTCAGCCCAGCATCGTCCACTCGCACAGCTACAGCGACGACTACACCCGCCACAACCAGGCTGACTACGCACGCCGGCAGCTATCACTGCAGGTGCAGGTATGCTTTAAACAGAATTACTGCAAATGTGTGATGAGCGTACAGTTTGTTTACATATACCATAGAGTAGCAATGTTGTAATTCACTTGATTGATTGATTGATTGATTGATTATGTATTACAAAAGACATCTGGATTTTTACACTGTAAATTAAATGTGCTATATAACTATAATTGTACACTAAAATATTTTATTGTATTGCATTTTTCCCCCATACTTTTTAACAATCTTTATTTTTGCAGCTTCATAACTAAAGCTTCCTTTGCAGTTTTGTTTTGTAGCACAAAAAAGTTTCCATATAAAAATATGAGAAATAATAAAAAGGAAGAGTATAATATTATTTGGAATGGGTTTCTGAAAGTCCAAAGCAAATATCTGGTGCCTTTTGATGCTGTTGCTTATGTAAGTCAGAAAAGAGCAAACCTTTATAAGTAAATATAAGTGAAAGTCACTATAAGTTATGTATGATCTAATACAAATATAATTTAATTCTTAGAATTGAAAAACCCTTGAAAAGTAATAAATAATTTACAGCAGATGCACTGCTGGTTTCTCGCCTCATGTCTTGACTTTAATTTCATAAATGCATAAGCATGACAGCTGAATATACATTTTTGCCTGATCTGATGGCTTGTGATAAATTTGTTTTAGTGTATAATATACGTACATTATCTCTCTCTCTCTCTCTCTCTCTCTCTCTCTGTCTCTAGGAGAATCTCCATCAGCAGGTATTAATGGGTATGGCCCCTCAGACTGCTACCGGCACCGGAACACCCGCCTCGGTTGCAACGCCCCCGGCCACCATGCACCCTGTCCGCCAGGCCTCTATGGCTCCTCCCCCTACACAGCGTATAAAGCCTCAGCCTTCGCACCAGCTGTCAGTCAGCTCAGCTGCTAACTCCACCCCACCCAAGGTCCGTCCCCAGAGCGGAAACCTCCTTCAGTCACCTGAGTCGAGTTTTGGAGCAAGGCCGATGCCACGGCAGCAGCTGTCAGTTAAGGACAGCCCCGCCCCTGGTCTCCCTCACCAATCCAGCACAGCCAGTGATAGCCAGCCACCACAAGGGGGTGCTAATGAGAACACAGAGAATGCACAGAGCGATACTCCTGCTAAAACTGCTCCACAGTCCAACCAACAGCACCTACTAAAACCAACTACTAACAAGCAGGTACACACACACACACACACACACACACATATGACTGTACACAATATAACATTGTGCATATGGCAGATACACTGATATAATACAAAACTGTTCACCCCAGCTGAATTTTATGGAATGACCACACAGGAAGCAGGCATGTCAAGTTGCAAAGTTTTGGTGAAGACGCATTTGCAAGAAATTTAACTCCGATTAGTGAAACCAGGAGATTTCATGAGGTCTGAGACCATAGATTTCGCCAAATCTGTCTCTCCAAGCCCCATTTGACAACCAAAACCCCTTTTAATAAGTGATGCTTGTTCTCCATGAATGCGTATGCTGGAGCTTTAAAAATGTTAGAAGGATTAAAAATAGCAGGAAAAAAAAATCAGTTTGGATGCAGAAACCATCTTATTTATAAAACAGCTGAAATGTGGAACTACACTGGAAGTTGGCATTCGAATGTCATGGACATATTTGCATATTAGCATATAATCGGATTAAGTAATCCACTTTCAGTTGACCGCAGACACATTTATCTACAAATACAGCTAAAATCAAGATACAAAAAAGATGCATAAAATGTTATTTATTTATTTATAATATATTAAGACTTTTGGACCTGTATTTATTCCTTATAGTTTTTAATGAAAGCTTTCTTTAACACAGAATAAACCTATTTCATTTCACATACCTGTTTCTCTGTTCATGTCTTTAGGGCTCTAAATCTCCCTCCACACTGAACCCTCCGACCCCTGCATCCGAGCGGACAGTCGCCTGGGTGTCCAACATGCCGCACCTGTCAGCTGACATCGAGAGTCTGCGTGTGGACAGAGAGGACCTGAAACTGAAGGAGCACTCTAAGAGCATGGACGAGTCTCGGCTGGACCGGGTCAGTGTCTATTTTTGTTTACAAATCACCAATAATATCCATTATGGACTGGAGTCTCATCCATATTTTGTTTTTTTGTTGCTGGTACATTTAGATTTATATTTAGTCATTCGGCAGACACACTAATCCAGATGTACCAGAAGTGGACACATGAGTAGCCCTGGAGCTTGGGACAATTAGATTTCATATCTGGGCTGTTATTTTTTTTATTCATAATGGACAAGTAGTAACTCGTAGTGCATGCTACTCATTCCGAATCCCACCACCTGATGCACTACACACATTGCCTATTGTTATTAGGCAGATTTATTTGTGTGAACAGAGGACAGAAGACATAGAGAAACAGCAAAAAGGAGCGCAAAGGAAAATTACAGATTACAGTGAGATGGGAGTGTGGTAGTGCTGTGTAAAGAGGTGGGGCTTGAATTTTGATTTGTTCCAAAGTAGAGAAATCGATGAGGTGTTGAGGCAGAGTATTCCAGAGTTTGAAGAAGAAGCCTTTATTTGTCACATATACAGTGAAATTTTTCACATATCCCAGCTGGTCAGAGCACAGGGTCAGCCATGATATGGCATCCCTGGAGCAGATAGGGTTAAGGGCCTTGCTTAAGAGCATCAATAATGGCAGCTTGGCGGTGCTGGGGCTTGAACTCAACTAACCCTCAACTAATCGAACCATGAAGTGACGAATGCATGGACAAGGGTTTCAGCAGCATGATTTCTGAAGAAGGGTCAAAGGCAAGTAAAGCTGCAAAGGTGAAAAAAAAAAGACAGTTTTGGTGACTAAGGCGATATGCGAGTGAAAAGTGTGTGAAGAGTCAACGAGATTATCAAGGTTTCCGATGGATAAATGCTAGTGCTGTCAATAGTCAGGCAGAGATCATTGACTTTAGACAAGGCACATTTTGATCCAATCAAAGGATCTCTGTTTTAGAACTATTAAGTCTAAGGGAGTTATCTGCCATCAAGTGTTTGATAATATGAAGGCAGTTTTGCAGGGAGGAGGGAGGAAGTGAAATGGAGGGTTTACAGCTGAGGTAGGTCTAAGTGTCATCTGCATAAATGTGAAAATGTAAGTCATGCTTACGAATGATGGAGCCGAGTGGAAGCATATGAATGATAAATAAAAGGAGGCCTAGAATGGAAACTTGGGGAGCACCTTGAGAAACAATAGCAGTGTGAGATGAGAATTAGCCAATAGAGATGAATTGCTGTCTGTTTTGTGAGGTAGGATGCGAACCATGCCCGAGCTGTATTACAGATGCTTAATAGAGACTGAAGATGGGAAAGGAAAATGGTGTGATCGACAGTATCAAAAGCAGCAGTGAGGTCAAGAAGGAGGAGAATGTCGATGAGACCAGAGTCAGTTGAACGGAGAAGGTCATTTGCTACCATAAGGAGGGCTGTTTCTGTGCTGTGTTGAGAGCGAAAGCCAGATTAAAAGGGTTCTTATAGATTATTGCTGGAAAGATGAGACTGAATTTGTGAGGCAACAACTTTCCCCAAGAGCTTGGATAAAAATGGAAGATTGGAAGCTGGTCTATAGTTGCTAAGGATGGTTGGGTCCTCTTGGTTGTTGGTTGTATTACTGTATGTAACTAGCTTGCCAAACATTATTACATTACATCCTTAAAAACTTCATAAACAATGATTGTTAGTGCAAAGAATTACAAATCAGTGCTATTCTAGGCATATATTGATTGTGTGTCCTTGTATGTATGTGTATACAGGTGCGTGAGTATGAGGAGGAGATCCACTCCCTGAAGGAGCGGCTGATGATGTCCCATCGTAAGCTGGAGGAGTATGAACGCAGGCTGCACTCCCAAGAACAGCAGACCAACAAGATCCTGCTGCAGTACCAGAGCCGGCTGGACGACAGCGAGAGGAGACTGAGGCAGCAGCAGCTGGAGAAAGACTCGCAGATCAAAGGCATCATCAGCAGGTCACAATCCCGTTGAGACACAGTGTGTGTGTGTGTATGTGTGTGTGAAGGAGCAGTCTCAGTAAAGCCCAAAAGAAAGCATGCAGGCCACCACATAATGTCCAAATCTCTCTGAAGGGTTCAGCACTCTGATTCTCACGTCATTTGAGCGATTGTGTTTTATGTGTTTTTGTTTTGCATGTTGTTGTATTAATGTGGAATTAGTGTGTGATGTTATTGTGCACTGTTGTCTGTGATTGTCTTGCTTACTACAGTGTGGTCATGTTTATATTTATGTGATTGTGTTGTTGCGTATTAAATTAAACTGTCGTATGGCATCAAATCCAGCTGTGATTTGAGCGCAACTTATGAATCAACTTCACTTGCATGGAAACAAGCTCTTGCCCAATAGTTCATATGCATATGACCTGCCCCAATTTACCATCATGTATTTATAGTCTACATGAAACAAAGTCTAATTGTGCCAATAAAAAGACGGCACTCAGTAGGCCACAGTCATCCAACATCCTAGGAAGTGAAACTGTAGTGAAATTAAGTTAAAGATATTTATATCTGAGACTGCTGAAAGAAAAGATGTTCTTTTTGAAAACTTGAAATAAAATAACACCAACAGGATAGAATAAAATCTATAACAGGATAGAAGCTTATAGGGATATGTAGACAGTTATGAAAGTGTGCTAACAGAACTGCAGGTAGTTCTGTCAACTTTTTAAAAATTAATTTTAAAACTCCAATGCCTAACTCAGTTAGATTAAACTCAAAACACAGTATATTAAAACTCAAATACATAACACAAATAGATTAAAACTCAAATAGATAACTCAATTATTAAAATGCAGATAGAAATAGATTTTTAAAAAAAATAAAATACCGGTGGACAGCTCATGACTTCAGCAGAATAGACTTCATGTTGAGACTGTGGTGAATTTCCTGATTACACAGTTGTACTTTTTGTTTTATGATGTAGAAGGGAATTATTGATAATTACACTATCCGGTGTCACCCAGATGAGGATGGGTTCCCTTTTGAGTCTGGTTCCTCTCAAGGTTTCTTCCTCATATCATCTCTTTTTTCCTTGCCACCGTCGCCTCTGGCTCACTCATTAGGGATAAATTTATCAATTTAAAATTTAGATCCAAAATTTATATATTTCTGTAAAGCTGCTTTGTGACAATGTACAGTGGGTATAGAAAATTAAGACGGACACAGTTTTTGTTTTATCCAGCTGTATTTACTCAGTGCAACTTATAACATCCAAGTGAAAGATATAACACCAGCATGTCAGAAAAAAATATAAAAAATTAAAAAACAGAATCACTGAGTTGGAAAAAGGATCACCCCCCAGCCTTTAGTTTGTTGGGATATGTCTCTACTAACTTTGCACATCTAAACTTTGCTATATTTGCCCACTCTTCTTTGCAGAACTGCTCAAGTTCAGTTAAATTTGATGGTGACCGTTTGTGGACTGCAGTCTTCAAGTCATTCCACAGATTTTCAATGGGGTTTAAGTCTGGGCTCTGACTAGGCCATGCAAGGACATTCACCTTTTTCTCCTTCAACCACTGTGTGGTCAGTTTTGCTGTGTGCTTTGGGTCATTGTCATGTTGGAAGATAAACCTTCTTCCCATCAACAACTTTCTGGCAGAGGGCAGCAGCTTTTCCTCAAGAATTTGACGGTATTTTGCCCCATTCATTTTCCTTCTATCCTGACAAGTGCTCCAGTCCCTGCTGCAGAGAAACACCCCTATAACAGGATATTACCACCTCCATGCTTTACTGTAGGAATTGTGCTATTTGGATGGTGAGCTGTATTGGTTTTCCACCAGACATATCGTTTGGTGTTGAGGCCAAATAATTCAATTTTAGTCTCATCTGACCTGAATCTTCAAGGTGTGTTTTGGCAAAGCTTAGTCGTGACTGCATGTGGCCTTTCTTGAGGAGTGGCTTTTTTCTTGCAACCCTCCCATACAAGCCACATTTGTAGAGAATTTGTGATATTGTTGTCACATGCACACAATGACCACTCTTTGTCATAAATTCCTGCAACTGCTTCAGAGTTGCTGTAGGCCTTTTGGTAGCCTCTCTAACCAGTTTCCTCCTGGCTCTTTCATCCAGTTTGGAGCGACGTCCTGATCCAGGGAGGGTCTGTATTGTACCAAATACCTTCCACTTCTTAATAATAGACTTCACTGTGCTTCTAGGCATTGATAAAGCCTTTGAATTTTTTTGTATCCATCTCCTGACTTGTGCCTGTCCACAACTTTATCCCGGAGATCTTTTGACAGTGTCTTGCCACCCATAGTTGATTGTTTGCTTCAGTTGCACTACCAAGGTTTTGAAATGCTCCAGGAAAGCGCTTTTCATGCTGAACTAATCAAAGTGACCACAGCTGATCACAGTTGAAAGTCAAATGACTTTGTGTGCCACTGAGAAGGTGATTAGCTACACCTTATTGAGTTTACAAGTCATTTTTAGGAGGGGGGTGATCCTTTTTCCAACTCAGTGATTCTGATTTTTAATTTTTAAAAAAATTTTCTGACATGTTGGTGTTATATCTTTCATTTGGATGTTATAAGTTACACTGAGTAAATACAGCTGGATAAAACAAGAACTGTGTCCGTCTTCATTTCAGGCTGAAAAGCAACAAAATGTGATTATTTTAAAGGGGGGTGATTCTTTTCTATACCCACTGTATATTGTTAAAAGCGCTGTACAAATAAAACTGAATTGAATTGAAATAGATTAAAACTCAAATAGATAACTAAAATAATTTAAAACAAATAAATAACACTGATTAAGACTCAGTAAATAACTAAATAACTCATCTTAAAGCTCAAAAAGATAACTCATGTTAAAACTCAAATAACTAACTCAGATAGATTAAAACTCAAATTGATAGCTCAGATAGATTAAAACACAAATAGATCTTTCAGATTAAAACAAATAAATAACGCAGATTAAAACTCAAATAGATAACAGATTAAAGCTCAAATAAATAACGCAGATCACTCAAATGCTTAACTCATCTTAAAGGCTCAAATAGATACCGTATACAGATTAAAACTGAAATGGACAACTCAAATAGATTAATACTCAAATAGATAAATATATAACAGATAGATTAAATGCATATGCACAAATGCAACAAACTCAAATGCATAACACAAGTAGATAATTCAAATAGATTAAAACTCAAATGATTAACTCATCTTAAAGCTTAAATTAACTCATCAAAAGATACAGTAATAAAACATAGCTTAAAACTCAGTTAACTCAGATTAAAGCTCAAGTAGATAACTTATATAGATTAAAACTCAAATATATGACACAGATAAAAACTCAAATAGATAACTCAAATAGATAACTCAAATATATTAAAACTCAAATGGAAAACTCAAATAGATTAGAACACAAATAGATTCAAAATAAAAATACGTAGATAACTCATGTAAACTGAAACACAAATATATAACAAATACATTAAAACTCATATATAACTGAGATTAAAACTAACTCAAATAGATTAAAAATTAATTAATTAAAATATAAATATTACTTTTTCTTTTAAATATATACAATATAACTCACTTTGAACTGCCAGCAGGTGCAACTCTGAGGTACTAGTAAAATCACATGTGGCATATTTTAGTGTTGATATCAAAGTATGGACTAACCTGCAATGATTTCCAAGCATCTTTGAATAACCTGGATGTGTGGTTCACCTGCTCAAGGCTCCTCATCCCAATGCCCCATCTTACAGTTCCTTGTATACTCAAAAGCACGTGTTACTCAATTGAAGCACTAATGAGCTCATAAAGATCTAGGCAACTAATTTACCTAATTTACAGCTGACAGGTTACCACTTTTTACACGTAATTACCTACATTTTAGGAGGCTGCAAGATTCCAGCATGTGCAATTATGATTATCAGTGTTATTTTCGACTAACTTCCAGCATGCGCTATTATGATTATCATTATTATTTTATACTTTGATTATTATTAGTTATTAGTTTTACTACTCTTCTTACTATACTTCCTATAATGATGAAGATTTTACTAATTTAAATGCAAATGAATTTTTCGGGTTGTCAAAATGTTATGCTCAAATTTACATGCACCCTGACCAGACGTCAGTTTGATCGTACAGATCGAAGATGAAATTAATGAATAAGGTAACCGTCAGCGGAATCAGATTTAACTTTACACAATTCTAGCGAATAAGGGCTAGTGTGTGTTTGTATCCTCTAGACCTTCATCGGTGTCAATTCCTGACTACAGCACCGTTGTAACTGTATACATACCAAATGTAGGTGCACTGATAAAATAGTGAATGATTGTAAGGTTGCAATCAAAATTATTCAACAAGTCAGACTTTCAACTGTTTGCAATGAACGAATCAAACAAAAGCAATTGAAATAGTTCAACACAACAAATGCTTCAAGCGGTTTCCCCAAATTCAACTGAAAATGCAACTTATAATGACTTCTTCAGTCTCAAAATTATTGAACCCCCTGAATAGAATCCCTCACAACAGCACAAATATGCAAAACAGGAGTTGTCTCAAGCACACCTGATGCAACTAATCAAGGGCTTCATTAGTTGCACCAGGTGTGCTTGAGCTGGAACACATGAAACACCTGAACTAGATAGGGGCAGAAAATACATGAAATACCTGGACAAAGAAAAAGGAAGCTATCAACGGTTGCAACCAGATTTCTGAGAAGGCAGGTTGTGAAAAACCCACGAGTGACTTGCAAAAGACCTGCAGCAAGACTTGGTGGCAACAGGCACTGAGGTTTCAGTGAGCACAGTATGGCACGTACTAAACGCAGAAGGTTTCCATGCCAGAACTCCAAGATGTACACCATTACTGCCCCAAAAGCACAAGAAAAGTCGGCTCAAAATCGTATGAATAAGCCACAGAAGTTTTGGGATTCTGTTCTGTGGAGCGATGAAACAAAACTAGAACTTTTCGGCACAATGGCTCAGCAGTATGTCTGGAGAAAGAAGAATGAAGAAAGAACACTCTGTCCACAATCAAGCATGGTGGTGGCTCGGTGATGCTCTGGGGCTGCTTTGCATCCTCTGGCACCGGAAACCTGCAGCGTGTGGAAGGCAAGATGGATTCATTGAAGTATCAGGAAATCCTAGGAGAAAACGTCATGCCTTCCAACAGGACAATGATCCCAAGCATACCTCAAATTCCACCAAGGCTTGGTTGCAGAAGTAGTCTGCACAAGTTATAAGTTGCATTTTCAGTTGAATTTGGGGAAACCATTTGAAGCATTTGTTGTGTTGAACTATTTTAATTGCTTTTGTTTGATTTGTTCATTGCAAACAGGTGAAAGTCTGTAAATTTTGACAATAAACCTGATTTGCAATGGGGGTTTAATAATTTTGATTGCAACTGTAGCTACAAGGTGTATATAATTTAGGTGTATATTATTAGCATGATTGTGATTGCGCTTTTGTATGATTATCGTGTTGTGTTATGTGATTGCTGCGCTGCATGTTCTTTGTGATTTGTGTTGTTATATGTGTTGTATGATCGTATCGTTGTGTGATTGTGGAGTTTTGTGATTGTGTTGATGTGTGTTGTGTTCCAGGCTGATGGCGGTGGAGGATGAGTTGAGAGGCAGTGGCGTTTCTGACCTCAAATCCCGAATATTTACAGGAGAGGTCTGTCTCTTTCATATACACATACACACGTGCAGCCGACTGCAGTACAGTACTGGCTAAAACACACTTAGCTACGTTTCCATGCACACAGAAACCTGAATATATTTGAATAGTAACCTGGCCTTTGTATATTGAAACGATTATTTCCACTGATTAAATGCACTCACCGGCGACTTTAACACCTGTACACCTGCTCATTCATGCAATTATCCAATCAGCCAATCACGTTGCAGCTTCATGTTTTGGTTATGTTTTGGTCTACAGTATACTTACAAACCGAGATTAGATTATTAATGTGCATGCAAATGTATGCAGTTGCTGTTCGGATTGTTCCCAGTCACAGTTTAACTATCATCACATTACAATCTACCCTTCTTACTGTACCATTGATCACAGTGATCAAATCATCATACCTTGTCATATTTGTGTGACTGTGTTAATTTAAGTGCGTTGTGTATTACACTACAGGGTCCCTCACTGTGTTTTTTACATTTACAACACCATCAACCTCATGAAGCACTGTTGTATTTGTGAGAAAGCTTGAATGCAACCATTTTTATGAATACTGTTTGCCTTTCTTTTTTTCAGTATGTCTTTGTTGTCCTAAAAGTCAGTTGTTGCTATTACTAGAAAATACATGCTGAGTAGTAAAGCCAGTTTAGGGCATATACAATATCAGACTGATGCATCCAGGGAACCAAAGTGATGTTCAAGATGATTCTTTTTAAATGACAGAAGCAGAGCAGCTGCTTACTTTGAGACACACTACTTGTGTATAGTTCAGTCTTGCAGTACTTAGGGATGTAGCTCTATAGCTGAATATAAGGATGTAGCTTTCTCGCAATAGGAGTATAGTTCTGTTTTTTTCCAAGAAAAACTTAGTGAGAGATGTTGCAACCACATAAATCAAGACCCTGTCCATATGAATAGATATGCTTTTATATCATCAACATGGCCAAAAATTCTAAAACGAAAAATGACAAACACAAGGATTTTCATGTGGAAGGAAGGACAAAAGAGAAATTTATCTATCTATATATTGGGCTTCATTTATCAAACTGGTTAAGTATGGATTCATTCCAAAATTGTTCGTACAAGTGTTTACACAATAAATTTGGTATTAATTTTTTTGGTATTCAAATCCTGTAAATTTGAAAAAAATGGTTAGTACCTACCAAAAGTGGTCTAAGGAAGGACAACCAGTGAACCTGTGACAAGGTCATGGGCGCCCAAGGCTCACTGATATGCGTGGGGAGCGAAGGCTAGCCCGTCTGGTCCTATCCCACATAAGAGCTACTGTAGCACAAATTGCTAAAAACGTTAATGCTGGCTATGATAGAAAGGTGTCAGAACACACAGTGCATTGCAGCTTGCTGCGTATGGGGCTGCATTACAGTTGCAATCAAAATTATTCAACCCCTTTTGCAAATCAGGTTCATTGTGAAAATGTACAGACTTTCAGCTGTTTGCAATGATCAAAGCAATTGAAATAGCTCAACACAATGAATGCTTCAAGTGGTTTCCCCAAATTCAAATCATAATGCAACTTATAATGACTTCTCCAGTATCAAAATTATTCAACCCCTTCATGGCAAGCATCTTTAGTACTTAGTAGAGCAACCTTCTTCTGATATGACCTGCTGTAAATGAGATGCACAGCCAGACACCAGCTTCTGGCAGCGTTCCTGAGGAATCTTACCCCATTACTCATGAGCAATGGCCTACAGTTCAGTAATATTCTTGGGTTTGCGTGCTGCAACCGCCTTCTTCAAATCCCACCAGAGATTTTCTATGGGGTTCAGTCAGATGACTGATGGCCACTGTAGAATCTTCCAGGATTTCTTCTGCAACCAAGCCTCGGTGGAATTTGAGGTACGCTTGGGATCATTGTCCTGTTGGAAGGTCCAATGACGCCCAAGCTTCAGCTTCCTCACAGACGGCATGACGTTTTCTCCTAGGATTTCCTGATACTTCAATGAATCCATCTTGCCTTCCACACGCTGAAGGTTTCCAGTGCCAGAGAATGCAAAGCAGCCCCAGAGCATCACCGAGCCACCACAATGCTTGACTGTGGACAGAGTGTCTTTTCAGCGTATGCTTCATTCATCTTCCTCCAGACATGCAGCTGATCCATCGTACCGAATAGTTCCACAGAACAGAATCCCAAAACTTCTGTGGTTATTTATATGATTTTGAGTATATGGAGCCGACTTTTCTTGTGCTTTTGGGTCAATAGTGGTGTACATCTTGAAGTTCTGGCATGGAAACCTTCTGCCTTCAGTACGTGCCTTACTGTGCTCACTGAAACCTCAGTGTCTGTTGCCACCAAGTCATGCTGTAGGTCTTTTGCAGTCACTCTAGGGTTTTTCACAAACTGCCTTCTCAGAAATCTGATTGGAGCCGTTGATAGCTTCCTTTTTCTGCCCTGTCCAGGTAGTGTAACCACTGTTCCCTTAACTTTGATCTTGTGAACTATGCTTCCAGCAGTGTCTCTAGGAACATTCAGCACCTTCGCTATCTTTTTGTACCCTGTTCCTTGTTTGTGAAGGGCGATGATCTCTTCTCTTAACTTTTTAGACCATTCTTTGGACATAGCTATATTTCTTACATGCAGTCAAACGTGACACTCAACAAACACAAGCACACTCAAGTACACCTAATGAAGCCCTTGATTAGTTGCATCAGGGGTGCTTGAGACAACTCCTGTTTTGCATATTTGTGCTGTTGTGAGGGATTCTATATCTTCAGTTGAATTTGGGGGAACCACTTGGAGCATTTGTTGTGTTGAACTACTTTCAATTGCTTTTGTTTGATTTGTTCATTGCAAACAGCTGAATGTCTGTAAATTTTGACAATAAACCTGATTTGCAATGGGGGTTGAATAACTTTGATTGCAACTGTAGCTGTAAACCGGTCAGAGTGCCTATGCTGACCCCTGTCCACCGCCCACAATGGGCACGTGAGCATCAGAACTGGACCATGGAGCAAAGGAAGAAGGTGGCTTGGTCTGATGAATAATGTTTTCTTTTGCATCATGTTGTGCGTGTGCGTCGCTTACCTGGGGAAGAGATGGCACCAGGATGCACTATGGGAAGAAGGCAAGCCGGCGGAGGCAGTGTGATGCTCTGGTCAGTGTTCTGCTGGGTAACCTGTCATTCAAGAAAGTAGACAGACTATATTACTATCTCAGACTGCTTGAAGCATTCTACAGTTTGAGTTGTGGTACACCAGTTTAATTGATGAATACTGTAGGCTACATCCTAATTTTGGAAACCTAAGTTTGATTCCCATGATAGCTCTGTAAATGGTTCCTCCACCTGGTGAGATCATTTGTCAGACATCTTAGTGAAAGAAGCAACACACCATGGCACCCATTCAAATTTTGAAGCGTTTCGTCAGATGTCACCTGTCATTCTCCTCACTCAATGGAGGACATTCTAGCCAAACCCCTCCAAGGTCTGCGATTAGGATGAGGAATTTATGCTCCACATCCACTTTCCCCAGAGGAGTACTATATGCCCTGGAGACCAGGACCATGTTCTGAAAGATAGAATCTTGGGGTTGCTACAAGTCAGCCAGAAACTGCTTGAACCTTCGGCCAGAAAGCCAAACTATTTCCGTAATCCAGCAAAGGACCACTCACAAGCCTTCTCTCAAAGTACATTGCTGATAAAGTTTATATTGTTCCATGAATCCTGTCCTAAGAGAGTTTTTGGTTACAAGTTTCAGCTCAAGAGCTGTTCAGCCATCTTGCATCTATGAACGGAAGCAGTCAGAGAAATAGGATGATTGAACAGCAAAGATTCCGTTCAATTTGCTTCCTGTAAAGAAGGATTGGGAATACCATTCCACCTTGAATTTGTGGTGGCTGAATCATTAATTCAAGATGATCTTCATAAAGATCTCACATTCATGTACTTCACCTCCTTGTCAATACCTTTGATTACCACGTCTTGTCCCAGACACCACACAACTTCACAAGGTGCAGAACCCACTCCATCTGAACAAGGTTGCAAACCTTTGGTTTCCTTCCTTTTGAAAGCTTGTCCACCAGGAACACAGAGCAAATGGAACAACATAGGTATCCCCTATGTGGCAGGGAAACTCTGGAGGATATTTAATAAATGTGGCATTCTGGTTCAGACCTAGCAACACAGTAAGAAACCAAAATGCAAGCAAAGCAAAGGTTTGTATACTGGTGCGTCACTCTTCCAATGTCCGGCATTCAAACGTGTGTCTGTTTGAAGTCTTTCTGTGTGGGTTTCCTCTAGGTACTTCAGTTTCCTCTCAGCTCCCAGAAACACTTTGGTAGGTGAGATAGTCTACACGATGTGTGTGCTATACCCTGTAATGGGCTTGTATACCATCCAGGGCATATTCTTGCCTTGTGCCCAGTGTTCCTTAACAGCCTTTGGAACCACCATAATCCTGACCAGCATTACCTACCGCAGATGTATTGCTTATACACGGATTTGTTTTTCCACCCTTTCTAACAGCCATTCATTCAGTGAACAAAGTATACATATTTAACCCTATATGGTGTATAGTGTAGCTTGAAAAAAAGGCATACCTTATATAGATGTAGCTTTGTTTAAGGGAATTCTATTAGTTTCCTGTCTGAAATGGCATGAGTGGGAGTGGTTGGATCAGGCTCTCCAGGGTAACTCTCCTGCTGAAGCTGATTGTTTGTGAGCAGACTGAATAAGTAGGTGGTTGCCAGGCTGTGGAATCTGCAGGGTTTCAGGTAGGAGGGAGCTTGGGTTCTGTACAGGACCACAGCACTCACTAGACCCCCTCTGCTTTAAACACTACCTCTCTTCTCTGCTCTTCTCTTTCTCTTTACCTCCTAAATGTTCTTGCTCTTTTTGTATTTTTCTATAATGTGTTTTCTCAGAATGTTTTTGTTCCTTTACTTGTTACCTTTTTTTTTTTTATTCTACTCAACTGCTCCTTGCTTTTTATTTTCCCTTCTCTCTGCAAGCCTTTTGGTTTATTTAACATTTTTAATCGGTTCCTCTTTAATGTCATACACATCTCCATGTGGTCCATCTTCCACTCTTCTCCCCCTTTCTTTCTCCTTCCCTCTCCTCTCCTCTCCTCTCATCTCCTTTCCCTTCTTGCCCTCCTGTTCCCCTCTCTGTTAGGACGATCCATATTCCTCTCTGGGTTCGGTTGAGCAAAGCATGGTCCCAGGAGGGGAGGGGGTTCTTCCGCTGAACCCCATCTCGGCTCTCTCCTCCACAACCAGCTCCCCTTGGAATGGAGCACTCCCTCCCCTGCCCCCACACCTGCACATCAGCCAGAACGGTGATCTACGTGGCAATACCGGCTTCCCTGGCGCAGCCATCGCTACAGCAGCTGGGGCCGCAGCCTGCTGGGCCGCGCAGGGAGGGAGGCTCGGCTAGTCATGTGGCCTTTGAACACTGGGAGAGCTTCGTGCTGTGCAAATACGTGCGCATTGTTGCTAGCAAAAATATTGAGTCCTCACATTCCAGCATGAGTCTGTGGCTGAAGAATCTGTAGTCAGCTTAACAGCCATCTGTCCATTTTTTTTTCGCTTTTATCTGTCCATTAAAGGGAACATCAGCCAAAATTGCTAATGAAATGAACATAAAAGGAATGTTAGCAATTTTAGCTGAGTTACTTGTTAAAAGAGCTTTCTTTGAGTTTCTTAGGAATGCTAGCCAGGAGAGCCTCTCTTTAGATAGGGGGCCGTGTAATAGTGTGTGATGATTAGGTTCTGTCAGAGCTCTTATGTTCTCTTAAGCTTTAATTAATGTGCTATTGGCTTAAGCATTTAGTATTTAGATGTGTTTTTTTTTAAATATATAAACATTTAGAATATTTTAAAGTTTCTAAAATCTTAAGAATGACTCATAACTGGGTATAAATGCCTAAAGCATATATTAATGAGACACTATTTTTAATGTCACAAGGGCTGTGAAAACAATATTGTGAAGGTGTGTTTACATTCCATGAATTGGAGAACTAATTTCTATATCTATGACTTGTAGATTTGCTGATAGTGGTTCTAGTAGAGAGATTTTCAGGAGGTGGATATTTTCCCCATCAGGATTAGTGGTGCACTTCATCAGTTGAGATGCGAGTCGTTCGACTATCAATCTGAAGTGTTTGTGCGTGTCTTTATGTGACTGCCATCTACCACTCATATCATTCCCATGCCATTTGCTACTGTAAATGCGTGTAGCTTATCTGAATGTGTTTCATACGTGGGTGATATATTCATTTATTATAAATTGCGGTGTGAATGCAATGACAGAGACTTTATAAATGCCACCCAATATTCCCGGACAATTAACCTGTCAATCAAAGGCTAAGTGGACTGTCATTGGACACTAAGCCACCTGCTGCCCCCCTGCGCTCACTTTGTCTTTCTTTCCCTCAGCCGATCTATGGTGGGCACACCGGAACATGATTGGACCCCAGCAGCGCGAAAGGATATGTGACTGGACCCACTCCAGTCCAGGACCCTCTCTTGTTTCTGATTGGTTGAGAGAGGAGAGAGAAAGAGGAAGAGCCTGAGAAAAAAAAAAAGAAAAAAAAAAAAAAAACATCGCTCTGACACATCAAACCCCAAAAAGCACACAAAATCATATACACAAGAGCACATTCTTTATGTCTCTCTACTTCTTTATCTCCCTCTCTTTTCCTCCCTGAGCCAAAATAACGACAATCACCTCTTTTTTATGTAGTGGATTGACAAATTAGCTACTCGGTGCTGTTTATTCTATTATTTATTCGGCCATTATTTCTTTAGGATCTTTGGTACAAATTAAAGCTTCAACCAGAGGGACTTGATTCATGTATCCTCTTTTTTGCCCATAGTACACCTCAGACTTTCTCTCTATGTCTTTCCCTCTCTCAGCAGGCGTGTTTGTTGTTCTCAGCATGGTGGCTGTAGAGGGGTTGTGTTGGTCTTTGTGTGTATGTGCGGTTATGGTGTGTATTACCAACTCCATAACTCACAAACCTCCAAGCTCTAATAATGACTCTTAATTTTTGTTCTTGTAATTTTTTTTTTTTTTTTTTTTTTCCTATAATGAGCCTTTTCAATCTTTTTATGGAGGTGTGGTCTTTTCTGAGCCAATCAGACGTCGCCATACTGCTCGGAAAGCCCTTCCTGTGCCGCGCGGTGGGCGGCGCCTCTTCTCTGTGCCTAAAGAGCTCTATACAAAACAGGGGAACTGAAAAAAAAAAAAAACTTCATCGACAGGAGCGCACAGGACACTCCCTTTTTTTTTTTTTTTTCCAAGATGTGGAGTTTGAAAGAGTATGATGTTTGATTAATATTGTCTCTGTTTGGACTTTGCTACTTTAAGGACTTTTAAGGATCAGCATCCCTTCATCTCATCCAGTCGATGGGACGGAAATGACGCGAGCGAAGATACAGCGCCACCGTGTGTGTGTGCGCGTCTAAGAGCAGAAACAACCTGCTTTATTGAGCGAGACCGGGTGTAGCATCCGTCTGCACGTGAACGATGGGACGTATTCTGCGTACAGGTGCTTCTGGGCATCAATGCGAATGGATTTGTCTTTTCCTTTGTGAGTGTGTGCATGCATGCGCGTGTGAACTAGAGAAATAGGGAATAGGAACGGGATCGAACGGAGAACACCAAGGATGACCATGGTTTCATCAGCTAACGGCAGGGACCCGCCTTGAGAGGAAACTGCAGTGGAGACGAAAAATCTATATGATCTAGTATTTATAAAGTCTAGCTTTTAGTATTTATACCTCTAGACCTATAGCCCATCTTTATTCTATTAGACTTTATTTAAGCACAAATATACCCATTACCAATGTACTATATTGTGGTAATGTACTATACTACTCTCCTAAAGCATGGAGACACGCACATACACACACTTATACACGCATACACACATACACAACGATCATAGAAGGAAGTAGTAGCATCATACCTCATTCGGTCCTACTGTTATCTTCTTTCCATTAGGCGCACCGCATCTATCAATCCGACGCTTCTGTTCGGTTTTCCTCGCCGTTTGATTGGAGTTTTTCTGAGATCGGTAGCTGATTTCTTTCGCTTGTGAGCTTCAGTTGGATTTGATGTACATAAGAGCTGAGGATTCAAGACCTGTTGATTTCTACAGTTTTATTCATTTTACCAAATCCTTTTGTTTTTTTTGTTTTTTTTTGTTTTTTCTTTTCTTTTTTTCTTTTTCTGATTCTTCCTTGATGTTCGATAGATGATTACACACATATACACCATTAGTTGGTTTTGCTGGTAGGTTTTTAGTCACTTGCTTTTTATTTATTATGATTCTTCTTCTTCTTATTATTATTATTATTTTTCTGTGGTGGTTGAAAGTATTGATAACTTATTATGTCTGCACTTCAGATATTATTTATTAAAAAAAAAAAATTAAAAAAAAAAAATAAATCTAATCGTGCCCCGTGCCTAACTGTACTGGTTCTGAAACTTTGGTTAGAAAGATGGCTCTGCTGGTTCGCCGCCATGGATCAGAACCAGTAATAAATGGAATACGAAGCAGAACCTTACAATACTTTAGTCACCTTTTGTGTATAAAAGTCCTCCCGAGAAAGATTGTGCTGGTGAAATGTTTTCTCCCATCGTGTAGCGCTATATTTGTTTTCTAGAGTCATGAGATTTTGTATCTAATCTTCAGAATGAAACGCCCAGAGCGGGTCTACTCCTACCCTTAAACTTAGCCATAGACATGGACAAGCCATACACACCCTGTCCTTCTTACGGGCTTTAGGAGCGTAGGAATGTATATATTTCTATAGAACCACAGAAACGCGTACCGGCGAAGGAAAAGCTCAGTGTTTAACAGTGTGGGACACCTCAGCATATGGAGAAATGTTGTGAATGTTAATATTGTTAAGAAGACAATTATTCTATTCAAATATGACTATTATTGTAATTATCATTGCTTTCATTTTCTTGATGATATGATTATTGATTGATCAGAAATTTCTTTCATTTTGTGAATATGAGTTTACTATTATTCCAGAAGTTTAAATAATTGGAACAAATTAATAAATAGATATACGCTAACCTTTAATGTTGGTTTTCCGATTCATTTTTCTGAGTAAACGTCTGAAACACTAAATTTTACTCTTTGGTTTTGACTTTCTCTGAAAAGCAAAATAATGAAGTAATTGTAATAATGCAAATCACTATTGTAATGAAAATGACAGTACGTGGGTTTTTTTTTTTTTGTGTGTCAGATCACTGAGATCCAACACCACAGATAACACCGCCCTGCATCTAGAAAAAAAAACGTTTATGCTGTTTTGCAAATCACACTTGTTTTTACCTATTTTGGTCAAGTTCAAATATGCCACTGAAAATTCCCTACCACATACTGTTTTCCCACAAAATAAGAATGAAGTTTTTAATAATTTTGCTAAATTTATATTGCATTCAGGGTTTTATTTAAATTGGTAGAAGCTGTCAAATTTCACTATTATTATTTATTAATTACAACAATAGGCACACAAAACATAACACTTGTTTACAACATGAACAGCAGACAAATACAAGTGCATCTCAATAAATTAGAATGTCGTGGAAAAGTTCATTTATTTCAGTAATTCAACTCAAATTGTGAAACTCGTGTATTAAATAAATTCAATGCCACAGACTGAAGTAGTTTAAGTCTTTGGTTCTTTTAATTGTGATGATTTTGGCTCACATTTAACAAAAACCCACCAATTCACTATCTCAACAAATTAGAATACTTCATAAGACCAATAAAAAAAACATTTTTAGTGAATTGTTGGCCTTCTGGAAAGTATGTTCATTTACTGTACATGTACTCAATACTTGGTAGGGGCTCCTTTTGCTTTAATTACTGCCTCAATTCGGCGTGGCATGGAGGTGATCAGTTTGTGGCACTGCTGAGGTGGTATGGAAGCCCAGGTTTCTTTGACAGTGGCCTTCAGCTCATCTGCATTTTTTGGTCTCCTGTTTCTCATTTTCCTCTTGACAATACCCCATAGAGAATCTATGGGGTTCAGGTGTGGTGAGTTTACTGGCCAGTCAAGAACACCAACACCATGGTCATTTAACCAACTTTTTGTGCTTTTGGCAGTGTGGGCAGGTGCCAAATCCTGCTGGAAAATGAAATCAGCATCTTCAAAAAGCTGGTCAGCAGAAGGAAGCATGAAGTGCTCCAAAATTTCTTGGTAAACGGGTGGAGTGACTTTGGTTTTCAAAAAACACAATGGACCAACACCAGCAGATGACATTGCACCCCAAATCATCACAGACTGTGGAAACTTAACAGTGGACTTCAAGCAACTTGGGCTATGAGCTTCTCCACCCTTCCTCCAGACTCTAGGACCTTGGTTTCCAAATGAAATACAAAACTTGCTCTCATCTGAAAAGAGGACTTTGGACCACTGGGCAACAGTCCAGTTCTTCTTCTCCTTAGCCCAGGTAAGACGCCTCTGACGTTGTCTGTGGTTCAGGAGTGGCTTAACAAGAGGAATACGACAACTGTAGCCAAATTCCTTGACACGTCTGTGTGTGGTGGCTCTTGATGCCTTGACCCCAGCCTCAGTCCATTCCTTGTGAAGTTCATTCAAATTCTTGAATCGATTTTGCTTGACAATCCTCATAAGGCTGCGGTTCTCTCGGTTGGTTGTGCATCTTTTTCTTCCACACTTTTTCCTTCCACTCAACTTTCTGTTAACATGCTTGGATACAGCACTCTGTGAACAGCCAGCTTCTTTGGCAATGAATGTTTGTGGCTTACCTAGTGAACCAAACTGAGAGACCATTTTGAAGGCTCAGGAAACCTTTGCAGGTGTTTTGAGTTGATTAGCTGATTAGCATGTCACCATATTCTAATTTGTTGAGATAGTGAATTGGTGGGTTTTTGTTTAATGTGAGCCAAAATCATCACAATTAAAAGAACCAAAGACTTAAACTACTTCAGTCTGTGTGCACTGAATTTATTTAATACATGAGTTTCACAATTTGAGTTGAATTACTGAAATAAATGAACTTTTCCACGACATTCTAATTTATTGAGATGCACCTGTAGTCTGTGAAATGTTTGTGAAAATCTCTAAATAAAGCTATTTCAAAAGACGAACATTATAATAATATGCAGAGCCTTAAGGAGTGAACTTCCTTTTGAGGGATTTTCTGGAATGGCTGACTTCTTGACAATCTCTCTGAAGGCACCAGCAGGAGTCAGTCATCATGTTCACATTCCATCTACCATGGTTTGTCCTGGTCACCCAGCTTCATTCCAAAATATGCAGAATATGCCTTTTTTTTTTTTACAAAGTCTGTAATTTTCTGCCGTTGTTTGGATGTTGCAAAACA
Source organism: Cranoglanis bouderius (assembly GCA_023630585.1). Lineage (NCBI taxonomy): Eukaryota > Metazoa > Chordata > Actinopteri > Siluriformes > Cranoglanididae > Cranoglanis > Cranoglanis bouderius. Next base: position 19,064,236 of record CM042545.1, on the reverse strand, counting down.
CCCACAGATGTAGCAGAAATCATCTGGGCTATGCTCGCATTCCCGTCTTTCACTGGTCATTATAAATCCCTGAAATCAGGAGTTTTGTGTGCATGTAAGTGTGCCTAGCATTCATATAAGGGCTAATCAGAGGAAAAGTGATAAATGTTGCTCACCTATTGTACATAAACAGTGTTTCCTGTGTTGGTGGCAGTGTATCTGGCAATAGCTCTAACGTTTATGGTCCATCTTAGGCAAAAAAGCTCTACACTTTGGACATCAGGCTTTGTGAAAAGTTGTGATGTTCTAGAGCAAAACGAACAGCATATCTGGACTCAGCATCTAAGTATTAGTAAGAAACAACTATCAGATCCTATTCAGCAAATCTGATGCAGGGCGGTGTAATAAATGCACAGTATTAGATTACAGAGACTGAACGTCTTTGGATGGTTAATCGTTCTAGCTTTCTAAAAGCGCTTTCATACCTATTAGACCGTTTACTGAATCTGAATCAAAGTGAAACTGATACTTTAGGATTTTTTTGCTGTTTTGATTTAATTACATATAATGTGAAGCTAAAACAAAATATAACGCAAAAAAAAAAAGGGTTGGCTGAGGGGCTGTAGGGCTGAAATGCATTGGTCAGAAATATGGCGCTTACTCCTGAGGATCACAGTAGTCATTCACCCTGTCAACAAGAGATCGCAGGTTCGAATCCCAACAGCCAGCTATGACCAGGCGTCAAAAGAGCGAAAATGTGGCCGCGCTCTTAGGGCGGGAGGTATGACGTTACTGTCTCACCTGTCAATCACAGCGACACTAGCCAATCTGTGAGCTCATATATGAGGAAGACGGCAGATAGTAGGGGTGGGAATCTTTAGGCACTTCACGATCCGATTCCGAATCTGGGAGTCACGATCCGATTCCAAAACTATTCTTGATATACATTTTTTCCTAATTAATTCTTCTGCTGTGCAAATACAACAACTTTACAGTTTAACCAAAGTTGGAATCTCTGTATGACAGTATTGCCATCTTTAAAATGAACTGAACGCAGAATCGATTCAGGATTTTTGAGAATCGATTCAGAATCGTTAGAGAAAGAATTGCGATGCATCAATGCATCGATTTTTTTCTCCCACCCCTAGCATATAGTACTTCCCTCAGAGTGTGTTACGCTGCTCTCTGACGCAGCATGTGGAGCAGTTTGAAAAGATGCAGTTGGCTGGCTTCACGTTTCCCAGAGGAAACACGTGTTAGCCCTCACCTTACTCGGTTGTTAGCTGTCGTGTGATAAGGGAGAGTTAGCAATTGGCAAATACACACTGGGGAGAAAATGATGACTGAACTGTATGCAAAATGTAAATGGGAACACGCTTAAGTTACATTTTGTTCAGTTCTATGAATTTCTAGGGGTGCCAATAATTGTGATAAAATGAGGATTTTTTTTGGAATCATTTTACTTCAATTAAAGGTTAGATTTCTCTCATATTTTCATTGTTAGAGTAAGCTGCTTAACCACAAAGGCATTGTTCATAATCTTTTATCTATATTTACAATCATTCTGGAGCCGACCGTTTTCTGTTAGTGTTTAAAGCCAAATCAGGACTTGAAACAGTTTTCTAATACTTAATATATTTATTCAACCTCAGATTTTTTTTTTTTAGCATGTTAGTATGCTCGATCAAATGTACATCCTCCATATGACCATTTAGTGCAGTAGTGCAGTGCAACTGTCTGATATAAAACATGTCATATGTCGGTAAGGCACAAATCAATCTTATTAATCTTATCATGCACAGAAATGAAGAGCTTTAAACAGTTAAGAAATATGCATTTACAGCCTTGTTTCCAAACCCGGATAAATCCGAATGCTTTCCTCTTTCCAGTAGAATCTAGCTTTTTATGATTAGGATCATCTGTGCAGGAAAGCGTATCTCCTATTTGCATGCAGCACTTGATAAAAATACACAAACATTAATGCTGATATCAAACACACATGAAAAAAAAAAATATATATATATATATATATATATATATATATATATATATATATATATATATATATATATATATATATATATATAAATTAATGAGATGACATCATTCATGCTTACATGAGAGACAACTTTCCAGACTTGTGAGAACTTTGTTTAAAGGTGTGGTTTGTGATTTTAAAAAGTGCTTCTAAATCTATAACAAAAACCTAAAATACCTTAAAAACTGTCATTTGCCATGTATTGGATTTGGCTAATTTCTTCATTTCTAGCTTAATTTTTCAGGCCCAGAAATTAGCCCCACCCCCAGCTAGAAAGTAGTGTACACAGGATATAGTTTCAACATAGAGGGTGGGGTTAGTTAAGGCTTGTTAATGTTTGAATTGCAATTGCAGTTCACCCCATAGACAGCGGCGAGCGCAAGCTGCTAACAAACTGCTCCTTCAGCCATTTAGATTAATGTGAATAAACCTCTGTGACAACAAAACCGGCTTTCAGTGTTTATATGACCGCGGAGTCGTGTTTCAGAATGAAATGTCCTGTCCTTCAGTAAAAGCGATGCTTTCTATAAGTTCTAACAACAAGGTTCCTCCCATTCACACTACTGTAGATATTCGATGAGGAACTAAATACTAATATACGGTATTAGTACGGTACGCTGGGTCCTTGAGCACGACCCTTAACCCTCAACAGCTCAAATGTGTAAATGAGATAAGGGTGTCTGCCAAATGGCATAAACGTAAATAAGGTATGTTTACTGCTTCCTCCTCGTTCGCTGTTGATGTAAAATGAGTTGTTCACGGCGTGAAAGGAAACAAACAGAACTTAGGCTCATAATAGAAGTAAGACTGAACTTCATGCTCAGGTGAAGCCACTTGTTAGCGAGAACCAGTTTCTAAAACCTGCCGCACTGCCACTCACTCAGCAGAGACAATCGTGTAAAGATCAGATTCGATCTCAGAAATCCAAATCACTGGATAAACAACTCATTAACTCCACATCCCCTTCTCTACACAAACCTTTGCTGCAACATGCGGAGACATCATATATACAATAGCGGTTTATATATAAAGCTACATGAAATGGAACGATATCTGTATATGAATATATAGATTTCAAAAAAAAAAAAAAAAAAAAAAAGTCTAGGACTAAAGAGGCAAAATTGCTAACAAGCAATAGCAATAACAAACAAAATAGCGAGGTAAAAGTGTGGTGTGAATGCTACTTAAAGTCCCCGTGAAGTGCCTTGAAGCGCGCAGGGTTATTCTATGTGTTGATGTCATTTCCACTGAAACAGGAAGTCAGGGCGAGACATATCGAATTGCTCCTCACCCTTTTTGCTTTTCGGCAAGGTGATTTTTATAACGTTGGGGGCGGGACGCTTCAGATTCTAGACAGCATTCGATTGGACAGAAAATCTGACGAGAAGCGGAAGTGCAGAATGAGGTCATCGAAAGCGTTGATCCGTATTGCTGGTAGAGAGACACTGTACGTTTTGAACGCACATATCTTCTAAATGTGAATTTTGTCATTGTTTTGGAGCGCACTAACTTATAGACAACCTTAAGGCCGACATATTTATACTAAAAACCACAAAACTTCAATTTTGATTTCATGGGGACTTTAATAATTCGCAGCACCACCATTTTTTTTTTTTACCAGGCAATGAGAGCACAGCCCTGCCTTCTTGGTTTCTATTGGCTCTCAAGACCGTGAATTTACAGGTCAAGGTTCACCTAAATAAATGCAGCATTCGAATTAACTCGGAAGCGGGAACTCGGAATCACGTCGTCTACGAAGTGGGGAAAAACGTGGACGCATCCACGTTCGGCTTATTTTAGCATCAATCTAGCCACCTGTGATGGGCGATGTATGTTTTCCTCCTCAAAACGGTGACTGTCTCATGTCGTCTCAGGAGGTTTTTCCTTGCCACCGGCCTCTGGCTTGCTCATTAGGGATAAATTCATACATTTAAAATTTATATCCGGGATGTATATATTGCTATGAAGCTGCTTTGTGACAATGTCCATTGTTAAAAGCGCTGTACAGATAAAATTGAACTTAACTGTAATAGTCAATGTTATAAATTATACGCTTATATGGTGATTGATCTAAAGAAAATACTTGTATATACAGTATTACTCATTTAAAGGTTAAAAAGTGCTGCTGTGTTTACTGTTGATGCTGTGAGCCGCCATGTTGATATGACGTCTTCGGGGTACATCCTGGACATCCGTCCTGACTATGTAGTTGCGATTTCTGAGTTTAGATTTTTTTCCCCCCCCCTTTGTCGGAGGTCAGAGATCAGAGTCCGAGTTACGAGTTAATCAACACAGTAAAAGTTGGAGTGAAATGAAAGTCATGGCTACCAGAAGCAAATGCGCTTCTTTCACTTGCCACGTCCTTTCCCCTTCGGTGAACTGTCCTACTGTCCTTCCTGTTATGTTTGTTCTGACTGTTGTTTGACAGTACTGTGCAAAAGTCTTACACACATTCAAAGAAATGCTATAAAGCAAAGATGCCTTCAGAAAGATAACGAAATGAAGCATTTATACATTCAAAAAAAACAAACAAACAAACAGTAATAAACTAAACTCAAGTCAGTATTAAGTGTAACACCCCTTTGCTGTTTAAAAATGCATCAGTCATAAAGACATAATTTGCATTTTTTTTTTTAATTGCATTTAAAAAAATTTCGGATGCCTGAGACTTTTTTTGTAGTCTCTCGTATTGCAGAAGCAAGGGGTCGTAAATGCTACGGCTAAACCGTAGATGTCGGCACCGTATTTATAATATCATAATAGTCATCAATCCCTCCAGTCTGAGACAGTCCCCAGTCTTACTCTCCTCTCTGGTGCAAATCTGTACCTTAAAACACTAAAGTACATCGTTACAACCAAAGATTTCAGTTCAGCTGAAATGTTGAACTCCATTTGAGCTTTTCAGAAATAATTCAGCATAAAAAAAACCAAAACAATAATAATAAACATGATTTCTACAAATGTAGTCAATCAGCCAAGACATGTTCTGTGTATGAAGTTTGTTCCTTTAGTTGTGCTAATGTCATCTAGCCAAGAATCGGCACACTCATTTTTTCCCCCCTTTTTGCTATAAATATCTTCCTCAAACCGCATTCAGTCTGATGTCACACACACGCGCTGATGCGGTTTAGGACGCAGTGTGACTTACTGTCATCTTTATACACGAACAAAAGTTCACCGTGTAGCTGAACAGTGTAGTGTTATTAGTCGGCCATCTTGGAAAACCAGATTGAAGTTGGAACCTTCCGGAACTGTATACAGATTCACTTAATTAAAGTGAATAAAGTAATAAAGTCTAATTAAAGAATAATTTCGTCGCGTAAAAAAGGTAAGTGTATAGACGTTACGTGTTAGTCATGTTCGACTCGTGACTCCAGTACAGAACTAATATAAATCTTCAGATAAGTTAATTATTTTGCTGAACACAAAGGATGAATGGCACTTCCTCTTTGAGAAAATTAGTAGACTTAAAAAATAAATTAAAAAAAAAATCCTAATAGTGTTGCTGTGCGGTGGTGTTGTGTGGCGATGTGTATAAAAATTATTTGGAGTCTGCGAGTGGAGTTACACTCTGTGTCTCCTCATCATCTTCATCACCGAGGAAGAAGAGCGGGAACATCCCGAGCACGCAGCCGATGGTGACGCCGATCGCCTTCCCCTGCACACGAGCACATCCGGAGTTATAATCCTCAGCATTAGGAGCTCACTCACACACACGTCTTACACACTCACACACACGTCTTACTATCCTTGTGAGAACCTGCCACTGACATCAGTAAACTCAGTAACCAAAATGACCTTTGGCTCTGTTAGGTTTTTAAATAAAAGCTGCAATTTGGGAAGTAGGGAAGGAGGGATGGAAGGAAAGAAGGAAGGAAGGAAGGTGGGAGGGAGGAAGGAAGGTGGGAGGGAAGGAAATAAGGAAGGTGGGAGGGAGGAAGGAGGGAAGGAAGGTGGGAGGGAGGAAGGAGGGAAGGAAGGAAGGAAGGAAGGAGGGAAGGAAGGTGGGAGGGAGGAAGGAGGGAAGGAAGGAAGGGAGGGAGGAGGGACAGATGGAAAGAAGGAAGGAAGGAAGGTGGGAGGGAAGGAAGGTGGGAGGGAGGAGGGGAGGAGGGAAGGAAGGTGGGAGGGAGGAAGGAGGGAAGGAAGAGAGGGAGGGAGGAGGGACAGATGGAAAGAAGGAAGGAAGAAAGGTGGGAGGGAAGGAAGGTGGGAGGGAGGAGGGGAGGAGGGAAGGAAGGAGGGAAGGAAGGAAGGAAAGAAGGGGGGAAGGAAGGAATGAAGGAAGGAAGGAGGGAAGGAAGGAGGAGGGAGGAAGGAGGGAAGGAAGGTGGGAGGGAGGAAGGAGGGAAGGAAGGTGGGAGGGAGGAAGGAGGGAAGGAAGGGAGGGAGAAGCGAAGGAAGGAAAGAAGGAAGGCGGAAAGGAAGGAAGGAGGGAAGGAAGGAAAGAAGGAAGGAAGCAGGGAAGGAAGGTGGGAGGGAGGAAGGAAGGATGGTCAAGTCATTTAGTCCCCACCAAGATATAAAAACATGTCCCCGCACGCACGCACACACACACACACGCACACACGCACACACACACAGCAACACTTCTTACCATGTGTGAGCTGAGTCTGGTCTGCCACATGTCAGCCTGTTTGGGTGTAAGATCAGGAATCTGCATCCCCAACCGGGCAGCTAGAGCCTCCACATAACCCGCTAGCCTACACACACACACACACATTACATATTACTCATATGTAATCATATATTGTGTCTGTGTGTGTGTGTGTGTGTGTGTCGTTATAAGCTGCTACTCACCCAAGTCCAGCCAAGTCAGAAACCAAGTTTCCCAACGCCGCCGCTGCAACCACAAAACACTGTTAGTCACAACACACACACACACACACACACACACACACACACACACACACACACACACACACACACACACACACACACACACACACACACACACAGTCAGCATCATGAGCAATACAGACAATTTCGAGGAACAGATTTAAACCAGTCATGATGTAGTGGTGTCCATATTTCAACATCACATCACTATTAAAGTTAACTCATATTATAACTGGCTAATAATTCATAAATCAAACACTCGGGGGCATGCCGTTATAGAAAAACAATCGACGTAGGAATGGTGTGAAGCGTTCGAACACGAAGCGGAGTTACTGTTACCAGCCTGAAGTGGATTATTTTCTACAGCAGCATGTCTCGAAGTGTTTCATCCCCCTTATACCTCTATGTGTATTAAGGACACAATAATAAACACAAAGCACGAGCACAGTCCGAGTCAAATTAGTTCCCGCTATTGTTGATGTTATACGGTCATTCCTTCTGAGAACGACTTAAAGCTACAGATATGCCTCTGACTGTTAGAAAGCACTGACACTGGAGACTCCTTCCTTTTTTTACATTTGTACTGTGATTTAACTTTACCTTAAAAAACAAAACTTGTGATTGGCAACGCTGCCACCTGACGGATCTGTAGTTTTGTTTTGGGGTTTTTATTTCTTCAATTATTTCAGCTATTTACATTTTTCTGGCCTGGAAATAAGCTCCGCCTCCAGCTGCTCAGCTCTGCTCCTTTATCTTAAAAGGCAACCCACAAGTTATATGGTACAGTATATTCAACAGAAGGGGTGGAGTAAACAGGAAGTCGGTGATTTTAACTGCAGTTTTAAAATTGGTCTCACAGGCAGCGCACGGCTTCTCTGAGAAATGTCGGAAATGCTACAGACAGGTGCTCAGTGTGTACGGCTGTCCATTATCACGGCACTGCATTACCCATAATGCACTGTCGGCGTTTGCCGGTTTTAACTCTGAACGCTGTGAATTTGTTTTACTCATGCGTGATATGTAACGAAATAAAGAGTAAAGCTACATAGTACATGCAAAATACACGTAATCTAAAGCTGGTAGGGTTTTGAAAACTCATACTCCTCTGCTCTCTCCGTTTGGGACACGCCCTGAATGTCAGTACCGCTGGGAAAATACGATGAAAAGACACCGAGGCCGCGTTTAAGTTTAGAAGCCGGTGTTTATACTACACACGGCGAAAATATGGGTGGAAACGGTTCAGGCTGGAATTCCTGAAGGAAACTGCATGCTTTGCCTCTTTGGTGTGACTAAGTGTTAGGTGTTCGCGCTGACACGGCAGTTCACCACCTCGCTGATCTTCACACTTCTATGAAACCGTCTGACGCTGACCGATTATTAACCCGTGTCAAGTTTCAACAGGATGCTTAACGCAGAACAAAAAAAAATATATATATATATATGAAGCGTACACAGTTTTGCTTTTCTTGTAAATATGGTCTGCACTTATATAGCGCCTTTTAACCTTAGCGGTTCTACAAAGCGCTTTACACTGTTTCTCATTCACCCGTTCACACACACACACACACACACACACACACACGCAAGGCGCTAGCCTGCCATCGGGAGCAACTTGGGGTTCAGTGTCTTGCCCAAGGACACTTCGACATGTGGAGGCATGTGGGCCAGGGGTCGAACCGCCAACCCCAGCCGCCCCGATGAGAAAATATAGTTGATCTGCCAAGTCTGACATTTGCTACTTTACATTCTTTGGTTGTGAGTTTAGATCAGTGGTCTAGACCATAAAAGCAAGCTTAAACTTTCTATACTATTCAACAATACTATAACCACTGGCCAGGTGATTATCTATCTACATATCCAATAATAAGGATAGGTCTACCAAGCATAAAGTAATGATAATGTCATGTTAAATGTAGGCATTAGGCCTAACAATAGGAGAAACACACAGGCAGCGACAGCGAATCATGACGTAAGCATCATGTGTCTATATCGTCTCAGAAATTATTAATTGCCACCAGGAACCTCGCCGGGCACCCAACCAAATCACTGTTAACTTGAGCGATACTATTAACGTGGTCATGCTACTCATCTATACCTTTAACGTATGTCAAATTTACGGTGGGGTCGAACACATTCGTACAGCCGATGCACGAGTACCACGCTGTTGTGCCAGGACATCATCTAAAGCGACCCGATTTTGCAAAATCATCATCTGGTGTGAGACCCAGACAGCATGGCCTCTGAGAACTCTGCTCTCTTGGCATCGCCGGGACTCGAACTCGCGATCTCTTTCCTGTCTCGTAACTGCACGGTGTAAAAAAACACTGGCGCTACATGGCTGATGTAGCTCACACGTAATGGAAGCTTACAGTTATGATTACCGATTATGCACATCACACCTGCGTAGCATAAACGTACCTGCCATAGTCGATATTCCGAAGGTCACACCGATGGACAGCTCGATCTGGGTTCCCTGTGAACGCACACGAATAGTTAATGATCAGTAATGAAAACCTGTGTAACATACACTCAACTAGTCCATGACATCTGTGCAGGAGTAAAGGAGTCAGTGCTAATCCCTGATCCAGGACCAGTTCCTTCTCATACGCGAACACACATAACTGCGTGATCACATGAACCCCAGAATCAGCTCCTTTTACTGAAGCTTGTGAAACACCTGAAGCACTGAACCACTGGAGAGGCTCATACCACTTACTGCAGCGATCATGATGGCGTTGTCCAGGAAGCCGAAGCCGACGAACGGGATGGCGTTGTGGAGGAGCACTGAAACGAAAGAACGAGCACGTCAGTGTCGGTGCACGCGACATCGGTATCTCTAAAAATAAATAAATAAATAAAATTTTTCAAAAACTCGAGTCGTGCCTATATGATTATATACAATACTGTTCAAAAGTGTCATTTTTAATACATATTTTTATGTCTTCTGGGTGAAGAAAATAGCTTTTTGTTTTTCACACAGATGTTACAGATTAACAGTGTTGCACCAATACAGGTGCCTCGAGTGCCAGTATCGTTCAGTAAAAGAAAATACTGATATGACGACGCCATTTCTGACTCGCGCGCACACCACTAGATAAAGCTCATCAGGTTTCAATCGCAGCAAATCCCGAGTGCTTGGCACCCGTGAGGTCCTACTGTCTCCTGGAATCCTGACGGCACCCAACTGAAAACCAACCGCCGGGAAATGACGCTGGGAAGCCCAGAGATGAGCGCTCTGGGTCGTCCAAGCCATGGGGTACATGCACCCTGGTGTAAAAAGTGGGACTCTGGAGTAATTTGAACTCATCATCAAGATGTGTCGCGTGGCGTTGTACAGATTTGGGGCTCAAAAGCTGCGGAGTGCAACGCCAACGACCCACATGCATCAAAATTAAAAGACTAATAGATCTCTTTCCCAGCTTTCCAACACACGCACACACACACACACACACCTCAATGTCAAAAGGTGCCCAAGAAAGAGACTGCGGAATTTGGATGGGGTTTTTTTTGTTTGTTTGTTTGTTTGTTTGTTCGTTTTAAGAAATTACGCCTACAGTACTGTCACAGAGCTCACGAGGTTTTTCCACGCCAGTGTAAAAGTGGGACTTTGTCTCTGGAGTGAGTTGAAACCGTAAGCAGCGCATGTGCCTCTCAGTGCCATTTGCGTTACTATTTTACTTGAGTTACTTCCGGTTTGAGGCAAACAGTAGTTTGGGGACAATATCGGTGCATCTCTATTTACAGATAAATGTTTGCACATCATTAAAAGAAAGTAGTGTATTCAGTAAATGGGCAGTTTTTAGATTGATAAGAGTTTAGTTATGGATTAATCACTGATAGAGTTTACTGTTCATTATAACTAGATATAGCTTTTTATAGACGCCTTTAATTATGAAACTTGTCTTTGCTGCTATACTAAAAAAATGCTTTACAGTTTGCAGCCCACGTTCTTGCATTTATTGTCCTGCACTCCTCTCATAATGTGGTGTATTTGCGCTTTATGTGGTCTCGCGTACTGCTCTGTGTTGAAACATGCGCCTGGAGAAACGACATTTCGTTCCAGTGTATACAAGCTATATAGAGGAATGACCATAAAAAGCCGCTTGACTTGACTTTATTTCCTTGTGTTATTATTTAAGCCATTTTGCTTTACAGGATTTGATTGTTTGTGTCTAATCTGTGCCATTATTTCTGTAAAAATGTGCATGCTTATAATGAATTAAGTACTACCGGTGGTCTGGAACATAGTGTCTGTACGTTCCGTCCATCATAAGCCTTTGGTGTGTGTGAGGAGACAGTAAAATATGTGTAATCACATCTCACCATATCTCAGTTGACTGACGCTGGGTGGCGACGACTCCAGTTTCTCTGAAGATGAAGAAAAGAAAGAAAAAAAGAAAGAAACCGCTGAACGTTGAGCAATGTTTCGGTTACATGACAGTTTACAGTAAGTGATTACATACAGGACTTCAGAAAAAGATAAGAGCCTTTCATAATAAAATCAACAGGCGGTTAGAGTTCAAGCTCGATCAGTGTGAAACACTTTACTAACGTGAAGCCTGGTCACATTTTAATCTATACTCTATTGATTTACAGGCTAGGGCTGTTCATGTTCATGTTCATGTGCCTGATGTGTTTTTTCGTGGTCAGGTCTGAATGACGGTAGCCCTAAAATCAAAAAATCTAAAAAAAATCATTAGCAGATACATTGATCTGTACATTTAGAAAAGCCCTAGCATAAATGTTCATCATCACATCCATGGAGGATGTAAAGTGTGATGGATCAGTAAATCTCAACAGACACACTCAATACATTATCTCTGGAAAACCTATTAACGCTGATATCAGCAGAAAATAGTCACGTTATCTTGGGAAAACGACATTTGTTATCTCCTACCTATCTCGAGTGCTCCTGAATTCTCGATTCTGATTGGTCAGACGGTGTTGATTCATTTTCAACAATTTAATTTAATTTAACAACAGCTCTGACGGTAGTTCCGGCTCATTCTACCACATTCCGATGGAAGGAGTCTCCAGTGTCAGAGATAAACAGTCAGAGGTAAAGCTCATTTTCATTTTTCCATCAGAGGAAGTCTTCAGGATGGATATGTTTGCGCTTTGTGGGGTTCTTTTCTTTGTTACATGACAAGTAGAGAGGTAAAAGTGTTATTTTCCTTGCATAGAGAAATCTACTTACTTTATCCCTCAACAACAACAACAACAACAACAAAAATAACAACAACAACAAAAACCAAACTAAGTCTTAGTTCCTTAAGTACTGATGCTTGCAAATTCATGTAACTTTACTAAACAGGACCAAACTATTTCTGGTGTGTGTGTGTGTGTGTGTGTGTGTGTGTGTGTGTGTGTGTGTGTGTGCACTAATATAATTGTGTGTGTGGTTCAATGTAAAAGTCAAATAACTGACAAAAGCAAAACTGTCAAAGCAAATTAGTCATCTATTGTTAATGAAACGTTATTATAATATTGATTGTTGAGTTTCTAATATTTCGTTAGGTTACAAGTAGGGCTGGGCGATATGAAAAAAATATCATATCGCGATACTTGTGGACATTTCTATGATATACGATGCGTATCACGATATATAATTTAGCTAACAAACTGTTGGCAAAACAGTAGAAAAATAAACAAACAAAAAAAAAAACGTTAAACCGAGTTTGACGAGTCACCATACCAACGATATCTCACAAAAGTGTATCGCACGATCATTTATCACGATACCGATATTATATCGATGTATCGTCCAGCCCTACAAGCTTTAGCACGTCCTTAAATGCTCATACAGTGAAATCCCAAGCGTTGTCCAGCACTTTCTCGGTGTATAATGAGGTTGAATTGATATTCAACCTGAATGTGAGTTTGATATAAATGAAACGGTGTAATAATAAGGCCAGAGCTGAATGTTAGCGAGGCCATTTGTGAAGGGAAAAGAACAAGCCTTCCACAATCATTTATTCAAACTCAAGAACGAAGTGAAGCAAATCTGTATGATCATTCATCCTGCAATCACGCGCTCCACATGACTTCCTGCGAAAGTTTGGATGAATCACAGCATTGACACAATGAAAAAAGGAAAATGATTATAGTCAGAATGAAGTCGTTGTTTATCCGCGTCGCACCGTTCATCAGCGGAGGGTTCAAATATCGCAACTGCATTAAGTAGCACAGACGTGTAATATGATGTTTTATCATAACAGAGCCAAGACATCTCAAATAATATGGGTATAATACTCACTCGCTCACGCGAGGAAGAGTAAAGCAGTGGTAGCTCAGTGGTTAAGACGTTGGGCTACTGATCAGAAGGTCATGAGTTCAAATCCCAGCACTGCCAAGCCGCCACTGTTGGGCCCTTGAGCAAGGCCCTTAACCTCAGTTGTATAAGTGAAATAAATGTAAATCGCCCCGGATAAGGGCGTCTGCCAAATGCCGTAAAGGTTTATTAATAGAGTTAAAAGACTTACAACTTCAAAACAATCCCACAAACACAGTTCCAGCTCAAATCTCCAAGATACGCTCAAACGAGTTATTCGCTCTTCTTTCAGGCCATGCTTTCTTCAGAATCTATAGCGATGCAATACATCATCTGTTTTAAATTCTCCAGTCTACCTCCTCTTCATCTCAGTGATCATCCTTATAAACTATACTGATGGAAACTGAAGAGATGGAGAGACAGAGCGCTATTAATGTCACACTGATATCCTGACATTAAGAAAAATATATCTTTATGTAACATTTCTCATTATGAGAGAACACATGTAAGATCGTCAACACTATTTATAAACGTGTGTCTCTTTTCAAGATTAGAATTGTAAATTATTTCGGGGGGGGGGGGGGGGAGGAGGAGAAACCATGCTTGGAAGCATAAACTGAAAAAAAAGAAAAAAAAAAAAAAAAAACACACACACGAGGGCTTGTCTGTTATTATATTGGGATTATTTAATAAATATTTACGCTGGACTTCTTCCTCGCTATATTATTAATATCACTTGTCACTCACAGCTTCAAAATGAATAAACCGGCTCATCGGAAAGGTTCCCAAGTACTTTAACTCCTTTTGAAATCATGTTCCGCAGACTGCCTGATTATCGGGCAACCGTGATGAAAACCCGGCGTACCTGAGAGCTGATCATTCTGCGGTATTAGAACCATATTATAACCGTATTTTAAAGTTATGTCACTTGTGGTAACTATAGTCACACTACCGCCAAGCCAGTGATGCTTGAGCTGTTAGTTTATGTTGTTACAGATCAAATAAAGAAAACTTTTGACTATACACACAGTATAAGGCCCAAAAGTTTTAACCAGCTTTTATGGGTTTTTTTTTTTTTTTTTCAGGAAAATATATAAATATCGCCTCAACAGAAAAGCGTTCGCACTATCACCAACGCCTCAGCCATGGAGCAAAACTGCCAGTGTTTTCCAGGTGGGAAGGATGGTATTACTCTCTCCCCAGTCATTCACAACGACACGAGAGAGTCGTGGCTGACCGTGAGCTAGTAATGCCGTGACAGTATGCGGAAGAGGGCGGATAGCGCTTTCCTCAGAGTGTGTTACGCTGCCATGCCTCGCAGCATAAGCAGCAGTTTGAAAAGATGTCGTGGCTGGCTTCGCGTGTCTCAGAGGAAGCACGTGTACGTCTTCACCCTCCCCGGTTGGTAGCTGTTTTATGATGGGTGCGGGGTTGGCTGCTGGGTGACCAAATTGGGAGGAAAATGTGAAAAAAAATTCAATCCACTAACTAATACCAACATTGTGCTGGTACTGGGTATGCGTGGGATGGTTTCCTGGGGGGGTATGGGGTCAAGCTCATTTGCCATTCGCCCGTGTCGCTCTGCCACCAGCATTTGCTTTAACGTTAACCCCTACACCGTTGTATACTAGCTTCTGAGACACTGAGAAAATGAGGCTTTTTAAACCATTTCTGTTCTATTAATCTTCTGTAGCAAATGGTACATGCTGAAGCCAGAGCATAACAAGAGGCAGTGTGTTAAAGGAAAACCAGAAGTGCGAACACACACACACACACACACACACACACACACACACACACACACACACACACACACACACACACACACATATCTCCAGACCTCAGAGTCCCATGCTGATTTAGAAATATTAAACCCTGACTCACTTCCCCTCACAGCACTGAGCTGCACAGCTGATATTTCTAAATCCAGACCTTTCTTTTAATAAATGAAATACCAGACTTAATGGAACAGAGGGGAAGTGAACAGAGGCTTCATTTTTCTTTACGCGATTTGGACCCAGCCCTGGAGCGCATCTACCTACCCTCAGTCACTTCAGCTGGAACCCTGTCTCTGCTGAACCATCTCCTAAACGGTGCGCTCTCTGGTCAAGGGAGACAGGTAAGAAAGGAATGACTGAGCGAGACGGAAAAGAATTAGGACATGGCGTGGGGAGGCAAATCCGGTGGTCGGAAACGCCTCCGCTTTCAGAACAGGAGGATACAGAAGACCGGATATGAGAATCTGTGTATTATGGAGCCTGCATAGCCGGAGACAGGACAGGCTATGAGCCGAGGTGACAAGCGGCAGAACGAGATCTCCTCACGTGAGCGCCGCTGATTAGATCACAGTGTTATGTGGGTCACTGAAGGGTAAAGATCCCTGTCTCTCAGCCACACCTGCACTTTCCCCACATTAATATCAACAACGATAAGACAGACAGCGCAATGTGTCTGAAGAGCATAAGAAGAATATTATTATGGCTCCAGAAAAAAAAAGAAGCCATTACTTTACCCAAATCATTCATTTACAAAACTCGCATCTGAGGAGAGACAGATTTGGAGATGAAAGAGCAGAACGTTACAAGGTTGTCCTGGTCAGTCAATGCATCACACCTTCCTGTTTATTTACAAGCAGATCTACGAATTTACAGGTTTAAACAAACGTTCTGCAACATACGCAGATCTGATATATTAGTATCTAAAATCCGCCGCGTGTGTGATTTCTCTTAAAGTTCTCCGGCCCCGTTAAGGACTGCTACGGCGGTAGGTAGAGCGGTACCGTTGGACGGCGGTGGGTGTGTGCTCTTACCCTGAGCGATGGCGATGGACTCGAAGTTCTGCAGCTCTCGCAGTAAGCACCTGCGCTCTGTAGCATGCAGGCTGTAGATAAAGTCTTTCGCTCCTTTCGGAGTGTTTAGCAGTTCGAGCTTCTCGTTGTGCATGTGTGTGCCGAGCCAGCGTTTCTGCGCTCCTCGCACGCACGGGCTCAGGGTTCTCTGCAAACAGAACCTCAGCATCGTGGAAGAGAACTTGCGGAGAACCTGAAAGGGAGGGGGAGGGGGAGGGGGAGGGGGGGGAGGGGGGGTTGTGAGAGATTAGTTATTAAATAAGAATAACCGGCACGGACCGACAGTACATTGAAAACACTTGAAGGTTCTTCAGTTGTCCCTCTGGGTGAACCGTTAAAGGTTCTACGTACAAAGGTCCAAGTGTTTCTCAATCAGAAAGGGTTCCAAGTAGACCCCTTTTAGGAAAGCTAAGAAGCCTTAATTATTCAATTAAGCCTATTTTAGCAGCTTTAAACATCAGCCTTTCTTATTCTTGAAGTGTACTGAGAAAGCGCAAACTCCTCTGTCTTTCCCATGAAGGAAAACATACCGACACTGGAGACTCCTTCCATAAGATGTATCCTCACCGAAAACCAAAAAGTTTTTCTATCATTATCTATAGGTGATCCGGAGCGTCCGCCATACAAGTCCCCATGTACAAACGAATTAATATAAACCTGTGATGTGGTGCTGCACTACAGTCAGAGCTGCTGTTCTAGAAAATTAATCAATACCTTCCGACCAATCAGATTTGAGAATTCAACAGCGCTTTGGTATAAACAGCTCGTAGTGTTGCCGTAGTCAATTTCAAAAATTTCACACTACTTTCATGAACCTGGGATGCTTCCTGATCACCGTATGTAGTGACACAACTCCAGTCCTAGCCTGTATCCGTGAAAGCATACTGCTGCCAAGCCCTACTGTTTAGACACTGACCTACTGCAGTGCATTGTGGGAGACCCTGAGTGTCCTGGATTTTCTATTTTAGGTTTTTAGACATGATTATGAAACTCTTTAACTCGATAACTAGTGCACTTTAAAGTGAACAGAGTATAGATTTGGACGCCTCATGCTTGTGAATGATTTAACACACCTGGATTAAATGATTAAACAGTTATAAAGATCTTTAGGAGGACACTAATGTGTAGAAGAAGCTGGTGTGGAGTCTCCAGGACTGGGATTAATGGGGGTTTCAATTTCAGCAGAAATAAATGAATCACAAATAACAATTATAATAGTCACAGGTTTATGCAAATGAGATCAGAAGTGGAATTTGAATATCTCACCCAGGAAGACAATGGTGTTTAATTCATCATCTCTGCTGTTGCTGTTGTTGTTATTGTTGTTCTGAAGCTCTTAGATTCCCCAGATTTCCCTGCATGGCGATCAGGAGAGAAGATAAATAATATATGAATTTAAAAAACAGAGTTGTAACAGTCTAATAGCGATAAGCACATAGATATTAACTCCCTTTACACAAGTTGACTAAGTTTCCTCGCCCGAGATGAGTCAAATGGAAACCATGAATCAAGGTTGCCAGATCCCCAGCTCAAAAACCCTCTTAACAACAAATCATGATCCCTCCCCCTTCATGCTTATAACTTCATAAGAGTTGATTATTTTCCTACACTAGTGTCACAAACTGTGTTTTAGTCCCCTTTCTTGACAGTAATATTCCAATGATTACACTTTGTTATTTATTACAGAACAACACATCATACATTTTATCCATTTATAGTTGCATTAAATGTGAAACTTCCTGTTGTCATTTACAGCTACAGTGTGAACAGTGTTTCCCTCGCTTTCTCCTCAGTGTAATAAGACAACAAATGCAGCTTGTCAATGCCCTACCTACTAAAAAAAACAAAAAAAAAACAACACCCCCAAAAAACAATAGAAACCATCACAGAAATTCTAATGGTTTCCACATCAAATACCATTACAAACCATCAGCTGTTAACCATTAAAACCACCTAAAATGTCAAAGGTGTTCTATTGGTCCTTAATGGTATCCACCAGATATAACATGCCGCTAATAGAAGGCAACAAATTACCAGCAGAGACCCACAGGGAGGACCATTACAGTTTCCATTAAAACCATTACAATTCCCATTCTAACCATTAAAACCATTACAAATTCTATGAAGGTTTCTATTGTTGGTTTGTTTTGTTTTTTGAGTAGGGCTATGTCCTGAAGACTTTCTAATAGGGGTGCAATGATACACACGTTTACATATTTTTGTACATTTTGTTTACAATATTAAACCTCTGTTCATAGAATTTTTTTTATTTAGTTACTTTTATACAGACAAAAATGCACGATGCTTTGCATTATTTATTGTATCGAAATAAAACAGTCTTTGAATTGAATCGTGAAACCAATCTAATCGTGACCTGAGTGTATCCTTTCAGATGTCTTAAAGTTACAGCTTTACCTCTGACTGTTACAAAGTGCTGACACCGGAGACTCCTTCCGTAAACGTTAAATAAATGTCT
Organism: Cranoglanis bouderius; assembly: GCA_023630585.1. Lineage (NCBI taxonomy): Eukaryota > Metazoa > Chordata > Actinopteri > Siluriformes > Cranoglanididae > Cranoglanis > Cranoglanis bouderius. Next base: position 19,045,785 of record CM042545.1, on the reverse strand, counting down.
AATGTCTAAAAACTATACACATTTTTAAAGATATGTTTATGCGGAGCATTTGCCAATGATTACATGTTTTTATTTATTAATTGAAAAAAAAAAAACACACACTGTACTTATTACCTGTTTATAGTTACATTTATCATCCAGGAAATATGTAAGTTAATGGTATAACGTACGTTATACTGCTATATACAGTCATTCCCTCACATTCTCTTGAAGTTAATAAGACAAAAAAAAAAAGAAAAAAAAAAGTCTGCTGTCCTGAAGACTTTCCCACTGTGGAAAACGTAACAGCTTTACCCTGGCGGTTACAGCGTGCTGACACTGGAGACTCCTTCCAAAAATGTTTCATAAACGTCTCCTCATAGAAAATTTCACCATATCAATCATTATCCGTTTTCCTTTGTTAAATAAAAATGTGTTTTAAAATCAGTTTATATGGAGCTTCCACTATACAAGTCTGTGAATTAGCTGTTACTATAGAAACGCCAAAGTGCATTAATATAAACCTGTGATTTGAATTACAGCCAAAAACTACTGTCAGAGATAAGATTAATCAACACCTTCTGAACAATACCAGTGCTGTAGTATAAATATATATTTAATAAGCTAGCATTGAAGAACTTGTCATAAATATAGCTATGAGATGGAGAGGATCAGGTCACTTATTCAGTGATTTATTTCAAAAGTAATGGGACACCTGACTGATATTTTCAACTGATCATATTAATCATAACCCAGTGCATCTGTGTAGAACCTATGAGTTTAATATTTTCAACGATTTAACTGTTAGAAAGCGATTAAGCTGAATTTCACTGGGAGTAAAAAAACGGACCTGGCAACACAGCTGTTTATTTTTAACTCAGCGGCGCGCTCGAGAACGAGAACCGGTTATTTGACTTTCTGATTGGTTGGCGAAGATGAAGAAACGATGAAGAACTGTCCAATCAAAATGCGTTTGCTTTGCGTCCACGAGACGTTGCCGCAGACGTCGAGTCATAGTGCATTATGGGAAATGGGGTACTCGTCGGGCGAACGCACTACATTTCCCGTGTGTGTTAGTACAGAGAAACGACGATTTGTAAAAGTAAAAGCCGTTAGCTCACAACTGAGCCCTGTCAGATTTGTAACGTGTGTGTGGTTTGTGTTTTGTGTGACTAATTATTCTCAAATTAAGCGCAATATTCAGCTCCACTCTCTGAGGCAAAAACTGGCTTCTTAATCGCGAGCTCTCGTTTGAATTGGCTTCAAATGCTGCAGAGACAAGGTTTCGCCTCTAGAGGGCGATAATCAGTCGCTTTCATGATTAGGCTGCCATTTGTGTGTCCACTGATATTACAATGATAAATATACACGCGCCGTCCACTTCATTAGGAACACCTGTACACCTGCTCATATGCAGTTATCTAATCAACCAATCAGGTGGCAGCAGCACAGTGCATTAAATCATGCAGATAGGTCAAGAGCTTCAGTTAATGTTCACATCAAACATCAGAATGTGGGGAGGAGGTGTGATCTCTGTGGCCGTGGCGTGGTTGTTGGTGCCAGATTGAGTTTTTCAGGGCATTTTCACACACAACAGTCTCTACAGATTATACAGAGTGGTATTCTGGAATTATATTCCAGTGTTTGAGACACTTCCTGCATGTCGGGAGACTTTGAACCCTTCATCCAGTGCATTAGTATGCAGATTTATGACTACATTTACATTTATGGCATTTGGCAGACGCCCTTATCCAGAGCGACTTACATTCATCTCATTTATACATCTGAGCAGTTGAGGGTTAAGGGCCTTGCTCAGAGGCCCAACAGTGGCAGCTTGGCGGTGCTGGGGTTTGAACTCATGACCTTCCGATCAGTAACCCAACATCTGAGCTACCCCTGTCCACGACTACCCACGACTACCCTGATTATATAGTAATATCCAGCCAATGTACAGCATGAGAAACATCTTCATTATCGTCTGAAGAAATTCTTTCCTGTTACTGTTTTCTTGTCTTAGGGCTTCATTAGCCCATGGCCAATCCCCATACCCCAGATACTATGCTTCTGTTAAACCAAGGCGTCACTTCTTTTGGGACAGCAGTTAATCACGCTGTTTGCACCGGCTCCAGAACTTTCCTCGGGTGAGCAAGTCATCCGAGCCGGCTCTCCGAACGGACCGTGCAACACCATATTGTTTAGACATCAGATGTGAACTCGGGCAAGGTGGATGTCGTCCGAGGTCCTGACTCGTTTGTATAATCAACAGCTCATACACAGGTACCTGTACAGTCGACTCTCCACATAATCTAATCTAATAATGAACAGATTTTTTATTATCATTATTTTTTAATGTTGTTGTTTAATATAATTAAAATTATAATCACTGATGATGTGCTGTTTTTTTGTCAGGAGATGTTTATTTAACCTTTGTGGAAGGAGTCTCGGTTGTAAGCGTTTTGCAACAGTCACGGTGCTTTGCAAAGTTTCCCAGCACAGGAAGGTTTTCGGCATAGAGCAGAGGTGGGGAAAGGAGAAGGAGAGAAACTTACTGGTGAGGAAACGCCTGTTTATCGTTGCTACAACACAAAGTCATAACGAGAACTAACTCGTCTCTCGGAGGTTCCACTACGTTGAATCTAACTATAAACCGTTACCGTGTGAGACATGTTGTTCATTAATAAACTAAACATTTTAATCTTTGGCAAATCGCTGTGGTACATGCAGAATAACACACTCCAGACGGTGCGGTTATACAAAAATAATGCAGATCAGGGATTCGGATTGACGTGTGGTATTGCTTTTTTTTTTGGTGCGTTCTCTTAATATTTACTTGAAATACGTTTTGTTCATACAGATTACTTCAGTACACTGGTTTGCTAACTAACCAACGTGTTTTTCTACACAAAATCTAATCTTGCCATTCAAACATTTTGCAATTTGAATACCGGTCATAAAATATAAGAGCCTATCAGCTTTCAGTATGTGATTGTTGCCTGTGCCCAACACAGCTCTATCAGAGGAGAGTGGGTTGGCTTGCTTTCCAAATTTGCATGTTCACAGAATCTGAATTTCTTGATGATGGTAAAAGTGTAAAGTGCCTCTGTACCTTTTTCACATCAAAATTTATTATTCAATGTTCAAACATTTTCAAAATACTTGAGGACATGAAGTCTTTTAACATTAGACTGTTATTGCTCTCTTGCAGTACATCGCACGTGGTGTTCAGTTTAACTGATAACTATTGGTATTATTTTTGTTGTAGAATTTTCAATTGACTTCAAATTTGCATTGAGGAGTTAAATTGTTCCTGGTTGTGGTTGGTTTCTGTGTTGTATTTCTTTCCCACCCGACACACTGCACGCACTTCAGTGTCACAAGCGCTAGCTGTATTGTTCGGTACAGAAAATGATCGCGATACCTTTGATAATACCATTACTTCGCTCTGAAAATAGTTATTATTAGGGGTTATTATTATTATTAGGCTTTAACTGTACTGGAAAATTTATTTATTCACAAGATGGAACGTATCTAAAAGGTTACGTCTATAGCGAGGTCGTGTTCAGAGCTTGTGCTTGTTGTTACAATGCCATTCAAATGTTTTAACCATTTCTACTGATCTATCAGTGCATGCAGGATTTCGGGGAGGGTTTTTTTTTTGTGATTGTTGTGGTCAAAAATGCTGATTTTGCTGCAGCTTTTTAAAAAAAACAAAAAAACACTTGCGATGCTTTTTTTTTTTTGCGGAAAACTACTTGAATTGGCGAAATTGCAATTGCATGAAACTGTTTTGTACAGTCTGTCACAGTGATGTTTGTCGGTAAATGGAGACCTTTTAGCTGTACTCATGTTCGACGCACGTGAATCGAAGAGAGCTTTGGCTGAACGCGCGTTTTGATGACGTTACACACGTCTTGGCCCAAAATCTGCAGACAATCTGCAGTAAAAATTTTTTAAAAATTGCAAGCTCCTGAGGATAGTGCGGAGTTTCCTTGATTTTGCATTAATTCCTGCGATCGCAAAGTCCTGGAGGGACTGATCTATGCATCAAAGTCATATACACACTCATTTACTCTTTATAATTCCTTCCACAATTATACAATTTAAGTTATATGATCAATGATGACTGAATCTGTATTATATTAAATTATATTTCAGTCATCATTGATAATATTAGTAGCATTTTTATGCTCAGACGTACAATTATCATCATCATCATCATCATCATCTTGGTTGGTGTAAATGCTCTTTTTCTGCTTTGCTCCAAAAATTATGAATAAAACAATTTTCAGCCGCCGCCCCCCCCCTTAAAAAAAAAAAAAAAAAGACCAAAACGTTTATCAGTCTATAGGCAAAAGACAAAGTGCATATAAAAAGGTCTCCATGTATCACCTTAACCCTTCAGAGGATGTTTCAAATTCAGTGTGGTCTTTTACAGCTGTGTCTTATCTCATGTCTGTCATTTGACAGAATACTGAAAATTTTGGAGATTTTTTTTTTTTTTTTTTTTTGTCAAAGCAAAATGCTGATAAAATACAAGGTCGTTGACATCAGTACATGATTAAATGTACAATCCCATTTCCATAAAAGTTGGGATTTTTTTCTAAAGTGAAATAAAAACAAAAATCTGTGATTTGTCGAGTCTCTTGAAATTTTAATTAACTGACAAAAGTACAAAGAAAAGATACTCAGTGTTTTCACTGACCAACTTAATTGTATTTTGTAAATATAAACAAATTTAGAATTTGATGCCTTTACCGCACTCAAAAAAAGTTGGGACAGAGGCATGTTTAACGCTGTGGTTACATCAGCCTTCCTTTTAATTACATTTTGTAATCGTTTGGGAACTGATGATACTAATTGTTGCAGTTTTGCAAGTGGAATTTTTGCCCATTCTTGCTTGATACAAGACTTCAGCTTCTCAACAGTCCTTGGTCGCCATCGTCTGATTCTCCTCTTCATGATGCACCATAGGAGACAGATGTGGACTGCTGGCAGGCCAGTCAAGCACACGCACTCTGTGTCTACGAAGCCACGCTGTTGTAGCACGTGCAGAATGAGGCCTGGCATTGTCCTGCTGAAATAACCATGGACTTCCTGGGAAAAGACGTTGCCTTGATGGCAGCATGTGTCTCTCTAAAATCCCAATATACGCCTTCACGTTAATGGTACCTTCACACATATGCAAGTCACCCATGCCATGGGCACTGATGCACCCCCATACCATCACAGACACTGGCTTTTGCACCTTTCGCTTATAACAGTCTGGTTGGTCTTTTTCATCTTTGGCACGGAGAACTCGACGTCCATTTTCCCTGAAAACAAGCTGAAACGTGGACTCATCTGACCACAGCACACGTTTCCACTGCCTTTCAGTCCATCTGAGATGAGCTCAGGCTCAGAGAACTTTGCGGCGTTTATGCATGGAGTTGATGTGTGGCTTCCTCCTTGCGTAATAGTTTCAGGTTGCATTTCTGGATGCAGCAGCGGACTGTGTTAAGTGACAGCGGTTTTCCGAAGTACTCCCGAACCCATGTGGTCATATTTATCACAGCAGCATGACAATTTCTCAGGCAATGCCGCCTGAGGTCTCGAAGGTCACGCACATTCAACGGTGGTTTCCAGCCTTGCCCTTTACGCAATGAGTTTTCTCCGGATTCCCTGAATCTTTTCACAATATTATGCACTGTAGATGGTGAAAGACCTAAATTCTTTGCAACCTTACGTTGAGCAATGTTCTTCTCTCATGAAGTTTGGCACAAAGTGAGCCACGACCCATCCTTGCTTGCAAAGACTGAGCTTTTGGTGGATGCTCCTTTTATGCCCAATCCTGATACCCTTCCCCCTGTTACTAATTAACCTGATCCTCCAAAATGGTGTTACTTGAATATTCTATAAAGTTTTCAGTCTTATTTTGCCTCTGTCCCAACTTTTTTTGAGTGCGGTAAAGGCATCAAATTCTAAATTTGTTTATATTTACAAAATACAATTAAGTTGGTCAGTGAAAACATGGAATACCTTTTCTTTGTAATTTTGTCAGTTAAGTAAAGTTTCAAGAGACTTGACAAATGACAGATTTTTGTTTTTATTGCATTTTAGAAAAAAATCCCAACTTTTATGGAAATAGGGTTGTATATTTGGCTGACAGTTTTCACCTCGCCGACCCATCTCGGCCATCAAATCCATACCATAATGAAGTAAAACTCAGCACCTATACCATTCTCTGGTCACACTGTGAAGAGTTTAATCTATTAGTTTTGGACCATGAGACTTGTTCAGAAGACTAAACTATAGTCTGCCATGCTTACATGTAGCATATACAGAATATTGTACGCGTTATATTTCATTAATGAAAACTCTTCATGCATAGCAGTACCCAAACTTATCAATCACAGTGACATTAGCCAATCGTGGGAGTCTGTGACCTCATGTATGTGAAGTGAAAGAGGGCAGATAGCGCCTTGCCCGGAGGCTTCATGTGTATGATAAAGGAGACGTATGGTGGGTGAGAATTGGCAAAGACTAAATTAAGGAGAAAATCCCTCCGAAAACTAAACTGTTAATTCAGAATAACGTATAGAAACGTCTAGAAAAGTCGTAATTTCAGAAGGACCTTCTTTTGGATATATAACATTATTAAATAGAATTTATTAACACCTCTTAGCAACTCGAACACCAACCAAACAATTCTTATCCAAGCCCGGAAATCCTTCCTTCATTTTTTTCCCTTTAAGACAATGAGTGTATAGCGCCCATTGCGCTGATCTCAGATCAGACACTGCTCAATACTGTTGATTTTATCTGAGGGTCTATATGTATATTTCATATTGAAAAGTGGATTTTTCCTTCCCCAATTCAGCATATATTTGGCTCTACTGCAGGGAAAAAAAAAACAAACCTTCAGCAATGGGGGATATCTGCAACATTTGATTCTTAAACAATTTCAGAGACTTGGTGTGAAGGAGGAGTTACTGTTTGATAAGACTCATTCTGTTGTGAAATTCTACTAAAGCTAGTGTCCATGTAATCCGGTTTAATATGATATGAAAAGGCTGGAGTTTTACACCATATCTGCCTTCATGGTTTGAGAAGAAAAAGGCATTTTTCAAATACAGTTATGCTCTAAATACGTCATATAATTTACTGCTGATCCAATACCAGCATTCTCACTCCAGATCTTTCCAAGTGCAGTCAGATTACCCTCGACCTGAGGACAACAACGTGATCAACATTCAGTGGCTCATGTGTTTAAGGAACAGTTCGGCAGCAAAAAAAAAAAAAACACGTGCACACAAAAAAAAAAGATTTACCAGTCATTTGGTGACTGATATTTGTTTCTTTAGTTTTGCACTGGAGCGATGAGGCTAAAATAGCAAAGAAGAAACCGTTTTAAATACAACTCTTGGCCAGTCAGACAAACCGCAATTCATCAACTTCCTCCTCTTACAAATTGACCCCACCCCCTCTGGTTAGCCACAATAAAAGAAACCTATTTAGAAGGAGGGAAGATTGCAAATCAGTCTGTTGTACATTTGAAATTTTATAATCATCGGTTTAGAAGATTAAGAAATGTAAATTTATTAAGAAATGTAAATTTAGAGATTTAGAAACGTTCTGGTATTTATTTATTTTTTTTCGTAATCACATGCGCATGTTGATAAACGGCAATCACGTGTAAAATAAACAAGCGCTTTCACATTTAGTGACGCTCACAAAACCAAAGCTCTCGCGTGATAAAAAAGGCTTTTCCAAGCGAACTGCATTTTCATGAACACCAAATTTTTGTAAATATTCCTGCGAACAATTTATGTATAATTTCCAGCATCCAGTTTGATAAACGAGGCTGGGTGTAATATGAGACACGCGCAGCTCAACTTATTGCAGCGACAGGATACTAAATCAGGGTTATAATGCTTCCACACACTACTTTAATAGTGCAATTTGCTATTACTACTTCTTGTTGAAGGAAAAAAAAAAAAAAGGCATGATTCAATTTACTTAAGCCTAGGTGTAGTTCATTTTGAATAGGCCCATATTAAATATATATACACACACATACTGTATACATACACACTATTTGGCCAAAAGTTTGTACACACCTGCTCATCACACCCGTAATGTGGTTCTTCCCCAAAGTGTTTCTACAAAGTTAGAAGGACACGATTGTGTAGATGGTCTTTGTATGCTGTAGCGTTACAATTTCCCTTCACTGGAACTCAAACCTGTTCCAGCATGACGATGCCCCGGTGTACAAAGCGAGCTCCGTGAAGACCTGGTGTGTTCAGGTTTGGAGTGGAAGAACTCGAGTGTCCTGCACAGAGCCCTGACCTCAACCCCACTGAACACCTTTTGGACGTACTGGAACCGGAGCCTCCTCACACATCATCGGTACCTGATCTCACTAACGCTCTTGTAGCTGAATGAGCACAAATCCCCACAGCCACGCTCCAAAATCTAGTGGAAAGCTTATTACGACAGGAAAAGGGGGAATAAATCTGGAATGGGATGTTCAACAGGTACATATGGGTGTGATGGTCAGGGGTGCACATACTTTTGACCATATAGTGTATATATGTGCAATCGTCCTTCTATAATAACGCTGTGGAAGGCAAGGCAATATATCCCACATCCCCATGTTAACAGGTTAATTAAAAACGTCTCTATGGAGATCCATAGAGGAGATTTATGAACTCGGAGTAAACTCTTAATTCCAGGATCTGTAATAGTAACACATACTATTGTACATCATGTTCATGGAAATTTCCATTCCCCGTTAGCTACAACAGCCTCATAGCGCCAGTGTAAAGCTGAAAAGACGCAAGCGTACGTTTGCGTTAAGAGATCTACTGTGGAATGGGTAACAGAGTGCAAAAACGACAGCAGGTGCCACATTTAAGACCATCAAAAGATGCAACTGAACCGAAATTTTGCAGTTTAACACGGATATGGTGGTGAAGTGAGACGCTCCTCGGAGAACACACGGCGGGACGCGACCCTTTCCTTTCTCGCGGGAAAGCGCGCAGTCTTTTTTTTTTTTTTTTTTTTTTTAAAACGACATGTACAACAATGTACATAAAATTAAAGCAAGGTCACACAAGAGACCAGTAGTAGCCATTAAGAGGTAAATCTGTGTGATTACAGTAAGTAGTATGTCACCTTTGACCTCTCGTCGCGTAAGCAGGGCAGCCAGAGAGGAGACTTCTCACAGTCGAGCAGCAAACACTCCATCCATGCCTTTCATCATCACCAAAAAAAAAAAAAAAAAAAAAAAATGTCTCTCTGACTTTTCACCCCTGGCTTTGGAATGCACTCACCTTTCAGCTTGCTTTAACTCCAATCAGCCCTTTTGAGTGACACAGACATACAAAATACCAAGCACACACCCCCCACACACACATTCACGCGCAGCCACGCTCACAAACAAATCGTAAAAGAGCAAATCCCTGATCTGAAACAATTTCTGACATTTTTTTCAATTTCAAATTTCTTTTCAGTCAGTATTTGAGTCTGTGTCGTCATTAATGTAGTCCTCCTCTACAGGGCTTGCTGCGCTCTGCGTCCCCCACTCGTCTTCATCATACTCTATACTGTCATTATCCTCCAGCAGCTCGTCTTCAGGCTCCGCCCCGGCGCCTGCTGCCTGTCCCGCTTCGGCCCCGCCTCCTCCCGCCGCTTCAAACCCCGCCTGCTCGTCTCCAGCCGGCGCCTGTCCGTTGTTGTTGGAGAAAGGTGCGCGCTGGAGCGCGTCATCCTCGACGTACACTCTCTGATGGCACATGGGGCACGTGTCCTGGATGTACAGCCATTTGCGCAGGCAAAGCGCGTGGAAATAATGGTGGCACGGCGTCACGCGCGCAGCCGTCGCAAACTCCTGGTAGCAGATGGCGCAGACGTCCTCGACGTGGCGCAGATCGGTGCCCGTGACCTCGGGCAGAGAGTGGATCCGACGTACGGCGGCACGCCGCTTAACGAACGTCCTCCACCCGCTCTTAGCCTGCAGGTAGATGTTGAAGTAGGCGTGCAGGCACATCATGCAGGCGCGGATCTTGCTGCCCGACTCGAACGCCATGGTGTAGGCGCCGTTCCCGAACATGACGATCCCGAAGATGAACTCGACGACGTTTCCGGCCGAGCGCACGTAGTACACGTAATCGTCGAGCTTCTCCCAGAGTGTGCCGTAATATCCGTCCATCATGAAGAGCGCGTAGACCGTGAGCGACACGAGGACCTTCAGGCACAGCTCCACGCAGAACGCGGTGACGGCGAAAAGCCACGTGTTGAGCGGGTAGCGCCGCCACAGCATGTCGCTCAACACCACCGGCAGCGTCAGCAGCACCAGAGACACAAGAAGAGCGGGAGCGTGGCGGCGCACAGACTGCACGTGCGAGGCGCTCAGCGCCATCAACACCGGCTCGGTCATGCCGTGTACGAAGTGCAGCACGGCGGTCAGCAGCAAGCACAGGTTCCTGCTCAGGCGCACCAGACGCTCGCTCGGCTCCAGGCCGCTTAACCCCGTCTGCAGAGCTAGGATGAAGAAGAGCACCGGCGCCACGAAGCCCAGCCGCCGGTCTTCCTCGTCCTCGGCCGAGCCGATGAACGTCAGGACGCCCAGCCCCAGGTAGTGCGCCGCGGACGAGATCACGGCGCTCATGCCCAGCACGGTGAGCGTCGAGTCGCAGCCGCCGATGATCAGACTGCTGCAGAGCTCCCAGAACACCTCCCACGTCACGTAGGCCTCGGCCTCTCCCCTCTCCTCCACCTGAGCCATCCTCACCTACGTACGGGGAAGGAAATATTGAGTCTTAGATGACCTGTGCTTCAAAAAAACGTCAGACTTTCAACAACCCCAACCATCGAATTACATATTTAAACTCTAAATTACATCGAGTTCAAATGACATAATTAAAGCAAAGAAACACGGCACGAGGAGGCGATGACAGAACTTCATCCTAACTATTAAGGTTTATGATCTGGTTGTATTTATTAACCAGCAGTAATGTTTTCCTGTTGCTGGGGTTCAGCTCACTTTTACTCGATTCTCACTTTTACCCTACTCAAGCTTATAATTCACTATACGCTCAGTACATATTATAAAACATCAGTTATGCCTCAGCCACAGAAAGAGTCATTTAATCAAACCATTTCATAAAGCCTAGCTTGACTCTTTAAATATACGTTTTTATATTTAAATATAAAATATGCCACGAGATTACTTAGACCTACACAAGGTGACCCATCAAGGAGCCGATTAAGGAGTAATCGCGTCGTGGCACCTTGAATCGAAATTGAATCGAACCCAATTTCATTCTCACCGCATAGATCAGAACCGCGGCCTGCGCCGCTACACGGGTCAGCCAGAAAACCCGCAGCACGTCCGGCACTCGGATCCTCTTCCACGTGTCCTCCAGAAGCAGCTGTAAGCCGTAGATGCGGTACATGTGCCGCACCAGTAAGTACACGTAACGGCACGAGTAGTAGAGTCTCTTGAAGCGGACGAGCAGGCACACGGCGGTGTTCAGACCCAGCACCGATCCCGAGACCACCGCCAGCGTCCGCCTCACGTCCACCGGAAGCTCCATGAAAAGCCCGGACACGGGCACCAGGACGTCCAGCATCATCAAGGTGGAGTACGGCGACTTCACGCCGAGCAGCAGCACGTAGCCCGAGGTTAACAGCAGCTGTATAGCAGCCATGGCCAGCCACAGCACGGGTCTGGCACGAGGGAGCAGCCCGAAGCTCGGCGTCGCTCTGTACGAGTCCACATGCGACGTCGCGTAGTAGTTTAGCAGCACAGCGGTGGATCCGAGCAGCATGCCCACGAGCAGGCTGTAGAACTTAAACAGGGACTTCTGGGACAACACCAGCACTACACTGCACACTGCAATACCTGAAACACACACACACACACACACACACACACACACACACACACACACACACACACACACACACACACACACACACACACACACAAAGTGAATGTTAAGTGAAAGTTAGTTAAGTAGTTAAGTAGAACACTATGCACGAAACGTCTTATATGCATTGATTACAGACTTTTTTCCCCCCCAAAAAACAAATGTCTTTCAAGATGATGTGTTTGCAGGCATCGAGGAATGGAGGAGAAGTGTATTGGTGCCGATTTTTAAGAACAAGGGAGATGTGCAGAGTTGTGGAAACTACAGAGGTATTAAGCTGATGAGCCATACAATGGAGTTGTGGGAAAGAGTAGTGGAAGCAAGGCTAAGGGGAGAAGTGAACACTTGTGAGCAGCAGTATGGTTTCATGCCAAGAAAGAGCACTACAGATGCAATATTTGCTTTGAGAATGTTGATGGAGAAGTACAGAGAGGGTCAGAAAGAGCTGCATTGTGTCTTTGTAGATTTAGAGAAAGCGTATGACAGGGTGCCAAGAGAGGAGCTGTGGTATTGTATGAGGAGGTCTGGAGTGGCAGAGAAGTATGTTAGAGTGGTGCAGGATATGTATGAGAGCAGTAGGACAGTGGTAAGGTGTGCGGTAGGTGTGACAGGAGTTCACGGTGAAGGTGGGACTGCATCAAGGATCGGCTCTGAGCCCCTTCTTGTTTGCGGTGGTGATGGACAGGCTGACAGATGAGGTCAGACAGGAATCTCCATGGACTATGATGTTTGCGGATGACATTGTGATCTGTAGTGAGAGCAGGGAGCGGGTGGAGGAAACTCTAGAGAGGTGGAGGTTTGCTCTGGAGAGAAGAGGAATGAAGGTTAGTCGCAGCAAGACAGAATACATGTGTGTGAATGAGAGGGATCCAAGTGGAACAGTGAGGTTACAGGGAGAAGAGATAAAGAAGGTGCAGGATTTTAAGTACTTAGGGTCAACAGTCCAGAGCAACGGGGAGTGTGGAAAAGAGGTGAAGAACCATGTGCAGGCAGGTTGGAATGGGTGGAGAAAAGTGTCAGGTCTGTTGTGTGATAAAAGAGTACCAGCAAGAATGAAAGGAAAGGTGTACAGGACAGTAGTGAGACCAGCGATGTTGTATGGTTTGGAGACAGTTGCACTGAGGAAAAGACAGGAGGAAGAGTTAGAGGTAGCAGAGCTAAAGATGTTGAGGTTCTCTTTGGGAGTGACGAGGATGGATAGGATCAGGAATGAGTACATCAGGGGGACAGCACATGTGAGATGTTTTGGAGACAAAGTTAGAGAGGCCAGGTTGAGATGGTTTGGACATGTTCAGAGGAGGGAGAGTGAATATATCGGTAAAAGGATGCTGAGGTTAGAGCTGCCAGGCAGGAGGCCGAGAGGAAGACCAAAGAGGAGGTTTATGGATGTAGTGAAGGAGGACATGAAGGTAGTCGGTCTGAGAGAAGAGGATGCAGGGGATAGGGCTAGATGGAGGCAGATGATTCGCTGTGGCGACCCCTGAAGGGAACAGCCGAAAGGAAAAGAAGATTCAGAGTGTTACTTTTTGGTTCAGTTTGGATGCATGTCTTATTTACTTTAATATTTATTAATAGTTAAAAAGATATTAATATTTATATCATTATTTCATTAAAACCAAGTACAGTACATCTTCATGGTACAGTCAGTACTGTTTATTTTTGTAATAAAGTCCAGCGGTATTTAACTTTTGAGTTTTATGCTTGCGTTCAAAATCAATTTTTAAAAAAAAACATCAGTTGATTAATCGGTTATCGGCAGGTACTGCCCAACTTGGTTATCGGTATCTGTAAAATGTACCATCGGTCGACCTCTAGCAGGCATAATCTCTAAAAATAACCACATCTAACTGAATCACTGCACGCACCCCACGTTGCTAACAAAGCGGATGAAGGACCTCTTTATCCAAAACATCCCATTCTGTGACGATTAAATTAATACACAAATGAGTACAAATCTACCTGGGACACCATCAGGCAACTTCTAGCAACTTTTTGAGCATGCATTAGCTACTTTCCCCTGAAAAGACTGCCTAGAGAATAACCACAGTGGATTATGATCTCCAATGACATCACAACATTCAAATAATAATAATAATAATAATAATAATAATAGATGCTGAGCGTGCCTAGTTACACAAGTCAACTGCAAACAACACCAAGAGAAAATGGGCATGTCTACGTTTATAAAGTTGTTTGAACTCCACCATAATGAGGCTTTGGCAGTGAAGTTGCAGTGCTGTAGAGGATCAGAGGCCAAGGCTGTGTGCCTCAGGCTGAGTTTAGGCCGAATTAGGAACTAAAAACAAGTGGATGTGTAGAAGAGCTGGCTGGTTAGTACTCTTACCCAAAACCCGCAGTAAAACCTGTCCAGCTGTCCCGGTCCAGCCTTCCGCCGGATCAGAGTGAGAGTTACAAATGGCGTCGATGATGAAGATGCAGGGGACCCGCAACGCCACGTCCAGCACCGCCAGGGCCTGCTGGCTCAGCCGGCCGGTGTTGGAGGCCATGGCGCCGCAGGAGGACTTCACCGCTCAATGAACCCCTTACGCTCCTCCGGAGCTCCTTTCGTCCTGTCTCCGCGCACGCTGTTGCTGTTGCTGTTTACCTAAACACGGGGATCTCCGCTGTCCGCCATCTTCCTTTTACCTCCTGTTGCTATGCAAAGAACGCGGAAGTGAACTAGAGGCTTTTCAACCGCGCATGACGCAGCACGCAGGGTTCCGGAGTTACGTCATTACGCCAACTACAGCGTTAGGGAAGTCAATCAGCTAACCGGAACTAAAAATAAAAGTGCCATTTAAACTTGTTCGTAAATGGGCTTTAGAATGGATTCAAATTTTCAATATCCAAAACATGCTATCAGATATTTACAAAGAAGAAAATTCAAGAGAACAAGCAGCTTAAATTATATGGTTCCTCATTAGAAAAAGTCATTAAATTTAAATATCTGGGAATGTGTTTCTATGATAAGTTAACCTGGATAGACCATATAGATTATATTATAAAGAAATGTGCGCCAGAACACCCACCACACACCAGCTATTGGTGGAGAGGAGAGATGTAGCCAATTCAGGGATGGAGATTATTAGGGGGCCATGATAGTTAAGGGTCAATGGGGGAATTTCGCCAGGGTTATATCAACTCGGAGTTGATAGCGGCCTTCAGCCCGTCTTTATTGTTGGGTCTGGTGTCTCTCATTTTCCTCTTGACAATACCCCATAGATTCTCTATGTGGTTCAGGTCAGGCGAGTCGGCTGGCCAATCAAGTACAGTAATACCATGGTCAGCAAACCAATTGCTAGTAGTTTTGGCTCTGTGGGTAGGTACCAAGTCCTGCTGGAAAAGGAAATCATCATCTCCATAAAGCTTGTCAGCAGATGGAAGCATGAAGTGCTCTAAGTGCTCACTGGATTTTTCCAGTGTCTCATTTCCATGAGCTTTAAGCCGTAATCATCAAGATTAAAAAAAAAAAAAAAAAATGAATGAATCTAGAATATAGTTCAAGAATATAAAGTTCCACTTTTTGAATTAAATTACAGGGGAAAATGAGCTTTCCCACGATATTCTAATGATTTGAGATGCACCTGTATTGTGTAGGAATCTGCGTCAGCAACTATGCTAAAGAAATTAGATACCATGCAAGCTAAAGCATTAAGACTCATTTTAGGAGAAGTTAAAACAACACCAATTGCAGCACTACATGTGGAAACATCAGAAATGCCACTGTATATAAGAAGAAAAAAACTAGCTATGGCATATCGGATTACTCTCCACGGCCAAAGCAATGATCATCCTGTAAGGGTAGTACTTGCTGAAAGTTGGGAAACAGTAAATACCCCAGGTTAAAGGCTTTGCATGGAAAATAAAAAAATGGAGATGGGCTAACGAAACTGGTCTAAATTCAAAGTCATTTGCTCCAATAGTTGCAATACAAACTACAGTTAAGTATCTGAACATATAGTGCTTATTCAGGGTGTGTGCAGGACGCTCGGTTTCTCACTGTTCCTCAGGCCGTCACATTCAGACACCTACTAGTGTGTCCTTCTCCTAAGATGATTTTTTTAGTTTCTCATCTTCTGTTAGGTCACAGAAATTTGGTATTTTGTGATTGATTATGTTTGTGAAAGTCTTTCTTATGTGTTGATATTTATCACAGTGTAGGAGGAAGTAATTTGGTTGTCTCTGATTAGACTATGGTGAGCAGAGCTGGTCTGAGACTGCTGTGTGTTAGTGGTTAGTGTGTTAATGAGTCTCAGGACCAGCTGACAGAGGGGACTGGTTTTGGGGCTGAGCTCTTGGGTTTTCAGGGCTTCATATTGCAGTGTTTTTCTTTACTTGATTTAAGATGTCTCCGACATTTTAGAGTCCTTTTGTTTATGGGTATAATCAATGGGAATCGGCCTCATCTGCTGCATTATGAATAATATAATCACAGGCCCATGGGGGTATAGCTCAGTGGTAGAGCATTTGACTGCAGATCAAGAGGTCCCTGGTTCAAATCCAGGTGCCCCCTGTCTAACCTAAGCGATTTACACTCCACACCATTATTAGGCCCTTGGAAATT
The DNA here is from genome assembly GCA_023630585.1 of Cranoglanis bouderius. Lineage (NCBI taxonomy): Eukaryota > Metazoa > Chordata > Actinopteri > Siluriformes > Cranoglanididae > Cranoglanis > Cranoglanis bouderius. The sequence continues at coordinate 19,029,330 of CM042545.1, read as the reverse complement.
ACTAATAGTATAAAGGATATTTTCTATACTATGACATGGATTCAACAAGATGTAGGAAACATTCCTTTGAGATTCTGGTCCATGATTACATCATGCAATTCCTGCAGATTTTTCAGGTGCATTTTCATGCTGTGAATCCCCATTCTACTACATCCCTACTGGATGTATTCTCCTGGATTCAGATCACGCCACTGTCAAAATCACAGAGATCACATTTTTTCCCCACTCGGATGGTCGATGTGAATATTACCCGAAGCTGCTGGTCCATATCTACACGATTTTATGCATTGCACTGCTGCCAAATGGTTGGCTGATTAGATAATTGCATCAATGAGTAGGTGTACAGGTGTTCTTAATAAAGTGTTCAGTGAGTTACATCATAGCATCCTGGAAGTATGGTACCATGCCTGCAAAGCTGTGATATGATCAGTGCCTCTTTTTAGTTGCGTTGTTTTGATCTCCAGTGAAAAGGCATCAGATATCATTTGCCTATATATTTTCTTTTGGGCATTGCTGAGTGGTAGGGCACTTTAATGCAGATCAAGAGGTTCGGGTTCAAATCCGTTTGCCCCCTGTCTGGCTCTTGTCTGCATTGAGGTACCAGTAACTGTGACATGATTATCACTGGCTTTAATTGCATTACAATAAAATATCCTGTAAAAAGCAGCAGCAATGATTTGAATTCTGCGCACCATGGGGGTATAGCTCAGTAGTAGAGCATTTTACTGCAGTTCAAATCCGTGCACCCCAGTCTGAATAGTGTGATTAAGGTATCCTTAACTGCATAACAGTTTACAACATTAAAAGCCCAATGAAAATCATCAAAACTATAAAGGATATTATTTGTAGATAGCAGTATGGCACCATGGAATTTTTCCATCAACCGTCAGTTGAATGCAAATCAAGAGGTCCCTTGTTTAAATCTGGGTACCTCCTTGCTTCACAGTACTTTTAAGTGATTTACACTCTACACCGTTATTACACCCATGGAAATTACCAATAGTATAAAGGATATTGTCTCACTGAACACTATACTAATACTGGTTAGGGCCTCCCTTTGCTCTCAAAGCAGCCTCAATTATTCGTGGCATGGATTCAACAAGATGTAGGAAACATTCCTTTGAGATTCTGGTCCATGTTAACATGATTACATCACACAACCCCTGCAAAATTCTCAGGTGCACTTTCATGCTGCGAATTCTCCGTTCTACCACATCTCAAAGGTTTTCAATTGGATTCAGATCTGGTGACTAGGCCACTGTATGTAACTGTATATAATTTTCATTATCAGAAGCCTTTGGCTTCTGAGGGCACAAGGTGGTTGTCTACCTTTGCCTAGTGCTTATATGTCTGCCCTTATATTATTGGTAACGGTAGTGGAGTTTAAATCATTGAGGAGTACTGTGAAGCAAGTTGGACAGGGGGCACCAGGATTTGAATCAGGGACCTCTTGAACTGCAGTCAAATGCTCTACCACTGAGCAACACCCCCTTTACATCCAACTGTAATGCAGTTAAGGATATCTTAATCACACTATTCAGACATGGGTACTCAAATTTGAACAGGGGACCTCCTGATCTGTAGTAAAATGCTCCAACACTTAGTTAAGCCCCAGTGAAAATGTATTAACAAACGATACTCCATGCATTTCTAACTGGACATCATTTTAACAAAATTAACTCTCGAACTTGTCTGAAGCCAAGGGCCCCATAAAAATGCAAGTTATACATATTTTAATTATTAATGCTAAACAACATCTGCTGAAAATTTAAATATTGATGCTAAAACACTGAATAAGGCCCCATTCCTATATTTTGCCTAGGGCCCCAGATCACTAACTCCGCCCCTGCTGAACAGTATTCAAGAATTACTAAAGCTGGTCAGTGTTCTAGAACCACTACAGTCGATAAGGGTTCTAGAATTATTATAACAGATCAGTGTTCTAGAATTATTATAGCTGACCAGTCTTATAGAATTACTACAGCTGGTCAGTGTTCTAGAGCTACTACAGTCGACAAAGGTTCTAGAATTATTATAACAGACCAGTGTTCTAAAACCACTACAGTCGATAAGGGTTCTAGAATTATTATAACAGACCAATGTTCTAGAATTATTATAGCTGACCAGTCTTATAGAATTACTACAGCTGGTCAGTGTTCTAGAATTATTATAACAGACCAGTGTTCTAGAATTATTATAACTGACCAGTATTCTAGAATTACTAAAGATGGTCAATGTTCTAGAGCTACTACAGTCGACAAAGGTTCTAGAATTATTATAACAGACCAGTGTTCTAAAACCAATACAGTCGATAAGGGTTCTAGAATTATTATAACAGACCAATGTTCTAGAATTATTATAGCTGACCAGTCTTATAGAATTACTACAGCTGGTCAGTGTTCTAGAATTATTATAACAGACCAGTGTTCTAGAATTATTATAACTGACCAGTATTCTAGAATTACTAAAGATGGTCAATGTTCTAGAGCTACTACAGTCGACAAAGGTTCTAGAATTATTATAACAGACCAGTGTTCTAGAACCACTACAGTCGATAAGGGTTCTAGAATTATTATAACAGACCAATGTTCTAGAATTATTATAGCTGACCAGTCTTATAGAATTACTACAGCTGGTCAGTATTCTAGAATTATTATAACAGACCAGTGTTCTAGAATTATTATAACTGACCAGTATTCTAGAATTACTAAAGATGGTCAATGTTCTAGAGCTACTACAGTCGACAAAGGTTCTAGAATTATTATAACAGACCAGTGTTATAGAATTACTACAGCTGGTCAATGTTCTAGAATTACTACAACTGACCAGTGTTCTAGAGCAACTACAGTTGATAAGGGTTCTAGAATTATTATAGCTGACCAGTGTTCTAGAATTATTATAGCTGATCAGCCTTATCGAATTACTACAGGTGGTCAGTGTTCTAGAATTATTATACCTGACCAGTGTTCCAGAATTACTAAAGCTGGTCAGTGTTCTATAATTACCAGAACTGACCAGTTCTCTAGAACTACTACAGCTGATGAGGGTTCTAGAATTATTACAGACAAATGTTCTACAACAACTAAAGTCAGTCTGGGTTCTAGAATTACTACAGCTGGTCAGTGTTCAAGAATTATAATAACAGACCAGTGTTTCAGAGCTAGTAGAGCTGATTAGGTTTCTAGAATGATCATTACAAACCTGTGTTCTAGAATATTATAAGCGAGCGGTTCTAGAACTACCATGCTCAGTCAGTGTTCTAGAAAAATGCATCCTGATATAAATTCTCATAATGACTATGCCAATACTTGTATTTATTAGCATGTATTTATTCAAATATATTTCAGCATTGCACCAGCCGTGTGAAAGGTTCAGTCCTGGGATCTCTGCTGCAAGTGAACTCGTACAGTATGTAAGAGAACCCTGGGCTTCAGCAGATCAGAAGATCCACTGAGTAAACAAACTTAGTTCTCACAGGACCACCGTTTTATCGTTCAGACTCCTAAAGGCACACAGTGAGGTGGTGTGGTATCAGCTCCCAGTGAAGAACACTTTCAGCGTGTTGTTGTAGATAGTGTTGGCCATCTCTGCCGGATCCTCGTTCCTCACTGCTGCCATCACCTCCAGCACCTGGCTGAAAAAGAGACGAGGAGAATTCTCACACAAGCAGAACCCACATATTGACAACACGCACATGTATCTCTACTGATACTATACCGAGTACATCCGAAGAGCTGATTTGTTTCAAGTCCGTGGCAACTGGGACACAGTTCGATAATTTCGTCTCTTAAAGCCGTGCTGAAGACGTTCTGTTCTATCAACACTTGATTGCTTTTTTCCCCTCTGATTTATATCGTATATTTATTTCTGATGTTTGAACTTTCTGTAAAGCAGCCTTTGGTTTTAGGGCCATATACTATATGTAAGGAATAATGCATGTTGCATGCTATGCCATTATTTACCATTAGCATGCTGTTAATGTTCAATAATAAATGGGGTGCTGTTTTATTCCTCTTATACCTCAGCAATTTGCCCATGATAATAACTTTTCATTTACTAAAGAATGACATGAAATACTTCTTATCCATTTATACTCATCTCTTATGCTATAGCAGCTATAAACAGCCGTTCCCTTGCCTGTCTCTCTTTTCTCTCTCTCGAGGTTATTAAGACTGAAAATGCAGCTTATCATGTTACGAAAAAACAGAAATCACAAAGTCCTCTGTCCTGAAGACTCTCTAACAGCAGAAAACGTACTTATTACTACAAAGCACTCACACTGGAGCCTCCTATAAATGTTAAATAAACGTGGCCTTAGAGAAAACCCCATCGTATAAATGATTATACGTATTTCTTTCTGAAATAACAACACATATTTAATATGTTTAATATTGGAGTTTTCTCAAGGCAGATTAAGACTGGCCTTACAACATGGTCTTAGACTTGATCTAATCTCAATTCCAGATTTAAACAAACCTAAACCTACAAATGTTTGTCGGATATCAGTACAATGTGTTGTTTTGTTGCCGTGGTGATGTCTGATTGGCCTACATGATGTGACAGGGTTCATTCCTATCCTTCAGACAGTGTCCTGCCTCCCACTTCTTCTTGGTGGGGAACGTTGTTTTAATGAACTTGGATCCTGCGTGAGTGTTTTTGATGCCACACCATGGAGCATCTGGAAACACAGAAACAGAAAGAGAGAGTGTGTGTGTGAGAGAGAGAGAGAGAGAGAGAGAATCACACTATGTTTACATAGAGAAACCCTGGATAACTAATGCAAATTCAGTGTTCCCTGTATCCTGGTTGACTAGGAATGGTGAGTATGATCAGTAAAATACCACTCACGATTTACCACACAAAATGAATTTTCTTTGACATGAATCTCATTCAATCTCATTATAATGTGTGTGGTGCGTCTCACTCTCAGGGTGAAGTGAAAAGTGTTTTTACAGCAAATGAAACAAAGGTGAGGGTGCCAATACTTTTTCCTCATACTGAAAATATAGATAATGTTGAGCACTAACGTTTCAAATTCTGACTCGATATCAGGGTTCTAGAATTATTATAACAGACCACCGCTCTAACTACAGTCAATCAGTGTTCTAGAATTATTATAACAGACCACCGCTCTAACTACAGTCAATCAGTGTTCTAGAATTATTATAACAGACCACCGCTCTAACTACAGTCAATCAGTGTTCTAGAATTATTATAACAGACCAGTGTTCTAAAACTACTACAGTCGACCAGGGTTCTAGAATTATTACAATAGACCTGTGTTCTAACTACAGTCAATCAGTGTTCTAGAATTATTACAGTAGACCAGTGTTCTAGAACTACTACAGTCGACCAGGGTTCTAGAATTATTACAATAGAGCAGTGTTCTAACTACAGTCAATTAGTGTTCTAATTATAGCAGACCAGTGTTCTAGAAGCATTACAGTCGATCAGGGTTCTAGAATTATTATAACAGACCACTGCTCTAACTACAGTCAATCAGTGTTCTAGAATTATTACAGCAGACCAGTGTTCTAGAACTACTATAGTCGACCAGGGTTCTAGAATTATTACAATAGAGCAGTGTTCTAACTACAGTCAATCAGTGTTCTAGAATTATTACAGCAGACCAGTGTTCTAAAACTACTACAGACAATCAGTGTTCTAGAATTATTATAGCAGACCAGTGTTCTAAAACTACTACAGTCGACCAGGGTTCTAGAATTATTACAATAGACCTGTGTTCTAACTACAGTCAATCAGTGTTCTAGAATTATTACAGCAGACCAGTGTTCTAGAACTACTACAGTCGACCAGGGTTCTAGAATTATTACAATAGAGCAGTGTTCTAACTACAGTCAATTAGTGTTCTAATTATAGCAGACCAGTGTTCTAGAAGCACTACAGTCGATCAGCGTTCTAGAATTATTATAACAGACCACTGCTCTAACTACAGTCAATTAGGGTTCTAGAATTATTACAAAAGACTAGTGTTCTAACTACAGTCAATTAGTGTTCTAATTACAGCAGACCAGTGTTCTAGAATTACTACAATAGAGCAGTGTTCTAACTACAGTCAATCAGTGTTTTAGAATTATTACAGCAGACCAGTGTTCTAACTACAGTCAATTAGTGTTCTAATTACAGCAGACCAGTGTTATAGAACTACTACAGTCAATTAGTGTTCTAGAATTATTATAGCAGACCAGTGTTCCACAACTACTACAGCCAATTGGTGATCTAAAAGCATTATAACCTGCTAGTGCTCTAGAACTACCAGTTGGTCAGTGTTCTAGATTTATCATAACCGTCCAGGGTTCTAGAACTACAACAGCCGACCAGTGTTCAAACAGAGAGTCAAACAGTGTTCTGGAACTATTATAACCCCCCAGTATTCTAGAACTACTTCAGCTGTTCAGTGATTTATTATTAGAATTGTTCAGTGTACTAGAATGGTGCCAATACTTTAATGTTAGAGAAGAATACAGTAAATATCGAGTATCTCAAATGTTTTCGCAGTAACCGTGTTCTGGAAATATTATATCTGATCAGGGTTCTAGACAACAATAAAATGAGTATTTTTTGCCTTATGCTGAATTGTAAACAAAGTTCTACATTATGTACGTAGGGCAATAGGTAGAGTGGACAGCTCTATGATGTTATATCCAGCGTAATCAATTTAATCAATCGATGGTCTACAGGTTTTCTAGCTCCACCTGCATGTCTCGGCTCCGACAACATGGTACTAAGGCACGGAAGAGAACCAAGTTCAGTACAAGAATTTAAATAGGACATGGCTAGAAGCAATGCAGAATCAAGTTCTAGCCAGTTTCTTCTCATAAGCTAAGGGTCAAATTCTTTGCTACAGATTGGCCTTTCATGAAATAAATGAAAAAAAAAAACAAAACAGGCTAAAACTGTTGATCCTGAGAGTTTACACCCTGGAGCTGTTCATACGTCTTCCATGTTTCTCAACTGGTTCTGAATCATGTTTAAACATACAGTTTAAACATGCTGACAGATTTGTGCTGAGCAATAAAACTTTACAAAAACACGCTCAGTGACTGTTTAGTGTTGTCTAGTCAAACCTGTCTCGATCATGAGCCTCTCTGTGGGAATCGATTTCATGGCCTCGAGATTCGCCTCCGTCTTCAAAGAGCTGGAATCAGACGGTAAGAACGAGAGAGATTACCGCCTTTTATCACTGCATTTACACGCAGACGTCACACATCAAGCAACGCTCCTGCACCCACCAGCCGTTAATGCCGATATAAAGGTCCAGGTCTGTTAGAGCAGCAGCGTCCTCTTTGGTCCCGTCGAAGGAGTGAACCTACAAACAAACAGCGATTTCAGTGAATCAATTCAGGCAAAAAGCAATTATTCAGATGATACTGAATGACATGACTGAAATTTGTGTCTCTTTGTGCAGATGTAATTGATCACATGCTCGTCACAAGAGACGGTGTTTGGCTCAGGAACACAGAAATGGAGTTTGCGCCTGTTTTGGGAGTGCCCGTGTTCAGCATAGAATTTACTAGTGATGTCACACTCCATAGTACTGGTTAAAGGCTCATATGAAAGTAGACGCTCAGGGCTCATTGTTATAATTTTATTGTAGCAGTTGTATACAGTGTTTTACTATCAAAAAAGCTTTGGTTGTGCTGTCCGTTTTATCTCTTTACCAGTGTTATTGTGGAGAGGTGTGAATCGTTTGCCCAGCAGGGGGCTCACATCCCTCCCCCTCCCCCCTTTTCCCATCGCCCTGCTCACCAGCAGCTAAACACAGAGTCACGATACTCTACACACAGAAACCCAACAGCGTCCTGATTAATCTTATAACAGACTCGCAGCGATAAAATCATTCATTTGCTCATATCGATTGAAAACGTCCGATAAGTCGACTTCCATTCCGCCGGCGGAGCAGTGCTAGAAAGGGCTAGAAAAATACGGCATACAGATCACATAGTAACTATGTTCAGTGATGGCTAGTTATGATATTAGATATGAGGGTAAAATCTAGTCTTGTAAAGCTCTTACTGATGGCATAATAATAATGATGTGAGGTTAACTATTACACACACATGCTTAAAGACAGATTGGCAGACACATTCATTATTTCTAATTGTTTTCTCTAGTTCATGCTGTGTTTCCTCCAAATACCAAACAGACAAGCTGTAACTTTCATTAAATTCTTTAAAAAAAAATCTATCATCTATACTTTTGCGTAATTTGTATGCTGTGTGAATATTTTTAGCTCTGTAATCCTAACCCCTCTGTCCATTTTTTTTTTATAGATAACAGTGTGTCATATGCTGTCAGAAACCACGTAAACATTTCTCTTTGAGACACCGAACAGCTCCACAAAGCCGACCGAGGCGCGTGATTATTTTAGATACGCTGTTAAGCTAAACTGGAGATTCGAAGCTAAACATTCGGCATAAAATGGAACACCGTACGCCTTTTTTTTTTTTTTTTTAATAGAAAGTAAATATTACACTCACCACGCCTCCAACACATCTGTCACGGTTTCTTTTCATAATGTCTAAAGACAACACAGAAGGACTCACAATTAATGCACCCTCAGTTCGGAAAATCTGACGGAGTTAAGTTCTATCCAGGTTTTTCACACATGGGAAGGTGCAAACATAAAAACCTACCCAGGAATTCCTGGTGAGAGTTTCTGCAGTGCAGGAACATGGGCAGTTTGGTTTCTTCTGCCAGATCAAACTGCTTCTCGAAGTACCTGCGTGTGAGGAAACGTCAATCAGGAATAAAAGTTTCACGACACTTACATTCTGCAGGGAGTTACCGGTAAAAAAAAAAAAGAAAAAAAAGAAAAGGAAACAGTACGTGACATGGGGTGACGTCACTCACTTGAGCTGGGTCTCTTTTGGACAGAATTCCAACCGGTCAAAATCTGAAATATGTAACAAAAATGTTTTTATAAAACATGTTGGTTGGTTGTATGAGTTGCATTAATGTCCCATGCATTCAAACCACATATCACTGTATTCGTTTATTATTCTTGTTTAGTTGTTTAGTGTTTGTCCCATTAGTGTCACCATAGTTCAGTTTTGTTTTTCTGAACTGTGGGTGATACCACCGTGATAATAAGACTGGTATCCCAATACCGGTACTTTAAATAACGTTCTTGTTTATATAGAAAAGGGCCTTTCTACAGTTGCAAACATACAGTATATCAAGAATTATATGTAAAACCTGAGACTGTTCTCTCTAAAGGTCCTGCATAATTGCAAAAATAAACAATATACACTTACGATTTACATGTAATTTATATAAGTATGTTAAACGATATAATTTATATAATTCACGTTACTTATATTCACTATAATTTCGCAGTAGTATTCATGCCTGTTTGTCTGGATTTCTGTGACAGTTATAAACCAGAATGGTGTGTGTGTGTGTGTGTGTGTATTACCCAGTCCACACTCCCCTACAGCCACCACCTTCCCTCGGTTACTAATGGCCAGCTCTCTGAGTGCTGAGAAATACTGCTCTGCCCCCTGCTGGTCAAACTCAGCACAGCGAGTCGGGTGGCAACCTACAGTACTGAAGAACTCCTCTACACACACACACACACACACACACACACACACACACAGAGAGAGAGAGAGAGAGAGAGAAACATCAGTATAATATAACAACAACAACAACAATAATCATTTTATTGCTTCGCTTCTCAAGGTCACAGAGTTGCAACAAATTATGAGCAACATAAAAATCAACAGAACAAAACACACATGACAAACATTAATCAGAGATCAAGTGTACATGAATCATAGTAGATAACGGTAAAGAAAAATGGACAAATGACCGTAAACATCAGAATCAGGATCTCTTTATTTTGAAAGTATGCTACATACACGAGGGATTTGTCTTGGTGTGCAGACATGTATGACCTGTAACATACTAAACAGACCAGACAAGTGCACAGACTATCAACAAATACTTAAGAAAACAGACATTTAACTAAGGGAAATGTTCAAATAAAAACAGAATAATAGAATAAAAGTTTCAATATAAAGAAACTGTGAAAATTTCTACCTCCACTGTAATGTAAATTACAACTGAGCCTACCATTTCTGCTTAAGGTGTAATATTTGTATATTAGGTACAATATTCGTATATGAGAATGGTAATTGTGATGTGTAGTCTAAGATGTGTGTGTGTGTTGAATGAATCATATTGTGGCCAAACACCAAGAAAAATTCCTAATAAATGTACTGTATATGGTGAATAAAATGATTCTGACTCCGATGTACAGCGTGTTGTTGTTCCTCACCTCGGCTGTGTGCTAGTTTCAGAGCTTCTCTGCTGTCCTCCAGATTTCCACCAGTGATCATAAACTGAAACAAACACGACAGGACCTCAGTGTAGAAGCTTCAGGAGCATTTATATCACATATAAACGCTACTGAATTCCTGAATCTGATTGGTCAGAAGGTGTTGATTAACTTTAGAACAGCAGCCCTGACATTATTTCCGACTGTAATTCAAATCACAGGCTTGTATTAATGCTCTCGTTGTAATATGTGATTGTTTCTATAGTAACAGCTCGTTCACATGGACTTGTGTGGTGCACAAAATTAAATGTACAGTGGGTATAGAAAAGAATCACCCCCACTTTAAAATAATCACATTTTGTTGCTTTTCAGCCTGAAATGAAGACGGACACAGTTTTTGTTTTATCCAGCTGTATTTACTCAGTGCAACTTATAACATCCAAGTGAAAGATATAACACCAACATGTCAGAAAAAAAAAAAAAAAAAAACATTAAAAAACAGAATCACTGAGTTGGAAAACCCCCTTGCTTTAATTTGCCTTAATTACAGCCTTTAGTCTGTTTGGATATGTCTCTACTAACTTTGCACATCTAGACTTTGCAATATTTGCCCACTCTTCTTTGCAGAACTGCTCAAGTTCAGTTAAATTTGATGGTGACCGTTTGTGGACTGCAGTCTTCAATTCATTCCACAGATTTTCAATGTGGTTTAAGTCTGGGCTCTGACTAGGCCATGCAAGGACATTCACCTTTTTCTCCTTCAACCACTGTGTGGTCAGTTTTTCTGTGTGCTTTGGGTCATTGTCATGTTGGAAAGTAAATCTTCTTCCCATCGACAACTTTCTGGCAGAGGGTAGCAGATTTTCCTCAAGAATTTGACGGTATTTTGCCCCACCCATTTTCCTTCTATCCTGACAAGTGCTCCAGTCCCTGCTGCAGAGAAACACCCCCATAACAGGATATTACCACCTCCATGCTTTACTGTAGGAATGGTGTTATTTGGATGGTGAGCTGTATTGGATTTCCGCCAGACATATCGTTTGGTGTTGAGGCCAAATAATTCAATTTTAGTCTCATCTGACCATAACACCTTTTTCCATGTGGCCTCAGAATCTTCAAGGTGCGTTTTGGCAAAGCTCAGTCGTGGGTGGCTTTTTTCTTGAAACCCTCCCATACAAGCCACATTTGTATAGAATTTGTGATATTGTTGTCACATGCACACAATGACCACTCTTTGTCATAAATTCCTGCAACTGCTTCAGAGTTGCTGTAGGCGTCTTGGTAGCCTCTCTGACCAGTTTCCTCCTGGCTCTTTCATCCAGTTTGGAGCGATGTCCTGATCCAGGGAGGGTCTGTGTTGTACCAAATACCTTCAACTTCTTAATAATAGACTTCACTGTGATTCTAGGCATTGATAAATCCTTTGAAATTTTTTAGTATCCATCTCCTCACTTGTGCCTGTCCACAACTTTATCCCAGAGATGTTTGGACAGTTCCTTGCCACCCATAGTTGATTGTTTGCTTCAGTTGCACTACAAAATGCTCCAGGAAAGCTCTTTTCATGCTGAGCTAATCAAAATGACCACAGCTGATCACAGTTGAAAGTCATATGGCTTTGTGTGTCATTGAGAAGGTGATTAGCTACACCTGATTGAGTTTTAAAGTCATTTTTAGGAGGGGGGTGATCCTTTTTCCAACTTAGTGATTCTGTTTTTTTTTTTTTTCCTGACATGTTGGTGTTATATCTTTCACTTGGATGTTATAAGTTGCACTGAGTAAATACAGCTGGATAAAACAAAAACTGTATCCGTCTTCATTTCAGGCTGAAAAGCAGTAAAATGTGATTATTTTAAAGGGGGGTGATTCTTTTCTATACCCACTGTACCTCCGCTTCATCACCCCACCCTGTCGTTGATTAATTCCTTATAACAGCAGTGTTTTATCCCTTACATATGACACACAGAGGATGTCAGTAGTAGTAAAGATGTTAGGAATCATACCTTCTGAACCCCAACACTCAGAGCTCTTTCGACAATTTGCGCAAAATCATCTAGAGGGAAAGAAATAACAGAGACCTTCGACCTTACAAAGTTATTGATAACAACTCAGAAGTTCAGCTAGTTGATGTGTTGCTTATTATTACCTTCATGCTTTTGGTTTCCTCTGTATAGTCCCCTAAACATGGGGTCAGTAAGGTTAATACCGATATCTGTAGACGAAAAGAGACCAGATGGCATTAATGTGCAGGTTGTAATTGCACAGTTTGAACCTAAAGCTCTTCAACTCTTGATTGTGTGCACTTTTATAAAAAGTCAGCACACTTTAGATCTGACTTATGAAGAGGTTAATAATTAGACATCAGTTGGATCAGGTGTGTTGAGATTTGGCGGAAAAAACTTTTAAGCCAATTTTAAGTGCTGTACTGTAATATACTGAGGAATACAGACAGGCAGGCAGACAGACAGATAGGCAGACAGGCAAACAGGCAGGCAGACAGACAAACAGGCAGGCAGACAGGCAGACACGCAGACAGACAAACAGGAAGGTAAACAGACAGACAGGCAGACAAACAGGCAGGCAGACACGCGGTCAGACAAACAGGCAGGCAGACATGTGGTCAGGCAGGCAGACAGACAGGCAGACAAACAGGCAGGCAGACACGCAGACAGACAGGCAGACACTTTATTGAACCTGAGGGAAACTGCAGCGTTACAGTAGCGGTAAAAACAACATTTACAGATAAACATAAATAAAATAAAGAAGCATAGTGCAAAAAATAAAGTCTAATCAAATCTATTATGGAGAAGGAGCTTATCTCTATACAAAAAATGAATGTAAACAAACTCTGTAAAGAATGCACCTAGATGTTGTGCAAATGTGCAAGAAATTCACAAGGTGCCACTTAAAATGTGTCTAAAAAAAATGAAATAATGACATAATTCCACTACTACTACTACTACCCTTAAACTACTGGTACTACAACAACACCACAACCTACTCCTCCTCCTACTACTATTACTACTCCTACTAAAACTACTCCCACCACCACCACCAAGAACAACAACAACAACACAGTTTATGAAATCTAATAATGCAGTGCAGTAGATTACGGCTGAATCCGCTCCCTACTTACTGTATAGTTTATAATGTAACATGAAATAATGTTTTTACACCATTATACATAGTTGAATGTATAAAATGCTGCAGTGTGCACTTTACAGGACATACCTGACCTGACTACACCAAGATTCACATCAACACTTTAATTTATACATTGCATTACGTTGCACAATACTTCACCTCACTGTAAACATGACCTAGACTACATTTGCTGCATTTAAAAAAAAACAACAACAACCCACCACTGTTTAAATGCTAGTGTTTATACTGTTTTATTCTTATTTTTATGCCACACTGTTATTTAGCTTCAATTTTACATAATACTTTGCACGAATACTGAACCTGAAAGCCACAGATATACCCTAGTAAACAGTACCTGGCAATAATAATAATAATAATAATAATAATAATAATAATAATAATAATAATAATAATAATGATGATGATGATGTACTTGCACTGGACATGTGCAGTACATTTTCATGTGTTGAATGAATGAGAATGAACGCAGCTACTCACTCTTCAGTTTATCCTCTAATAAAGCTGAAAATGTAATCAAGCTCACTGCATGATAAAGGATCAGATGAATTATCTGATGCTTACCTATGAATTTAAAGTTGGCCATGGTAAATTTGGCAGTGAAGTGACAAACTCTGAGTGCGAGTTTTACCATTACCAAACCTGTATCTACCGTAATAACTAAAATATGGGTGCATATACTAATATATATGGTATGTTTTCAATAAGATTACATAAAATTAAAACATATCATGGAATATATTCAGATTTTTTAAACGCTTAAAGTCTGGCTTATTAATATTTTGCGTTGTTATAATAGATTTAATCAAACAATCACATATTTATGCGTGCGTTTATTACTGTTACTAAGCCTTTACAATCCTGGTTAAACCTTAAACAGCTTATTATTTTAAATATAGTGCACTACATAGGGTGTGACCAGCAGAATTCTATGCCTTACATAGTGCACTAGTAAAGAAAGTATAGCGACATTTGTTATTCAGCCTGTTGTCACGACCCGGTCTTATTGCGCATGTGCAGTGCCGGGGGACACATTACTGCGCCTGCGCATTTCAGCTCGGAATGGTGACGGGAGGAGGTGGGGGAGAGAGGGGAGTTAGAAAATGGCGGCGTTCCTGACCCACCAGCAGAAAGTCTTACGGCTTTACAAAAAATCTTTGAGGCACATCGAGTCGTGGTGCGTCTTCAGGTACTGTTCGGAGACTTTAATTTATTTTATTTTATTTTTTTAAATAAAAAAAATAATAATAATGCGTTTTAGTCTGAAATGTGGCCACTGTTTAACCGCTGGGACGTTCAGGTCATTCAGCTGGTGAGCCTTATCGGGAGGCTAATGCTAACGGTAAAAGCACCGATTATCTGCAGCAGTAAACAATAATAAAAGCAAGATGTGCTTAGTATGAAGACGTGTATATAAACTAGAACGTATTAATTCGTTGAATTATTTTGTTAGACGCCGAGTATGAGCTTTATCACCCGAAGTGGCTCAATGTCAGGTCAGCGATATAGACAAAAAATATCACATCGGCGATACGATATCTAATATAAGTTGTTCGATAGGATGTTTATTATTTTTTTTCTGAGGTAAAAGTTCAAAAGCACAACACACTAGCGAAACAGCATTGCCATAATATGAGACCGTACATATCCTAACATCCTAACAAAACAAAAAACATGGACAATACAGGGATATTTTCATAAGGGAATATGACCGCTCCAATCGGCTGCTTGTTACTTTGATAAGTAAGGAATAAGACACTTGGGGTAGTGCTGTTATAGGAAAATAATCAACGGCAGGGTGGTGTGATGAATCTGAGGTACCGTTACCACACTGTAAGCTGATTACTTTCCAATCACAAGTGTTTTATTCCTCTTGTACCACAGCCAGCAGTTTCTGACTGGTCAGACGGTGTTGACTAATTTTCTGTAACAGCAGCTCAGACTGTGGTGCTCTTTGCATGTAATACGTCATCACTTCTATAGTAACAACTTCCACAAGGACTCGTATGATCGACTCGTCACTTAACAATCTTAAAAAATCTGCGGATACGGCGACGCTTTCACCGAGAAGATGTTTGTTTAACGTCATTTACGGAAGGAGTCTCCAGCGTCGGCGCTCTGTGACGGATAGAGGTAAAGCCGTAACTTGACGTTTCCCACCACATGGAAAGTCTTCACGACGAACCTCCTTATTAATTTCAAGACGGAGTGATGAAACATCTGTTTATAGCTGCTGTAACGTTACTGAGAACCCAGTGTGTTTTGTGGACGTACCACGATATTAAGTGTAACCGTAAACAGATAAAAAAAAAGTACAACGTGGTGTTCTTTGATAAATAATAAATAAAAAATAAATAAAAAAACCCGTAATATTTCATTTCCAGCAAATTAAAACTGTATACTAACAGTCTTGTTATATGATATTATCAGAAGAAGAATCTCTGAACATCTCCAACACTCGGTTAAGGTTCTAGACGTTCTTCACGAAGCGTATTTTCACTCCCAGTCATCCGGAGCAGCTCAGTGTGTTCAGACCCGGTTGTGTTTCTTGTCGTTTCAGAGATAAGTACCGCTTCTACGCCTGCATGCTGAGGGCTCGCTTCGACGAGCATAAGGATGAGAAGGACATGGTGAAGGCCTCCAAGCTGCTGAAATCTGCGGAGGAGGAGTTCTGGGCGAATCAGCATCCTCAGCCCTACCTGTTCCCCGAATCCCCCGGTGGAACCTCATACGAGAGATACGAGTGCTACAAGGTAGGGTCGGCTTCTGGGCGTGGGCCGTAAACACGAGGCTTTCTCTGTCTCCCCTGTCAATCACAGCGGCACCAGCCAATCGTGGGTGTCTGTGAGATGGTGTATGCGGAAGGGGGCGGATAGCACTTTCCTCCGAGTGTGTCACGCCGCACTGTGATTAGAGATCGACCGATATTGCATTTTTTTTAATAACCGGTACCGATTATTTGCATGTTTATGCGCCCGATAACCGATATGCAGAACCAACATTTATTTATTGTTTTACTTGTTTTTGATACGATGATAACAACACAACTGAACTGAGCAAACCGTTTTGTTTATAACAAACTTGTCGATTTCACTTCCTCTTTGCATACAAAACAAAACGGCTCATTTATACACCAGTAAATAGAGGGGTCTGAAAGAGTGCAAAAAATAAAGTGCACTGTTACTAATGTGTCTTTTTTATTTATTTATTTATTTATTTAGAAATAAAAGCTTCAATGAGGTAAACAAACAGGTAAAACAAATAAAGTACATAAAAATAATTCTGACAAAACAGATACAAAAAAGAAAACCAGATGCAGCGCTGCAATGGCGGTCCTGCACGCAATTCTCAAAACGCCCACAAGATGGCGCCATTTATCCGTGGATCCGATATTACAAACCCGATATCCGATTATGGAAAAAGGCTTAAATATCGGTAAAACCAATCAATCGGTCGATCTCTAACTGTGATGCAGCGTGAGCAACTCGTATTGTCCTTGACAACTAGAGGTCGACCGATTGATCGGTTTTACGGATTAATCGGCACCAATATCCGATTGCTGGAACTTTATCTGCAGAAATCCACACCGATAGTTTTCCCCGGTTGCGTCCGTCGCAGGAGCGGCTGAAGGGTCCGCTGTCATTATACAGTACGAGAGCGACCTCTAGAGGTGAAATAAAAACTGTCACTGACAAATTTTGTTGTGTTGTTTGAAGTGTTTTTGATTCATTTTGGATTTCTCTAGGTTTATTAGTTATTTAGAGTTACTTTTTGGTTCAGTTTGGATGTATATCTTTTAATTACTTTAATATTTATTTATATATATATATATATATATATATATATATATATATATATATATATATATATATATATATTTATATTTTATTTAAAAAAGTACAGTACTTTTTTTTGATGGTACAGTTAGTACTGTTTATTTTTGTGATAAGGTTCAGCAGTATTTTAATTTGAGTTATGTTTTCATTCGGTATCGGTTGATTAATCGGTTAGCGGCAGGTACCGCCCGACTTAGTTATCGGTATCGGTAAAATCCACTATCGGTCGACCTCTGGTTAAAACAAATTCGATGCTTGGTCAGTCTTTCAGTCCTGGAATTTCATTTGGAGGCGTCTGTACGAACCCTGTGTAAATGTCCGAGCCTCACGCTGCGGGTTTAAATCCAGGCAGTCGGTCACATGACATTCGATTTGCTCTAAAGAGTGAGGCTATAAGTGATGTTCAGGCGTTACTCAGGGGTTAAACCACAGACGTTATTGTGGGCTCATACTAACATTAGAGCATACGTTCAAGGGGGCCAAGCACAAATGTATTAAAAAGAGCTAGAGAGATTTTTTTAGTCTGTTTGAGTGGAACCCCTGGTGCGGTTCTTTAGACGGGTCAGAAAACAACTAGTGAACTGCAGGGTGGTTCGACTGCAGCGAAAAAGCGATTCGACTCCGAAGCGACTCGACTGCAGGAAGTGAACCAGGCGGTGCCGTGTGTTTTGGGTTAGACAGAGCTGTAGTGCTACAGACATGTGATTGTGTTCTGGAGATTCGGACCAACAAGCGAAAAGAGAAAATAAACGCTACCTGGATGTGATGCACAAAATGTTTTAAACTAGTTAAACTCGGTGTCCTTTATGTTCGGGTGATTTCTGTGATTCCTGCACACACTTAGTAAGAGTTTGTTTAACTACCTCCGTCACAGTGTTTCAAACCAATGAATGAAAGGGTTTTATGAGTACATTTTAAAAAAGTGTGTGTGTATATATATATATATATATATATATATATATATATATATATATATATATATATATATATATATATATATATATATATATATAATGATTAATCCCTGATTTGTAGATTTTGTTCTCCTTTAGTTCTCTTGTCTGATGCATAGTTGATGTTTTTTGTTTCAGGTTCCTGAATGGGTTCTGGATCACTGGCATCCCTCTGAGAAGGCCGAGTTCCCTGATTACTTCTCCAAGAGAGAGCAGTGGAAGAAGCTGCGAGCTCAGAGCTGGGAGAAGGAGGTGTGTATCTGCGCTCGCTCTCTCTCTCTCTCTCTCTCCCACGAACACTAACAATCTACTAAAGCTTTAGTTTAGAGTCTGACACTGATATTTAAACACGCATATTAAAGCTTTCCCGTTTCATTTGTGAGCTTGTAAACCAACACGGCGTCTCTTCTCGGTAGAAGACTAGACCCAGCCGGGTTTCGTTTTCAAATCTGTTTAGAAACAAAGAGATGAGCGATTAGTATAAATCAACATATAAAATAAAACGCAAAATCTTTTATTAATGCTGTATTAAAGCTGATGCAGGTTTACATCTCATTGGATGAACGTTTTTAAAGAGAAAATCCAGACACCCCCCCCCCCCTCCATTTTTTCACTGAGGTGGTGTGAATCAAATAAGCTCCGCCCCCTGTACATGCAAAGTTAACCTGCAGCTTTTTTTTTTGCGGAAAACTCCTTGAATTGGCGAAATCGCAGTTGCAGGAAATATAAAGTCTGCAGTCTATAAGTCATTAGAATTATTATTGAAGGCTGATGTGATTAGGGAAGAGTACGCTGCTGGTGTGAGAGCTGTAACGTGTGTGTGTGTGTGTGTGTGTGTTTGGGCCACAGGTGAAGCAGCTGCAGGAAGAGACTCTAGCCGATGGCCCCAGGTCCGAGGCTCTTCCTCCGGCCCGCAAGGAGGGCGATCTCCCCCCACTGTGGTGGCAGTTTGTGACCCGGCCCAGAGAGAGGCCCATGTGAGAGGCTTGTGTGAGACCCGCATTACAAAGCGAAGCACGCGCACACACACACACACTCCTCTGCCTCCACGGTCCTCCCACCTGAGTGCACTTCATGTCTTACACCAGAGAAATTGCACTCTGACACGTTAGTGTTTAAGGTTCAAAGGAATGGCTTGACCCAACATGCTAACGTATGAATTAGCACGAACTATGCTGATTAATTGGTAAACATTCACTCTTGGTGGCATTTAATCAAGTTAGAGTCTGCGTGTGTTTGAGGGGGATCAGGAGTGTCGGCGTGTGTGTGCGCATCAGTGCGTGTGGAGTGTAACTGTAGACTGTACAGACATGTAAAGCACCCAGTGTGCTTAAGATTCAAATAAATAAATAAATAAATAAATCTGTCAATCAAATGTTTGTTCTTACTTAAAAAAAAAAAAATGAAGCTATCCATGTTAATACCCATGGTTTTGGAATGATATTCAGTGGTTGGGTGTCCCCATACTTTTGGCTATATACTGACTGATGAACACTATATGGGCAAAAGTCTGTGGACACCTGACCATTTAAAACTTTACATAGCAGTCATTTATTTTCATGTAATGGACGATTAAATCAATTATCCATTTCTTTTAACTGGATAAAAAAAAATGTTTGGCTTGATCTTGAAGGTACGTTCACACACACACACACACACAGCGACAAAGCGACCGGACACCATTCATTTTCAATGAGAGTTGGCGACATGAGCGACAGCGACCATTGGTGACTAGATGTGGGCGTGTCCAGCGTCATGCAAATTTGGAGCGACTTGGTGCAGCGACTGCCAACGGGAGTGAAGACGTTAGACACGGCCGCAATGGCAAACCCGCTCTCACGTGTTACCATGGCAACCGGTATTAGGAACGCCTACTGACTTACAGCGATAAAACCGCTGTGTGAACGTACCTTGATTCAGATTTTATCGGGTCACTGGACGTGATGGAAATGAAGTGTTTAAATAAATCACACGATTCCAGATGAATGTTTGACACGTTGGCGTTAATATTTTATTAGCTAAAACAGCAGTTGGACACGTGAAACAACCTCCAGAACTGAAGCAAAACTGCAGTTCTAAATCCCGTCCTCGCGCACTAATCCTTACATTCATAAACGTGAGCCACTTATGTCACGGTATACTGACAGAGCAGCTACATTACAGTTCAGGAACAATATCTCTGTAGATAGTAATTTATACACACACACATCAGCATCATATGCGTAAGGCATCAGCTAAGTAGAACATTCTAGACCCTTTGTGCCTGAGCATCACTCAGGCCTAAAGTTATACAGCAGAGAGCACACTGAGCGTTTATTACACACGTGGCAGAGAGGAAACGACGACTCGGACCCAGAGATCAGAGGTTTATACTTTTACATTCAGAGAAACGGAGAAATATTTCAGCCAGAAATGAAACGTTCAGAATTTTTCGAATGTACTCGATCAGACAAGACGTGCTCTGGGTCTGACGTTTTGCTTCTTAAGCTCTGAAACTGTGACGCTAAAAGCAAAGGAAGCTTACAGTCTCCAGTTCAGCGCCATTCGAACTTGCAGAAACAGACTGGCTCAGGTAAGGGGGCGTGGCCTAAAGTCTGAGCGTTCTCACCTGACTTGTATCATTTTAATACAGACTTATTCTAAGTTAATTAATAACACTGCTTACATACAAACGAAAACTGGATACAGTTTGCACGACGCTAAACTGGTGGCTATAGGATTTCATTAGTTTGATTGGCCTCGTTGCTCCGGTGGGAAACTAAAGCGGAAATGTCTTGTCTGATTAACTACATTTGGCATGAATTGTTTTTGTTTTTTGTTTTTCAGCCAAAATACTTCTCTTGTACTTGTACTTGCAATGCTATTAAAGATACGATACACGTAAAGAACTGAAAAGTCAATACATCCAGACCGGACCACGGCAATAACATTTTGTTTTATAAAAAAAAAAAAAAGAAAAAAACAACTTGATGTTCATGTAAAAACCACTCTTTGCTACTTCTAAATCTGAAAGATCTTCCGATGATTGGAGCGAGCGCATGGCACATGACACAACATTGCATTTGTTCACTGTGTTTCTCCTTCGCTTCAAGATGTGCAGTTTCACACCAGATCCACAGAAGGAGTGCAGAGACCTGCATAATATGCATCCTGCTATGGAGAGAGAGAGAGAGAGAGAGAGACAGAGACAGAGAGACACACCTGGGCTACTGAACAGTCTTCGTGTTACTGTGTAGCAGCCGTTGTGATTAATCTGACACATGATGTGATTCACTCGTGAGTATGTGTTGGGGATTGTTCCTAAAAGCTCGACACACCACATTTTAGCTTGGATTTCCACTGAGTTTAGAATACAGCTAATAAGACCGAGTCTCGGTTGCACTGTGGATTCGGAGACGTTGCGTGTTGTTCGATCGGCCAAGACAGGTTTGGTGTCTAACTACTTCCTCTTCTTCTTTAGCTTTCCACTTTCCAACCACATAAAAAAAACATTTTATTACAGTTGACCTAATATTAACAGGATCCTGAATGCAGAACCCGAGTACACAGTTTCACATATTGGTGAATTTTACTCGAAGACAAGTTACTTTAAGCTGAAATTTGTCTCGTGTTATATATTTGAGATATCTGTGTTAGAGCTTTAACTGTAACACAAATACACACAAAACTACGTGGACACCTGACCATCACACCCGTATGTGCTTCTTCCCCAAAGTGTTTCTACTAAATCTGAAGCACATAGTTGTGTAGATGGTCTTTGTATGCTGTAGCGTTACAATTTCCCTTCACTGGAACTCAAACCTGTTCCAGCATGACGATGCCCCGGTGTACAAAGCGAGCTCCGTGAAGACCTGGTGTGTTCAGGTTTGGAGTGGAAGAACTCGAGTGTCCTGCACAGAGCCCTGACCTCAACCCCACTGAACACCTTTTGGGACGTACTGGAACCGGAGCCTCCTCACACATCATCGGTGCCTGACCTCAAATCTAGTGGAAAGCCTTCCCAGAAGAGTGCAGCGTATTGTAACAGGAAAGAGGGAATACGTCTGGAATGAGATGTTCAACAAGAACATGAATGTGATGGTCAGGTGTCCACAAAGTTTTGGCCATATAGTGCATGTTTAAGTGCTTCAAGTGCATAAGTAGAGCAATCCAGATCTGCCTTTTCCAGTTACATCTAGATTTTGTTCCAACATCTACTTTCTTACTCAGTCTAAATCTGTCACCTCCAGTCTTTTCCATGAATACACACCAAATCTTCATATACTCATCACGAACCCCATTATGATCATGTTCATTTTATAGAAGACCCACTGTGTCCTAAACTGCATCGTGTCTGTGTGACGTCACTGAGGAACTGGATGTGGTTTTGGTTCGAGGTTTCCAGTGAGACAAGACCTCTATTATTTGCTAGCTGTGTTAACCTCGTAGCACAAAACTAAAGAAATGAACTTCAGACACCAAACGTGTTTTGACTTGCTGTCCACACCACCGTAGAATTCTCTAATCTGATTGGTCAGAAGGTGTTGATTCATTTTCTATAACGGACGCTCTGACAGCAGTTCCAGGTTTACATTAATGCGCTCGTTCTGATATGTAATGGTTTCTATAGTGACAGCGTACACGGGGACGGTGTACGGTGAAGTTTGTTTAGTTGTTTATCACTTATGGAAAGAGTCTGTAACAGTCCGAGGTGAAGTTTTTCAGGTTTTTTTTTTTTTTTTGTGATGTTCTACAACATTAAAAAGTACAATTATTGAATTAATAAAATTAAAAAAAAAAAAACCTGTGGTGTAAGAGGAATAAAACACTTTGAGATGTGCTGTTATTAGAAAATATAATGGCATGCCTCTTCATGTTTTATTCCTTAATCATAAGGATTTGAAATCTGTCTAAGTTACGTTACTGTGTGTGTGTGTGTGTGTATGAATGAAAGCTTAGTCCAGTTTCTCAGGCCTGGGATTTCAGTGATGATGTCATTCTGGCGTTAAATGGTATCAGGCAGCTGCTTGCTAGACTTCTGAGAGTTCATTTGAATTTGAAAAAGATAGAGATACTAGAAAGGTTCTATGAGCGCATTCTCGATTCGCTCCCGTTGTCGCTGTGTAGGCTGCATGCACGAGAACATTCGTGTGTCTGTTAAATGCACATCTCTGACTGTTGATTTCAGTGAGAACAACGTGCTGATGCCAGGCACCGAAGCACGGACATGACGTGGAAAAATATGCACCAGAGTTACCATGCGTCAGCCAGTAGTCGAAAGCCGGTCCAGGTTCCTGTCTGAGAGGACCGTTGTTGTCTCTCCCCCCCAAAAAAAAAAGACTTCTTCAGGAACTGCTGCAGCATCCGAGGCCTTCAAACCCCACAAACCCGATATAATGTACAAAATGCGCACACACACACACACACACACACGCTCTCCACGAGTAAACGTCCAGCGCAGCTCTGATTGCGGTTCTGCAATTCCTGATTTGAGTAAGATAAAAGGAAATACAATACGAGGCACAAAGTTTTGGCACCTATAGGAGGATGGGCTGGTAGCAGAGAAAGATCTAGAATATAATCACCAGTGAAACAGAATCACTTCAAACCAGATAATTCTGTATCTGTATGTACAAAGCCACTAAATGTCATTGTTGTGTAATATGGTATAATATTAACATCTCACATTTTAAATGTTTACGTATATATTGAATCACTGTGAAACATATGCACTACTTTACCCATGCTACACGTGACAACATTAGCACTGTTGCTAAAAATCACCAGCCTCTCAGCTACGTCTGAGTTCTGATTGGTCTAGGCAGAGGAGGCGGAGACGGCGGCGCTCTTTATTCGAGAACTGGAGCGGATCTGTCGTTGGTCGTGGCTTTTTTGAGGCTCACCCCTCGCCGAATGGACGACAGCATGCTGCCCTCGTGCTCGTCAGGCCCCACCTCGTCCTGCGCTGCCGGAGCATCTGATTGGGTGACGGCGTTGGGTGTTAGCTGTGTGGGTGATGGCGAGGGATCGCTGGTGTTTTCCGAGTCCTCGCTGCAGAGTGGTGGGGGCACGGTGGGTGTCTTAACGGGAATGACAGGGGTTTTGATGGGGATCGGGCCGTGAACGCTCGGCCCGCGCCACAGGCTCGGCTTCGAGGTGGGCGCGCGCCGGATCGTGGCCACGCCCGGTGTGATGCTGACCGGCCCACAGGGAGAAGGGCGCTTGGCTGGCAAAGTTCTGCGATATGAGTGGCTGATGTCCGTGTTCTGCAGAACTGGGGCGGGCCCGTCGCAATCCTGCGACTCTCCATCTTGGTCTCCGCCCCCTGGCAGGCAATCATAATCAAATACTGTAGAAAGAAAGAAAGACAGACCAAGATGTTTTATTTACATGAGGCATGGATACACTGTAATCTGTTTACATGTCATCATTCTCCCCACTAGATGGCGAAAGCACAACTGGTTCTGCAATCTGAGCTCGAGGATCTGGACACAGATTAAAGCTGCGTTATCTCTCTGTCTCTCTCGCTCTCTCTAGGGGCGGGGTTACACTATAGGCTCATACACACACTCCGTCTACATATGAGGAATAGATTAGACTTTAAATAAGTAAATAAGTGTGTTTGCATGCATTTTAGTCGTGGATTATGAGAACATTTACTGTAAAAATTACAACCTTTGCTTATAAGGGAAACAACATGTGCAACTTAGACCAAGCACAAAATCTTGTACTGGGGGCGGCGCTTATTTGGGGGACTGGAAAAAAAATGAAGAAATAAAGCAAAATCCATAGCAGTACTGTAATGAAAGGGATATTTCAGTGTTCTTAGATCATGGTGTTGATGTAAAAACCATGACACACACACACACACTCACTGTAGGTGTCCTCGCTGCAGCAGGGTGTGTTGGTCTGTGTGCTGTAACCGCTGGAACCCTGAACAGACTCCCGGCTGCTACGTGGTATATCCAACGACAGACCACGAGACAGACACACGGCCAACTCCTCATGAGCTTCGTCCTGCAACACACACACACACGGTTTGAGAAAATCAGGAGACATACAGGAAACCCCAGAAGCTAGCAGTATTTCAGAATTGTACATGTTGTGGTTGTTCGCTGGGCCGACGTGACTCGCTGTACGTTTGTCGTAAGTCAGTGCGCCCTGCTTTAAAAGCAAGAATGCAAGGTCTGTGGCTTTCATGCAGAATCGCTCTGGTGCGTTCAAGTCATGTCGGAAAGATCGTATTTACGAGTTGAACGTACAGGAAAGCAACCACAAAGTCGTAATTACGAGTGGGAAACTCTGCATTTTCTTTGAGCTCAGAGTTTGTCGGTAGTCGACGGTGAGTGTGTTGAATTGAATGTTATAATCATAATAACAATTTCAGTTATTGTGTGTTTGTTATATGTAGCAAGTTATAGTCAGGCGTTTTTATTTACAATGAAACAAGCTAATTGTCTGCGCAAAATACGACAGCGTTGTACGATAGCAATTACAGTATAATACGTAACGATAAAGTTTACAGCGGCTTCATGAATTGATTTTGAATTAAGAGAAGGTACACCGCCATCTTGCTCCGACCAAAGTGACTTGAACGCACCTGACGTCGAAATTACGTTACATAATTATGGATTAGTTATGGTATGGCCGCTATGTCTTTTCTCTTTTGCTATTTCTCCTTTTTTTTTTTTTTTTGTATGTTTCAATGTGTAAAATTGTTCTTTTATGTGAAACTATTTGTGCTGCCATCTTGACCAGGACTACCTGGAAGAAGGTGACACAAAAATAAAATTTTAAAATAAAGAATATGATAAAAATATCATATCACGATACTTGAGGACATTTCTACGTTACACCATGCGTGTCACGATATATAATTTAGCAAAATTATATAAAAAAAACGTTAAACTGTATTTGATGATACTTTTCTTTAATGCCTACAAAGAGAAAGAATACGTCAAATCAACGGCATCCGTTCAGTACCATTTAATTTCTAATTATTAAAAGCGTGAACAATAAATCACCATACCAACGATATCTCAGAAAAGTGTATCGTGTAATCATTTATCATGACATTGATATTATATCGATATATCGCCCAGCCTTAACGGAGTGCATTTATAATAATAGCTAAATTAGTGCTAAAGTAGACTGAATACAGACTAAGACAGTTTTAAAGTTGTAAACAGTAAGGGACATTTAAAATTTTTTAATTTTTTTAATATAATTTACCGTGAAATGTTTTACAGCGAAATAAAAATGTAAACCTTTCAAAAACAGAACGTCAAATTGAAGTGTAAACCTCGGGATTAGTCACTGTGCATTGAGGATGGGAACTCACGGTCTACAGACACTAAACACTTGACGAACACAGAAACCCGAAAGCTGTACTGCTTGCTTGTGAACTCTGGCCTCAGAAACATGCAGTGATGTGTAGAGATTTTGAGAACACACGATACAGAGCGCTCATGTAACACCACTCCTTGTACACGGCCCCAAGAATAACGTGGTCTTCAATTATCGGGCGAGAACGACGACTTTAAATGTTTAAAAGCAAACGCAACAGGTTATAAAGCATTGTAGTGAGATCGACACACGACAGCTGGGAATTGTTGCTGGAGCAACAGAGCGGTAAGGTGTGGCTTCGAACCACGCCCTTTTTTCGTGGTTGAGGCCATGCGAAGAAAAAAAATTTCACCGTGAAGTCCATCTTCGTAATGATATATGTATGTACACACGTTCCTATTTTCTGATCAGTCCTGGTCTGCATTTTCTACCCCCTGCCTCAGCCTGAGGAATGTGTTAATAATAATGTGTTAATGACAGGGTGTTGTGTTGCTCACCCTGGGTTTACTGTGAGTGCTGGAGTTGGGGCTGGCTTTGTGAGCTTCATCTCTGGAGCTGCTGCACTCACTGTTCTCCCTCACTCTCTCCTTCACCCTGCGCAGAGTGTTCACCATCGGCTGGTCATACGGACCCGGCCGGGCCCAGTCCTAAACCCGCAGAGACAGAGTCGAGAAATCTCAAGCCTTCTTTCCTTTATCAGTGTTATTCATTCACACGATCATGTGTGCAGAAAAAAAACAGAGATCGAACCACACCTGTAAGCAAAAGCAAAAGTGATGGTGTGATGGATGGAGGGTGGAACTGACCTTCCAGCCAGGTACGCTGTGTGAGGAGGGGAAGGTGCCTGGACCCAGTGGAAAACACGGCTCGAAATCCAGCCCTGGGGCGGGGCTGGGCTGAGACCACGCCCACACAGGGCCAGGAGGTGGTGATAATGGAACGATGAAGAGGGAAGGGTCCGCCGAATTAAACTGTGACGTGGTGCCGTTTACCAACTGAACGAGTGAAGTGAATAAAAACAGACAGGATGAATGAGAAATCATAGGAAAGGTACAACACAAAGCTAAAATGATAATGAGGAAATGAAATGGAGGCAAATATAAAAAAAAATAAAAATTAAAAAAACACAACATGGCAGCCTATCCGGTCTCACTCAACCGCTCAGTGTTGAGAGATCTTATTTAGAGTTTTTCTTTCCTTTGGGTGAAAGATTATGTTGTGTGTGTGTGTGTGTGTGTGTGTGTGTGTGTGTGTCACCTTGTCTTCAGTGTTGATGTTGGAGTCAGGTAATGTGGGAGTGCGGCTGTCTGTGATTGGTTGAGCTGACTCATCACGGCAGGACGAGTCAGAGCACTGAACACACACGCAAAGCCATGCAGAGCGTGTGTGTAGATAAGCAGACACAGGGAGGACAAAAAGTACGCACAAGGACAACAAAACACACACACACACACACACAAACAAACAAAGGAAAACACATTAGCGCTTTGCAAAAGAAATGAGCAGGGTGCACTGAGCAGTGGGATGTTAAAGCCAAAGCCATGGACTCTAAGCGCTAACAACTAATTACTGAAGCTCCACATCAGAGAGAGAGAGAGAGAGAGATACACACTTTTGTCCTTCACTGGCACCCAGTATTTTGTCACTTTATTTTTCTTTACTTATTTTTGTAATTATTGTTATATTATTATTGTAATAATTTTATAGTCTATTATTATTATTATTTTATTTATTTATTTTTTATTTTAACTGCTTTCTTATCTATATGGGTGCTTTGGCAATATTGTGCGTAAACAATCATGCCAATAAAGTACTTTGAAATTGAAACTGAAAACTGAAAGACAGAAAGAGGCAAAGAGAGAGAGAGAGAGAGAGGCAAAAAGAGGCAGAGAGATACAAGAGAGAGAGGCAGAAAGAGAGAGAGAGAGGCAGAAAGAGGCAGAGAGATACGAGAGAGAGAGGCAGAAAGAGGCAGAGAGATACGAGAGAGAGAGAGACAGAGAGATACAAGAGAGAAACAGAAAGAGATAGAGAGAAGCAGAGAGATACGAGAGAGAGAGACAGAAAGAGAGAGAGAGAGGCAGAGAGATACGAGAGAGAAACAGAAAGAGATAGAGAGAGACAGAGAGATACGAGAGAGGCAGAGAGAGAGGCAGAGAGATACGAGAGAGAGACAGAAAGAGAGAGAGAGGCAGAGAGATACGAGAGAGAGAGAGACAGAAAGAGATGGAGAGAGGCAGAGAGAGAGAGGCATAGAGATACGAGAGAGAGACAGAAAGAGATAGAGAGAGGCAGAGAGAGACAGAAAGAGATAGAGAGGCAGAGAGAGAGAGAGACAGAAAGAGAGAGAGAGAGAGGCAGAAAGAGGCAGAGAGATACGAGAGACAGAAAGAGATAGAGAGAGGCAGAGAGAGAGGCAGAAAGAGCCAGAGAGATACGAGAGAGAGACAGAAAGAGATAGAGAGAGGCAGAGAGAGAGGCAGAAAGAGCCAGAGAGATACGAGAGAGAGACAGAAAGAGATAGAGAGAGGCAGAGAGAGAGGCAGAAAGAGGCAGAGAGATACGAGAGAGAGATAGAAAGAGAGACTGAGAGAGGCAGAGAGACACAGGAGAGAAACAGAAAGAGAGAGAAAGAGACAGAATTAGAGAGAGATTCTGTATCTCAGATGACAGAACGCCAAGAGGAGACATTCACTAGTTTGAAGTATGTGTTCTGTATATGTTTGTTTCAGTGTATGCTTATCTCTCTGTCTGTGTGTGTGTGTGTGTGTGTGTGTGTGTGTGTGTGTGTGTGTGTGTGTGTGTGTGTGTGTGTGTGTGTGTGTGTGTGTGTGTGTGTGTGTGTGTGTGTGTGTTTTTGCAGAGTGAGAATGACTCATCAGTTAGTGCTGTTCCACTGAAGCAGTGCTAAAGCTTCATCTGAAAATCTTGCGCACTCCGCTTCAAAACCCCGTTCTCATACACTGACGTGCATCGTTTCATCGCCATGACAACCCAGATTAAGTTTAATGACTGCCATTTAAAAAGAAGACATAACACATGGCTATTGAAAAAAAAATAAGCAAAATTAATATGGCAACGGTGAGACAAAATGTCAGAGAAGGAACCTGAATGAACTGCTAATGCTGTAAAACTTATCTGTGGTCTTGTGTGATGACGTCTATAGCAAAGTCTCTGAATAAAGTCTAAACGACTTAAAACAGTACTGATTTAAGGTACTGCGTTAGTGTCAGGTTCAGTACACAAGAAAGCCCACAAACAGTTTGCTGAAGACAAGCAGACTAAGGACATGGATTACTGGAACCATGTCCTGTGGTCTGATGAGACCAAGATAAACTTATTTGGTTCAGATGGTGTCAAGCGTGTGTGGCGGCAACCAAGTGAGGAGTACAAAGACAAGTGTGTCTTTCCTACAGGCAAGCATGGTGGTGGGAGTGTCATGGTCTGGGGCTGCATGAGTGCTGCCGGCACTGGGGAGTGTACTGTGACATGTACTGTGACATACTGAAGCAGAGCATGATCCCCTCCCTTCGGAAACTGGGCCGCAGGGCAGTATTCCAACATGATAACGACCCCAAACACACCTCCAAGACGACCACTGCCTCACTAAAGAAGCTGAGGATAAAGGTGATGGACTGGCCAAGTATGTCTCCAGACCTAAACCCTATTGAGCATCTGTGGGGCATCCTCAAACAGAAGGTGGAGGAGCGCAAGGTCTCTAACATCCACCAGCTCTGTGATGTCGTCATGGAGGAGTGGAAGAGGACTCCAGTGGCAACCTGTGAAGCTCTGGTGAACTCCATGCCCAACAGGGTTAAGGCAGTGCTGGAAAATATTGACACTTTGGGCCCAATTTGGACATTTTCACTTAGGGGTGTACTCACTTTTGTTGCCAGCGGTTTAGACATTAATGGCTGTGTGTTGAGTTATTTTGAGGGGACAGCAAATTTACTGTTATACAAGTATTCACTACTTTACATTGTAGCAAAGTGTCATTTCTTCAGTGTTGTCCCATGAAAAGATATAATAAATATTTACAAAAATGTGAGGGGTGTACTCATCTTATTTGAATATGATTAAATAAACAAATACTAAGACAATATCCGGATACTCAAATACTCGCATCCCCAACATTATGACTCTCCCATGTCTGATTATGTAATCTCTCAAAATTGCGAGCCGTTTTTTTAAAAAGGTTGGTTGGATGTCGATGAAAAAGATGTAAGTGTCTCCAGCTGCACGGCTTCCTAATTTAATAGTGAATGCTCCCTAGCAACAAGAGACAGTTCCCATGGCAGCGTGAGCAGGCAGGGTTTCGTAATAATGCATATTCATTACTGCATGCAGTGACAGGCTCTCGACGCCTGATGCAATATACATGAGGAAGAGCTGCAATAATACACATATTCAGAAAAATGTGAGTGAATGTCACAGCCACTTCCTGAAGTGTTCAGTCTCTTCTTGTATGAGATGGGGGGGAAAAAAAGAAAGAAAAAAAAAAACGGGGCAAAGAAACGGTGGAGGTCTATAACGTGTGTCTCTGTAAAGGCTGTACTGGTAATCTGGGTGTTTAGCAGTAGTGTGAGTGTATACGAGTCACAGTTAGTTAACGCCTACCTGTACGGTCCCGTCTGGAGGCATAGGGGAGGGGCTCTTTGACTGACAGGTGTCCTGAGAGGTGAAGCCCGAGTCGTGGGAGGAGACGCTGGGAAGGCGGACGGAGCCTTGCTGAGGGAGGGCGGAGCCTCGGTAACGGAAATGTGATGTGGGAGAGTGAGAATGAGAGCTGCTTGAACGAGAATCGCTGCTGTTCACGCTGTTCAGACTGCTGCTCAGAGAGAGAGAGAGAGAGAGAGAGAGAGAGAGAGAGAGAGAGAGAATATAATATGAGTATAACGCAATATCAGTATCTCTATCTGCTTAGTGCTCTAAATAATTTCATTATTTTGAAGGCATCTTTGCTCTACAGCATTTCTTTGCATGTGCCTAAAGCTTCTGCATATATTGCCAGATTGAGGTAACACCTTCTAATCTAGGGTTTAAAATCCTAACAATTCACTATAATCCAGCTCAATCTGTAACTAAACTCATCTATAAAATGTTAAAAATCAGCCCAAGGCCATGCTTCCTGTGCAAGGAATTAGAAATAATCCAAATATAGCAACACCGAATAAGCAAGCAAACCCTGGTGTACAGGTGGCCTGGCCATGATTCATATACGGGCGCCCTGCTAGTGACGCACCTACACATGCTGGACTTCCTGGAGGTGGTGCTGGGAGAGGAGGGCGGAGTCTGATACGACCAGCTGCACTCGGAGCCTTTCAGATCAGCAATCACCTGCACGAAAACGCACAAAAATTCACTGCATTAACTCACAATCAATACACCAAACACTGTTGTAGCAAGTAGTTCGAATACAACCGAGATGTCCATAATAATAATATGGTTTTTCTCACTTTGTAGTTCAAAGTTCTTCTTGCTCGAGTTAAGTCGAATGCAGCTTTATAATAGGTGTGTATGGGGTTAATAGCTGGTCTCTTGTGTGTGAGCACTTGAGTTTGTGTGATGTGGCGTGTGTGTGGTGTGGTGTGTGTGTGATGTGGTGAGGGTGTTTATGCACCTGTTCGCTGGACGGAGGCAACTTGTGAGGGTCCATCGTCAAAGACCTCAGATCATCAGAGATTGTCTGCAGGTGCGTGATTTCACCCAACATACACACTTCCTCTTCCTAAAGTGAGTGAGAGAGAGAGAGAGACACACACACACACACACACACACAATATACATAATATTCCAGTTAGAATCATATATAAAATACACTCATAAGTTTGGGAAATACGGACTTCAGGAAGGCGTGGGAATATTAACGCGCAGAGTTAGAAATATAGGATATTAAAGGAGAGGAGAGACTGAGGGATGATGGGATGATGGGTAGAGGAAGAGTTGACTCACTATGGCGGGTCTGAGCATGGAGACGAACGTGCAGAATCGTGCTCTTTCCTCAATCAGAGCTTTCCTCACTGCCTGTCTTTCTGTCTCCTGCAGCGTTGCGTACTTATCACTCACCCCCTGCAGAGCGCTGTCCACCTGCGGCTGGAGATCCCCACGCCCTGCAGCACACACACACACACGCACACACGCACGCACACACAGGCATATCAACACTAGAATCATTATCATCAACCATTCTGCCAACAAAATCAGGAATGTTTACAGCTGTGAAATAACGACTGTAGGCTATCTATCTATCTATCTATCTATCTAATATATATATACACTGAACAAAATTATAAACGCAACACTTTTGTTTTTGCCCCCATTTTTCATGAGCTGAACTCAAAGATCTAAGACTTTTTCTATGTACACAAAAGGCCTATTTCTCTCAAATATTGTTCACAAATCTGTGTTAGTGAGCACTTCTCCTTTGCCGAGATAATCCATCCACCTCACAGGTGTGGCATATCAAGATGCTGATTAGACAGCATGATTATTGCATAGGTGTGCCTTAGGCTGGCCACAATAAAAGGCCACTCTAAAATGTGCAGTTTTATCACACAGCACAACGCCACAGATGTCGCAAGTTTTGAGGGAGCGTGCAACTGGCATGCTGACTGCAGGAATGTCCACCAGAGCTGTTGCCCGTGAATTGAATGTTCATTTCTCTACTATAAGCCGTCTCCAAATGCGTTTCAGAGAATTTGGCAGTACATCCAACCGGCCTCACAACCGCAGACCACGTGTAACCACACCAGCCCAGGACCTCCGCATCCAGCATCTTCACCTCCAAGATCGTCTGAGACCAGCCACCCGGACAGCTGCTGCAACAATCGGTTTGCATAACCAAATAAGTTCTGCACAAACTGTCAGAAACCGTCTCAGGGAAGCTCATCTGCATGCTCGTCGTCCTCATCGGGGTCTCAACCTGACTGCAGTTCGTCGTCGACTTGAGTGGGCAAATGCTCACATTCGATGGCGTCTGGCACTTTGGAGAGGTGTTCTCTTCACGGATGAATCCCGGTTTTCACTGTACAGGGCAGATGGCAGACAGCGTGTATGGTGTTGTGTGGGTGAGCGGTTTGCTGATGTCAACGTTGTGGATCGAGTGGCCCATGGTGGCGGTGGGGTTATGGTATGGGCAGGCGTATGTTATAGACAATGAACACAGGTGCATTTTATTGATGCCATTTTGAATGCACAGAGATACTGTGACGAGATCCTGAGGCCCATTGTTGTGCCATTCATCCACGACCATCACCTCATGTTGCAGCATGATAATGCACGGCCCCACGTTGCAAGGATCTGTACACAATTCCTGGATGCTGAAAACATCCCAGCTCTTGCATGGCCAGCATTCTCACCGGACATCTCACCCATTGAGCATGTTTGGGATGCTCTGGAGTGGCGTATACAACAGCGTGTTCCAGTTCCTGCCAATATCCAGCAACTTCGCACAGCCATTGAAGAGGAGTGGACCAACATTCCACAGGCCACAATCAACAACCTGATCAACTCTATGCGAAGGATATGTGTTGCACTGCGTGAGGCAAATAGTGGTCACACCAGATACTGACTGGTTTTCGGACCCCCCCGGACCCCCCAATACAGTAAAACTGCACATTTTAGAGTGGCCTTTTATTGTGGCCAGCCTAAGGCACACCTGTGCAATAATCATGCTGTCTAATCAGCATCTTGATATGCCACACCTGTGAGGTGGATGGATTATCTCGGCAAAGGAGAAGTGCTCATTAACACAGATTTGGACAGATTTGTGAACAATATTTGAGAGAAATAGGCCTTCTGTGTACATAGAAAAAGTCTTAGATCTTTGAGTTCAGCTCATGAAAAATGGGGGCAAAAACAAAAGTGTTGTGTTTATAATTTTGTTCAGTGTATATATAAAATAAATCATTTTTGATTTTAAGGATATTCCAAAACTGATCATATTTTCTGATGTCTTTTAGTCAGAGTCAAAAGCTATAAAGGCGCTAATAATTTTTGTTAAACAGGGCTTCACTGATATGGTGGATAAAAGGTCTGATGCACCATTCTTTAATACATTTTTTTAAATGGTTGGCACTTTGCTGTGGTGTAAGAGGAATAAAACACTCCAGGATGTGCTTTTATAGTAAAATAATCACGGGGTCATGGACTATTTCCGTAAAACCGCACATCCTGCCATGTTTTTACCTCATGTTGTCGTAACCCTGCTCTATAGTACAGCATGTCAGATTATCAGTGTTTGTTTATGTGTGTGTTAAAAATCTTTGTTGTTTTTTTCCCCCTCAGGTCTCCACTCAGATGCAGCCAAACTGGATCGTTTTTGTCTCTTAGGTCACACCTGATTGTGTTCTCAGGAACACGGTGTTACGTATGTGGGCGGCTGTCCTAACAGCGAAGCCTCCTGTTTATGCAAAACACACACACACACACACACACACACACACACACACTAGTCTTCTATCTGGAGAATAAAAACTATGTGATATACTACACCGGAATGCGGCTGCGTTCCAACGCCACGATGTAAACATGCAATTTAGGTGTTAAGTTCGGGATCAGAGCCGGGGTCATTGTGGTAAAAAGAGTGAAAGACGTGAATCTTACGTTTTGCTTAAAATTCCTTTCTCGAAACAGGGTTTTCTAAGAGGAACTGCTTGTGAAAGCGCTGTGTGAACACATTTCACTGTTCATATGCTATTTATAACACTCAGGTATTCCACTTTTAAGTCATGTACAGGTCAAATGAGACTTGAAAAAGAACTCTCAATACTCAATACTGTTTACTTTTTACGGATATTATATTAAATTCAAGTGTTTTATATGAAAATACTATAATATTACATGTGAGTAACTCATTTCCTAAATGTGTGGCTGTGTCTCAAATGATGAATGCCATTATGTTATACACTATACCCATACCCATTCGGGTTCAGGCCTAACCGTGTGATGGAGGATGAAGATGGTGGAGTTTGTAGATGCCTCATTCATGCAGTTATCCAATCAGGTTATCACGTGTGCGGAAGCACAATGCATAAAATCATGCAGATAACACGTCAAGAGCTTCAGCATGAAGGAAAAATGTAATCTCAGTGACTTTGTCTGTGGCGTGGTTGTTGTCGTCCATTCTTCATTTGCTCAGTTTTGGTGAACCTGTGCCTCAGATGTGTGTAGCCTCAGATTCTTGTTCTTGGCTCTGTATCTGCATGATTTTATGCATTGTGCAGCTGCCACCTGATTGGCTGATTGGATAATTGCATGAATTAAAAAGATGTTCCTAATAAAGTGGTTGCTGCATGTATCATAATACTTATAAGTCCATAATACAGATCAGTGCTTTATTGCCAGCAGGCACGCACTGGAGTCATGCCTTTTCTCTGGCTGAAGTGAAAATTGGTACCTTATTGTGCAGTGAGTGCTCTCTATGTGGTGCGGTAAATTAATAGGAAGTCATCAGGGTAAGAGTTGAAAGCGTTGTGTTTTGAAGGGATCTTAAAGTAAAGCAGTTATTACACTATTATGGAGCTTAAAACATTATCATTTAATACGTTCATCCTCAGTAAGTGCTTTAACCGGAGCTTATCCTGGAAATACACCCTGGATGGGACACCAGGGTCCATCACGCATACACACACACATAATCCAAGGGAAATTCAGAGTAGCCAATCCACGCACCGACACGTTTTTGGGAGGTGGGAGGAAACCGGAGAACCCAGAGGAAACCCAGGCGAACTTGAGGAGAACACGTGAAGCTCCGCAGAGCTCAGGAGTAAACAGGAAAGCTGTGAGGTGGCAAACCTACCTACTGTACCACTGTGCTACCCTAAAATTTAATACGGTATATACTATAATAGTAGTATAAAATGGACAAAAATACAACTGATCACATTTATTTGTGCAAAAATTAGCACACACATGCTCTAGGATCAAATCCCCATGTAACATACACTCGTGTTCTCTGAGGTAAAAACCACACACACCTACACACACACACACACACACACACACACACACACACACACACACACACACACACACACACACACAGAAGCCTACAAGTCCTCACACCACGCATGATCCTCACATGTTGGCCTGGAGGAAAGGTAAAGTAACCTCCATAGCACTAAAAGTTTATTTCCACTGGCTGCTTAATCCTGGAAACTGACATGCAGGGTGCGTCTGAAGTGGCACGTAACAGATCAGCATAACATTTCACATTTACACAGAACACGTAACTACTGATGCGTGTATGAAACATAATATTTAGTACCACAAAAAAACAAAACAAAGGCCTTTCGTTCTTTAGTGAAAATCCTGTCTCACTCTTATTTCCCACTGTCTTTACAGTAAAGACACTCTGTTCTCAAACTGGTAGTACTCAAAATAATAATAACAATAATAATAAATAATAATGAAATTGTTGTAATTGCTGACTGCTTCAGTAACTATTGTATCTGGGACACCCTGTAACACTAACTTAATAATATTTATAAAAATCCATATTATACATGTAGTACTTTTTAACAATATACAGTGGGGGAAAAAAGTATTTGATCCCCTGCTGATTTTGTACGTTTGCCCACTGACAAAGAAATGATCAGTCTATAATTTTAATGGTAGGTGTATTTTAACAGTGAGAGACAGAATAACAACAAAAAAAATCCAGAAAAACGCATTTCAAAAAAGTTATAAATTGATTTAATTTAATGAGGGAAATAAGTATTTGACCCCTTCGACTTGGTGGCAAAACCCTTTTTGGCAATCACAGAGGTCAGACGTTTCTTGTAGTTGGCCACCAGGTTTGCACACATCTCAGGAGGGATTTTGTCCCACTCCTCTTTGCAGATCCTCTCCAAGTCATTAAGGTCATTTTCAATGCCCTGGCTGAGGGAAGGAGGTTCTCACCCAAGATTTGACGGTACATGGCCCCGTCCATCGTCCCTTTGATGCGGTGCAGTTGTCCTGTCCCCTTAGCAGAAAAACACCCCCAAAGCATAATGTTCCCACCTCCATGTTTGACGGTGGGGATGGTGTTATGACTTGGGGTCATAGGCAGCATTCCTCCTCCTCCAAACACGGCGAGTTGAGTTGATGCCAAAGAGATCTGACCACACCTGACCACAACACTTTCACCCAGTTCTCCTCTGAATCATTCAGGCAAACTTCAGACGGGCCTGTACATGTGCTTTCTTGAGCAGGGGGACCTTGCGGGTGCTGCAGGAGTTCAGTCCTTCACGGCGTAGTGTGTTACCAATTGTTTTCTTGGTGACTATGGTCCCAGCTGCCTTGAGATCATTAACAAGATCCTCCCGTGTAGTTCTGGGCTGATTCCTCACCGTTCTCATGATCATTGAAACTCCACGAGGTGAGATCTTGCATGGAGCCCCAGACCGAGGGAGACTGACAGTTTCTTCCATTTGCGAATAATCGCACCAACTGTTGTCACCTTCTCACCAAGCTGCTTGGCGATGGTCTTGTAGCCCATTCCTGCCTTGTGTAGGTCTACAATCTTGTCCCTGACATCCTTGGACAACTCTTCGGTCTTGGCCATGGTGGAGAGTTTGGAATCTGATTGATTGATTGCGTCTGTGGACAGGTGTCTTTTATACAGGTAACAAACTGAGATTAGGAGCACTCCCTTTAAGAGAGTGCTCCTAATCTCAGCTCATTACCTGTGTAAAAGACACCTGGGAGCCAGAAATCTTGATGATTGATAGGGGATCAAATACTTATTTCCCTCATTAAAATGCAAATCAATTTATAACTTTTTTGAAATGCGTTTTTATGGATTTTTTTTTTTTTGTTATTCTGTCTCTCACTGTTAAAATACACCTACCATTAAAATTATAGACTGATCATTTCTTTGTCAGTGGGCAAACATACAAAATCAGCAGGGGATCAAATACTTTTTTCCCCCACTGTATAAATATCTCCTGGTCCAGTGCCCACTGCAGCCTCATATTCCTGTTTTTTTTCTGACGTGTTGTGTTCTGAGATGCTTTTCTGCTCACCGCGGTTGTAAAGAGTGATTATCTGAGTTACTGTTGCCTTCCTGCCTACCTGTTGCTTTCATCTCTCTCATCAACAAGGAGTTTCCACCCACAGAAGTGTTTTTTTTTTTTTTTTATTTGTAATAAAGTAATAAAGAGGAAACTACTGTTCAGAGGCGGGAGTGTGAGCTGGATTGAAGTTTTAGAACACCTCATGTATTATAAGTGGTATTTTATGGCAGATGCAGTGCCCTTCACTAATATTGGAGACCCTTGGTAAATATGAGCAAAGAACGCTGTGACAAATTGTCTTTAAATTCACAAAAATACTCTGTTAGTGATTAGTGAAGGGGCATGGTGGCTTAGTGGTTAGCACGTCCAGGGTCGAGGGCTCGATTCCCACCGCAGCCTCGTGTGCGCAGAGTCTGTGCTTCGGGGGTTTCCTTCGGGTACTCCGGTTTCTTCCCCCAGTCCAAAGACATGCATTGTAGGCTGAATGGCATGTTCAAAGAAGTGAATGTGTGTGTGACTGTGCCCTGAGATGGACTGGCACCCCGTCCAGGGTGTCCCCCGCCCGTGCCCCATGCTCCCTGGGATAGGCTCCAGGTTCCCCATGGCCCAGTAAGGATAAGTGGTATAGAAAATGGATGGATGGATGGAGTGTGGTGTGTGAGCGCATCTGTGTGTGTGTGTGTGTGTGTGTGTGTTTATGCATGAACATGGCTCGGGTGTGGGAAGGACTGACCTTTCTTTGCTTTCTTTTGCAGTTTAAGCGTGTCTGAAGATTTCTTCTTGATCTCTTGCCGTGCTCGTTTGTATTCTGTCCATACGGAGAGAGAAAAGAGAGGACAGAGGGAGTTCTGTAATACTTTGAAGGGTTGTTTCAAAGTCAGCGCAAGAAGAAAAAAAGCTTAAAAAAAAAAAAAAAAGGCTTTAAAGTGATCAGATGGATTTGTGATGAGTGAATAATCAGAGGCTGTGAAGTGCCATGCAAACAGACTGCAAAGAAACGCCTGCAGCTACGAGACCCCGCTGTGCGTGCGTGTGTGTGTATGCGTGAGTGTGTGTGTGTACCTTTGGCATGGTCCTTATCCATAGTGTTGGCGACTCTCTTCCACTCCTCCATCTGCTCTTGCAGCGGGTTAATCAGTGAGTCCACAAACACCCTGCACACGACACACACGCTTAGCACGACAAATACACTCTTCATACGACACAAACACACCCACCCACACACACCTCTCACTCAGGAGTTGTGTAGGTGTGTCTGAGAGAGAACACATCACTTATTTCTGAACAACAACAACAAAAAAAAAAACACTCTAGAGATTAAAAAAGTACAATTAAGTTTCTTTTCTCAGAGTCTGGATTTGATACAGCGGCTGGATCTGAGCATTTTAGCAGTGCTACTGATAATGTGTGTGTGCGTGCGTGTGTGTGTGTGTGTGTGTGTGTGTGATTGTGCAGAGCTCACATCGAAAACTGTCTGAGTTTGGCCTCTATGCTGCGGTGTCTCATACACATCCTGGTCAGAGCTGAACCGATGTCCCGGGTCGCACCTGTAACACACACACACACACACACACACACACACACACACACGCACACACAATGAGTTTATAAACGTATGCCCTTGAAATACAGGCGGAGATCATGAGCGATGAATGGAGTTTACTTATTTACAGTTCAAACGTGCCGTGAAAACTGTGTGCGCGCGTCGCATGTTATGTTAGTTCACAGGGCATGCAGGTTGAGCAAACTGCAGTGCACCACACACACACACACACACACACACAAACACAGAATCAACAGGGCATCATCACTACTGTGAGAGTGTGAAACACTGAAACACTCAAACCTGTTTTAATGTGACTGGCATTTGTGTGTGTGCATGCGTGCGTATGTGTGTGTGTGTGTGTGTGCATGCATGTGCGCGTGTATGCATGTGTGTGTGTGACCACATCGCAGATGGCTATGCCGGATCAAGGTGTGGGAGACTTTCCTCTCCCTTCTGTTCCTCTCAGCATGAGAAAGAAATATAGAGAAAGAGAGAGAGAGAAAGAAATTGAAAGATAGATGGGAGAGAGAGAGAGAGAGCGAGAGAGAGAATATCTATCTATCATATCTATCTATCTATTCAATTATCACACCCGGCACTGCACCATGCTCCCTCCGAACCCTCTAGCACAGCTAGACTGGTGCCACCATCTCTCAGGGTACAAGGAAGGCACACAGACTCTTCTCTGTTTTGGCGCCTGGGTGGTGGAATGAACTGCCCCTGGATGTCCGAACAGCTGAGTCACTGGCGGTCTTCAAACCACGTCTAAAGACCTACCTCTTCCTAAAGTACTTAAATTAGCACTTTTCATGAAAATAAATAAATAAATAAATTGTGTTCTCGGCGTGTTTCTCTTACCATTTTACCTTCCAGCAGAGTTTTTAGACTGATGGTATTCTTAGTCCGTGACCTAGTGAACCAGTATCGGGATGTATTTGATGATAGAGACTCAAAGCACTTCTGGAAGAGGATGAGTGCGTCTGCCAAATGCCGTAAATGTAAATGTATCTATTTATCATATCTATTGTGTCGTATCTATCGATCCATCTATCTCTCTATCTATTCTTTTTTCACACTTTGTAACAGAGAGAGAGAGAGAGAGAGAGGATTCCCAGAGACACCTCACTGCTCTTCTGACCCCTAATCTATAAATACTGCTGCAGTCTATACAAAGTCAGCCTGTCTGTCTGTCTGTCTGTCTCTCTCTCTCTCACTGCCTCTCTCTGTATTAATAGCAGTGACACTGGGCCTGTGTGGATCACTGCAATGCAGCAGCACCTCCCTTCTCCATCTCACACGCACGCACACACACACACACACACACACACACACACACACACACACACACACACACACACACACACACACACACCCTCTCTCTTTCTCAAGAAGCAGCCTGTTGTTCAGTGGGAACAATTTCCAAAATTAGAGAGTCCAACATGAATTGCTGAGTGTGTGTTCAATGTCAGTGTGCGACATTCCCGTGTGTGTGTGTGTGTGTGTGTGTGTGTGTGTGTGTGTGTGTGTGTGTGTGTGTGTGTGTGACTGTTAGGATTGTCAGCCTTCCTGCGCTCACACTCGGCCTTCAGAGTGTGTGTGTCGAAGCGTGATGGCATCTCAAAGAGTTGTGACATTCACCCACACGTGAGCGCACACATCACACACACACACACACACACACACACACACACACACACACACACACACACGAACACTAGGAGGCGCTAACGCGGTTCATGCTGTGCTCTGACCTTTCAGGAGAACAGCTGGGGGACCAACACAATCTCTCACACACACACACACAGCTCATCCCTGGCAGCTCAGAAATGCAGGCTATGTGTGTGTGTGTGTGTGTAGAGGGGCTTTCCTTTTGCATATGGCTCAGACAGTATGAAGTGTCTCACATTCTCTCTATAAATAATGTAGGCAAGAAATCCAACACTCACACACACACCTACACACACACATACTGTATATACTGTATATACGCACACACCTAACAGTCATATATAGGGAATGCACACACGTGCGAGGTCTAATCATACTCAGCATAGCTCTACGCTACATTCACAGTCCTGTGTGAAATGACCTTGTTAAAAAAAAAAAAAAAAGAGAAAAAAAAAAAAAGTAGGATCAGTCGTGCAACTTCACCCGGGGCTTTATTTCAGGTTTTCCTGACGACAGTCGCTTTATCTCGTGACTGATTTCATCCTCTAAATACATTTCAAATACTGTAAAATGTCTTGGCCGGCTAATAGAAATGACATAGAAATGTGATCAAACTAAACAGACAGATTTGAGCACTTTCTGGGCGTGGCCTAGTATGCTAATGAGCGTGAATGATTGACATGACCATGTCTGAGACTCTCAGTCTGCTACATACTGTATCTGTGTTGGAGGGACAAGCGAGGGATCAGCCTTGGGTTTGGTGACCGTGACGCGTACATACGCTGTACACAAGATTGGCCCCGCCCACTTGGTATTGACAAGTAACCGCCAATTGCTCATTACGGTATATTCCTTTTGCAGATATACGGATGTGGACGTAAATCCTTTAAGCTTTGTGACGATGCCGGTTTTTAAAATGGAGTTGAATTTCCTGTCACAGTTTCACATGTTTTCTCCCTGTGTCTATGTGGGTTTCATCCCAGTTTCCTCCCAAAATCATGACTGGCTACGGGGAGCTAAGGGGTTATTATTACTAACTCCTCTGGGAAATTGAGAAACATGAAAGTTCATTTAATCGGTGTCCAACAATGTCTAACGTTCAGCTAGCTGACACAGAATTAACTTCCACTCAGTTTTAGTGATGTATCTAGTTTTAACAACAGTCACAAAGCAGCTTTACAGATATACAGTTGTTGATTCACACGGTACGGCCAAAAGTATGTGGACACCTGACCATTACACCCATATGTGCTTGATGAATATTCCATTCCCGAATTTATTCCCCATTTGCTGTTATAATAAGCTCCACTCTTCTGGGAAGGCTTTCCACTAGATTTTGGAGCATGTCTGTGAGGACTTGTGTTCATTCAGCCACAAGAGCATTATTGAGGCCAGGCACTGATGTTGGGTGAGGAGGCTCCAGTTCCAGTTCTTCCCAAAGGTGTTCAGTGGGGTTGAGGTCGGGACACTTGAGTTCTTCCACTCCAACCTTGACACACCTTAACGCTCACTTTGTGCACGGGGCCATTGTCATACTGGAATTGTAATGCTACAGCGTACAAAGACATTCATACAGTTGTGTGCTTATACATATAGGTGTGATGGTCAGATGTCTACAAACATTTGGCCAGAGAACTAGTCCCTGGCTCTAACGCACAGACCGGTGGGCAAACACCGGTCAGACATGATAAACATGATATTGAATTGAATTCATAACGCTGGTCTACTTCATAATATGTAACCTAATGTTACGCTGTCTATGAATTTTTTTGTAGCTTGCTATTATGATTTTTTTTTATGGATGTGGAGTCATTGGGTCTAAAAAAAAAATAAAAAAAAAAAAAGGTTTGGCTACGCCCCTGGCAGTGAATGATTTGAGACACAGCCTTCATGTCCATCAGCTCATGCCCAGGCGACTCAGCTGGGCAGATGGTGGCTCTGTTGTTCTTTACTGGTCCCATCCTGTTAAATGATGCTGTTTGATTTACGCTAATGAGCTCTGGTTTCAGGCTCCTCATCACTAATTAACAGTGTGCATGCAGAGAGAGAGAGAGAGAGAGAGAGAGAGAGAGAGAGAGAGAGAGAGAGAGAGCACTTACACACACACACACACACACACACACACACACACACACACACACACACACACACACACACACACACACACAATACAGTGAATACACAGAAATAAACTGAAAGTGGAGAATGGATTAAGAATAAATAAGAGCAGCATTCAGACAGAAAAGGAGAAAGAAGAAGACAGCCTGGCAACGTCCTTAAAGCACACACACACACACACACACACACACACACACACACACACACACACACACACACACACACACACACACACACACACACACACACCCCCCCAGAGCAGTGAGTAAAATGGCTGAGGCGCTTTGTTCTGATTTGGACTAGTCAGTGTGGCAGCTGTGCTTCATAGCCACACCTCACTTGCAAAAGAGTTCTCCACACTTCACTTGCACATCGTAGTTTAAAATAACTCTCGCATATTCACACACACACACACACACACACACACACACACACACAGTCCTGTTCTATACAGTGAATCACCTGAGGCATGTCTGAAGTGTTAAAGGTGCATTAGATTAGATGAGTCTTTTTTTTTTTTTTTTAAGATTAGGTCTCTAACAGTTAGGTGGGTTTGACATTTGAATGATTGCCGCCCATGTTCACGAAGCTTCACGCCCAAAATCTTAGGTGGCCCATACAGCGTCTCTAAAATGACTGACATAAAGTATTCCGGACCAGAAGAATCAAATAAATGCATCGGTAAAAAAAATAAATAAAAATAAATAAATAAAAAATTCACATGAATATACAGTGGATCTAAAAAGTCTACACACCCCTGTTAAAATGGCAGGTTTTTGTGATATATATAAAAAAAAAAAAAAAAAAAATGAAACCAACATGAATCATGTCAGAACCTTTTCTACCTTTATTGTAAATTTTGATCCTATTAATTAAAGCGAAAAAAATAAGAATCATTTTAGGGCGGAAAAAATAAAAATAAAAAATGTACAAGAACCTGGTTGCATGAGTGTGCACACCCTTTTATAACTGGGAATGTGGCAGTGTTCATAA
Source organism: Cranoglanis bouderius (assembly GCA_023630585.1). NCBI lineage: Eukaryota > Metazoa > Chordata > Actinopteri > Siluriformes > Cranoglanididae > Cranoglanis > Cranoglanis bouderius. The sequence continues at coordinate 18,984,430 of CM042545.1, read as the reverse complement.
TGAACCAAACTCATGTTAAATACTAATTACTATACACCTGCCATCAATTAAAGTGACGGATTCACCCCAAATAAAGTACAGCTGTTCCTACAGGATTTTCCTGACATCTTGTTGGTAACATCCAACTGGAAACGCCATGGGCCACAAAGAGCTTACAAAGCAGGTATGGGATCTCAGTGTTGAAAAATATCAATCAGGAGAGGGTTACAAAAAAATTTTTCCAAGGCATTGGATATACCATGGAACACTGTAAAGACAATAATCGACAAGTGGAAAAAATATGGCACGACAGTGACACTACTAAGAACAGGATGTCCCTCTATAATTGATGAGAAGATCAGGAGAAAACTGGTTAGAGAGGCTGTGAAGAGGCCTAAAGCAACATTACAAGAACTGGAGCAGTTTCTGGCAAGTACTGGCTGCTCCCTATATGTGACAACAATCTCCCGAATTCTTCATATCTCTGGGCTATGGGGAAAGGTGGCAAGATGGAAGCCTTTTTCAACCAAAAAAAAAACAACCCAAAATTATCCAGTCTCCCCAAACCATGTGGAATAATGTGTTATGGTCTGATGAGACCAAAGTTGAACTTTTTGGCCCTAATACCAGAAGATATGTTTGCCACAAAAAACACAGCACATCACAAAAAGAACACCATCCCCACGGTGAAGCATGGTGGTGGCAGCATCATACTTTGTGGCTGTTTTTATTCAGCTGGAACTGGGGCTTTAATCAGGGTGGAGGGAATAATGTATAGCTCCAAATACCAGTCAATCTTGGCACAAAACCTTAAGGCTTCTGCTAAAACACTTAAGATGAAGAGGAATTTCACCCTTCAGCATGACAACGACTCAAAGCAAACCTCCAGACCAACAAAGGAACGGCTTCACCAAAACAAGTTCGAGGTTTTGGAATGGCCGAGCCAGAGTCCAGACCTAAATCCAATCAAAAATCTGTGGGGTGACCTGATATCCAGTCAATCTGACAAAGTTAGAATGCTTTTTACAAGGAAGAATGGAAAATATTGCCAAGTCGAGATCTGCCAAGCTGATTGACTCTTACCCCAAAAAGACTGAATGCTGTTATAAAATCTAAAGGTGCTTCAACCAAGTATTAGTTTAGGGGTGTGCACACTTATTCAACTGGGTTAATGTACATTTTTTATTTATCATTGCTTCCCCTAAAATGATTCTTATTGTTTTTCACTTTAATTAATAGGTTAAAATTTCACAATAAAGGTAGAAAAGATTCTGATGTGATTTATCTTGGTTTCATTTTTTTTTTAAACACACAAACCTGCCATTTTAACAGGGGTGTGTAGACTTTTTAGATCACATGAAATTAAATGATTCACATAAATGAATCATGGGTAAAAAAAAAAAAAAAAAAAAAAAAATCACATGTGAACGTATATTGCAGTGCTGAAAACAGTCATGGCTCCATCGTGACACTAAATGATTGGCTTCAGCAGGTGTGCAAGGTGTAACTGTGTCTTAGAAGTGATTCAGATGATAATATAGTATATTTAGTTTTGTTAAGCACTGATTTATTCTGCTATGTAACTGTTTATGCTTGTATAATGCTTGTAGCTCGAGAGTAAAACTAAAGAAGCGCATTTCAGACTGCGAACATGTCTTAACTCATCGACTTCGTTTAGCGTAAGTGGAAACTGTGTACATTTGAGCTGCTCATCTGAGTCCGTGAGCTGTCAGTGGAGCAGAGCCAGTTGTGGGAAGAGACAGGAAAGGAAAAGGAACAGGATAACACGTGTTAATATCAGTGAGTCCGGGTGTGTGTGGGTGTGGTTTATTACCTCTGCTGCCTGTGGCCAAGTCCGCGACCTTCTGAAAGGCATCGAGGAAAGCAGCGACTGCCACAACCGTAGCCCTGAGAACGCACGACACACACTTCTGAATACAATTTCTCTCTACAAACATCTTAAACATCTTACCACTGGGCATTTTAAGCAAATATAATTCTCAACACCAGCACATTTTAACAGTAGTGCATGTTTAAAATACAGTGCTTTGAAAAAGTATTTGCCCCATTCTGATTTCTTCTGTTTTTTGTGTACATCTCATACTATATTGTTTCAGAAATGAAAACAAAATCTAAGATAAAAACAAAGGCAACCTGAGTAAACACAAAATAAAAAATAAAAAAATTCGTGAACCTGGGCAAGTACAAGGCAGGCTACACACAAAGGCTACTCCTGAAAAGTGGGGCGATTGTCACTTTGCTCAGACAATCTTGGGCTTCTGAATCAGAACCTGTAAGTATCTGCTACTGACTGTTCAAATGTGGAGTTTTGTGTTGTGGCCGAGGGCTCGGTTGTAGACCTCTGCTAATGTGCCAGCTAAAGTTTGCCGAGTTGCCTCAGTTTTGTAAGCGTTTGTTTGTATGTTGGAGGTCTGACAGAGACGTTGATTGTAGCTGCCGTTGTTGTGGTTGTATCTTGAAACAGGTTATATCAATCGAATTATAAGAATCTTAGCTTTCCAAAGATATATCGCATGAGTACCTTACCACTGTGAAACTTTCTGCTCAAGTTGTGTTTGCAAAGTTGGTTCCACTTGATCATCCTCATTTTCTGAATCTGACTCGGGCTCGAACTGATAAAAATGACGACATGTTGCTTAGGAGCTTAGCACTGCTTTAGAAGCCTTGGAGGCTGAAGCTAACCCAAGGGGCGTTACATTTCCAGCACATGCTTGAGGTTAATCACAATGCAACGGGTCAGCTGGCTAATCAGAGCACTCTGGGCTTTTCGGAAGGAGGGGCTTTGGAGAAACCGGAGCTTTTCAGGCAGCCTGGAAATAGAGGTACTGCAATAATGTACAGTATGTGACAAATAATGTGTTTTTTGAACATTAAAGCATGTTAAACTATTCTATTACACCCACTAAACAAAATAATCAACTTTTAAAAATGTTTAAAAAGCAAAATATGACCCATATGTTACCCAGTAACACACTATGGCCAAATTGAAAGAAATTCCAGAAAAGTTGAGGAAGAAGGTGACTGAAATACATCAGTCTGGGGTTACAACGCTATTTCAAAGGCTCTGGGACTCCGAAGAACCACAGTGAGAGCCGTTATCTCCAAATGGAAAAACTGGGCACAGTAGTGGACCTTCCCAGAAGTGGCCGACCTTCCAAAATTCCTCCAAGAGCACAGCGACTACTCATCCAGCAAGTCACAAAAGAGCCAAAGACAACATCAGAGGAACTACTTGCATCAATAAAGGTCACTATTCATGACTCCACTATCAGAAAGACACTGGGCAAAAATGGCATCCATGGAAGAGTGGCGAAGTGAAAACCACTGCTAACCATGAAGGACATTAAGGCTTGTTTGAATTTTGCCAAAACACACCTTGATGATCCTCAAACCTTTTGGGTGAATGTTCTGTGGATTGAGGAGTCAAAAGTGGAACTGTTTGGGAGACAGGGGTCCCGTTACATCTGGCGTAACTCAAACATAGAATTCCACAAAAAGAACATCATAACAGCATGGTGGTGGAAGTGTGATGGTGGTGGGAGTGTGATGGTGTGGGGCTGCTTTGCTGCTTCAAGGCCTGAACAACTTGCAATAATTGAGGGAAACATGAATTTTGCTCTCTACCAGAAAATCCTAAAGGAAAATGTCCGGTTTCAGTCCATAAGTTGAAACTCAAGCACAACTGGATTATGCAGCAAGACAATGATCCAAAGCATAGGAGTAAGTCCTAGTCCTAGAAGTAAGTGAAAGACTGATCTCCAGTTATGGAAGCATTTGGTTGCAGTTACTGCTGCTAAAGGTGGCACAACCAGATTTTAAGTTTAAGGGGGCAATTAGTTTTTTCCACATTGTTGATAGGTGTTGGATAACTTTTTTTTTTTGCTTCAATAAAAAAAGTAAAAAATAAAAACTGTATTGTGTTTACTTAATAATGTTCTAATACATTATCGTTTCTATAGTAACAGCTCATTCACAGGGACTTGTACGGCAGACGCTCCACATAATCTAAACCTAATAATAAATAGATTAAAAACCTGGTGTTATTTAATAAGGAAAACATATCATTCTTGATATGGTGAAGTTTTCTATAAGGAGGATGTTTATTTAATGTTTATTTATGGAAGGAGTCTCCAGTTTCAGTGCTTTGTAACAGTCAGAGGTAACTTTAGCTGTAACATGTTTTCTGCCATGGGAAAGTCTTCAGATCTTTCCGGTGCTTTCTGGATTCTTGGTCACATAATAAGATGGTTACATAACAAGGAAAGGAGTGTTTATAGCTGCTAAAACATACGTGATGACAGAAACTTGGTTCGTGGATGTTCTGCAACGTTAAATTGAACTATAAACGGATAAAACAATCATGTGCTGTCTTTTTGTGGTAACAGTAACTCCGCCTTATCACACCAAACCGTTGATTATTTTCCTATAACAGCATGCCCATGAATCCTTATCTACTGTGTGATCAATGGAGACACCAGAGTCTTTCAAAGACCACAGAAGGCTTGTCTACTGAAGAGTGGGCATGTCAAAGGCCACAGATGAAAATGTGGGCATGTTTTTGTGTCCAAATATGGAAACAAGGCCTACGCTGAATGGCTTGATCGCCGTAGATGGCGATGTGGGCGTGTCTTTAAGCCTGTACAGTTGGGGGAAAAAAGTATTTGATCCCCTGCTGATTTTGTACGTTTGCCCACTGACAAAGAAATGATCAGTCTATAATTTTAATGGCAGGTGTATTTTAACAGCGAGAGACAGAATAACAACAAAAAAATCCAGAAAAACGCATTTCAAAAAAGTTATAAATTGATTTGCATTTTAATGAGGGAAATAAGTATTTGATCCCCTATCAATCAGCAAGATTTCTGGCTCACAGGTGTCTTTTACACAGGTAACGAGCTGAGATTAGGATCGCTCTCTTAAAGGGAGTGCTCCTAATCTCAGTTTGTTACCTGTATAAAAGACACCTGTCCACAGAAGCAATCAATCAATCAGATTCCAAACTCTCCATCATGGCCAAGACCAAAGAGCTGTCCAAGGATGTCAGGGACAAGACTGTAGACCTACACAAGGCTGGAATGGGCTACAAGACCATTGCCAAGCAGCTTGGTGAGAAGGTGACAACAGTTGGTGCGATTATTCGCAAATGGAAGAAACTGTCAGTCTCCCTCGGTCTGGGGCTCCATGCAAGATCTCACCTCATGGAGTTTCAATGATCATGAGAACGGTGAGGAATCAGCCCAGAACTACACAGGAGGATCTTGTTAATGATCTCAAGGCAGCTGGGACCATAGTCAACAAGAAAACAATTGGTAACACACTACGCTGTGAAGGACTGAAATCCTGCAGCACCCGCAAGGTCCCCCTGCTCAAGAAAGCACATGTACAGGCCCGTCTGAAGTTTGCCTGAATGATTCAGAGGAGAACTGGGTGAAAGTGTTGTTGTCAGGTGTGGTCAGATCTCTTTGGCATCAACTCAACTCGCCGTGTTTGGAGGAGGAGGAATGCTGCCTATGACCCCAAGTCATAACACCATCCCCACCGTCAAACATGGAGGTGGGAACATTATCGTTTTGGGGGTGTTTTTCTGCTATGGGGACAGGACAACTGCACTGCATCAAAGGGACGATGGACGGGGCCATGTACCGTCAAATCTTGGGTGAGAACCTCCTTCCCTCAGCCAGGGCATTGAAAATGACCTTAATGACATGGAGAGGATCTGCAAAGAGGAGTGGGACAAAATCCCTCCTGAGATGTGTGCAAACCTGGTGGCCAACTACAAGAAACGTCTGACCTCTGTGATTGCCAACAAGGGCTTTGCCACCAAGTACTAAGTCGAAGGGGTCAAATACTTATTTCCCTCATTAAATCAAATCAATTTATAACTTTTTGAAATTTTTTTGTTGTTATTCTGTCTCTCACTGTTAAAATACACCTACCATTAAAATTATAGACTGATCATTTCTTTGTCAGTGGGCAAACGTACAAAATCAGCAGGGGATCAAATACTTTTTTTCCCCCACTGTATATGGAATAACACGCTTTAACATGCTCGTTGTATGAGGTGAAGGAACAAAGTGCAACACGTAAAAACTATTAACCTGGTGTGTGGTGTGTTGTGTGTAAATAAAGAGGAGAAGCACGTAGTACTCGTGGCTGCTGTGTGGGTATAAAAGAATCCTGGACGTGTTTCGACAGCACTGTTCTTTTGGTGGTGGTGGTGGTGATGAGCATTAGGGTGGGACGCCTGTTTAAACACACACCAAATCCACACGATTCTTGTGTTCAGTGCGCTGGTTGACACATTCCCAAGCTGACACGAGAAGTGATCTAACTCGTGAAAGATGAGACGGTGAGTGTGAGCTCTCGGAGAACGCAGCTGCCCCATCACCGTGCTGATAGTTCACAAAGAGCGGCGTATGCACGGTGTGCGTACATATACACACTTATACATGGCATTCTCACACACAGAGCTGATAAGGAAGATGGTGGACAGGATTTCTACTCTAAACGTGAGGTTATATTTTACAGCAAAAGTGATGTTACTCTGTGGTAAAGTGTGCTCAATTGTGTGTTGTGAAGCCTCACCTGAGGTGTGCCTGCAACTTTCCAGCCTTGCTGATAAAATCCTCCCACACCGGGTAGCTGCCCTGCAACAGGAGAGAGAGAGGAGGAAAAAAAACATCTTTTCTTTATGCACTCATCTCCTTAGAGAATTTAAAATACCCCACACATACAATTCACTCACAATAACCATCTCTCTCTCATTATCCTCTCGCTCTTTACCTCTCCTAATCTCTCTCATTATCTCCTCCTGCTTCGCTGTTTACCTTCGCCTTACCTTTCATCCTCCATCTCTCTCTCTCTCTCTCTCTCTCTCTGCTGAGCTGCCATCTGAACCAAGGAGCTGAACGGGTTTTTCCTAGCAACAATAAGAGCCAGCTGCTATGTTTTCTATCAAGCCCCATCGCTCATCTACTGACATATTGCTAATTATTAATAATATGCCAATAACATGTTCATTTCTATAAGTTTTAGATTTTTGGAACCAGATACTCTCTGAATAAACACATATTAAACGAAATAACGATCACATTAGGCAAAATATCGAGCTTCAATATTAAAATGTTGGAAATAAAAGATAATATTTAATATATATTTCTATTAAAAAGATTTAATGATAAAGTCCCTTATTATTATTATTATTATTATTATTATTATTAACTATTAATAATAATAATAATAAATAAAGTACTCATTTTAAAATAATTTTTCATTTTTCATGTTTTTTCTCTCTCGAATTTCACATCTCTGTTGATCAACTGACATTTTGTAGAACCCACGAACCCCTAAAAAAACCCCACAAAAATATATTTAAGATTTTTTTTTTTTTTTTTTTACTTTGTCATCACGTATTTTTCTTACAGGTCTCATCATCACTCCGCCTGCCAGAGAATTCTTCCCACACACACACCACTATTGGTCAAATCTATCCAGCTGAAGGTATTGAAACAAAAGTGTTTAATTACTGTAAACACGATACAGGAAAAAAATTAATAAATAAACGTACGCAGAAGCACTAGCTAGGGCTTTGAGCAAATAATACGATATGTATAAAATGTTTTGAAAGTAAAATTACAATGGGACAACACTGAAGAAATGACACTTTGCTACAATGTAAAGTAGTGAGTGTACAGCTTGTATAACAGTGTAAATTTGCTGTCCCCTCAAAATAACTCAACACAGCCATTGTCTAAGCCGCTTTTCCAGCACTGCTTTAACCCTGTTGGGCATGGAGTTCACCAGAGCTTCACAGGTTGCCACTGGAGACCTCTTCCACTCCTCCATGACGACATCACAGAGCTGGTGGATGTTAGAGACCTTGCGCTCCTCCACCTTCCGTTTGAGGATGCCCCACAGATGCTCAATAGGGTTTAGGTCTGGAGACATGCTTGGCCAGTCCATCACCTTTATCCTCAGCTTCTTTAGCGAGGCAGTGGTCGTCTTGGAGGTGTGTTTGGGGTCGTTATCATGTTGGAATACAGCCCTGCGGCCCAGTCTCCGAAGGGAGGGGATCATGCTCTGCTTCAGTATGTCACAGTACATGTCACAGTACACTCCCCAGTACCGGCAGTACTCATGAAGCCCCAGACCATGACACTCCCACCACCATGCTTGACTGTAGGCAAGACACACTTGTCTTTGTACTCCTCACCTGGTTGCCGCCACACACGCTTGACACCATCTGAACCAAATAAGTTTATATTGGTCTCATCAGACCACAGGACATGGTTCCAGTAATCCATGTCCTTAGTCTGCTTATCTTCAGCAAACTGTTTGTGGGCTCTCTTGTGCATCATCTTTAGAAGAGGCTTCATACTGGGACGACAGCCATGCAGACCAATTTGATGCAGTGTGCGGCGTATGATCTGAGCACTGACAGGCTGACCCCCCCCACCCCTTCAACCTCTCCAGCAATGCTGGCAGCACTCATACGTCTATTCTGCAAAGCCAACCTCTGGATATGATGCTGAGCACATGCACTCAACTTCTTTGGTCGACCATGGCGAGGCCTGTTCTGAGTGGAACCTGTCCTGTTAAACCGCTGTATGGTCTTGGCCACCGTGCTGCAGCTCAGTTTCAGGGTGTTGGCAATCTTCTTATAGCCTAGGCCATCTTTATGTAGAGCAACAATTCTTTTTTCAGATCCTCAGAGAGTTCTTTGCCATGAGGTGCCATGTTGAACTTCCAGTGACCAGTATGAGAGAGTGTGAGAGCGATAACACCAAACTTAACACACCTGCTCCCCATTCACACCTGAGACCTTGTAACACCAATGAGTCACATGACACCGGGGAGGGAAAATGGCTAATTGGGCCCAATTTGGACATTTTCACTTAGGGGTGTACTCACTTCTGTTGCCAGCGGTTTAGACATTAATGGCTGTGTGTTGAGTTATTTTGAGGGAACAGCAAATTTACACTGTTATACAAGCTGTACACTCACTACTTTACATTGTAGCAAAGTGTCATTTCGCCAGTGTTGTCCCATGAAAAGATATAATAAAATATTTACAAAAATGTGAGGGGTGTACTCACTTTTGTGAGATACCGTATATATAACACAGTTCGTCTGGAGACTGTGACTGTCGCTTCTTATTTTTGCAGCAAAACCCAGCAGCCTTCATTGTGTTTTTTGTCTGAAAAGTGTCTTATGTAATACGCTGCTTTCTTTACTGACATACAAACATTTAAAATGTTTTTGTACTCACTCGATAATGTAAAAATCATGTTTGCACAAAAAAAATAGGGTGTCTAAGACTTTTGAGAAGAATTTCTGCCAAATGCCATAAATGTAAATGTAATCACTTGCTCCTTTCAGTAATCACTGTTTAGAAGAGTTTAGAAGTTTTTTTTTGACCCACAAAATGGCTGCCGTGAGTATTCCTCCCCTATGTAAGCATGAGCTCATGTAAAATATGAATGTTTTTTCTAAACTAACATTCTTGTGTAAATGTTCCCGTTAACAATTCATGAATAAATTTGTTCATATCCAGCTTGATAAACGAGGCCCGATGTCGGAGACCTGGGATAGTGTCTGCTAAAATAAAATCACAAGGTCTGTCATGTATACAGTTACACCGATCAGCCATAACATTAAAACCACTGACGGGTGAAGTGAATAACATTGTTTATCTCATTACAGTGGCACCTGTTAAGAGGTGGGGTGTATTAGGCAGCAAGTGAACGGTCAGCGATCTCAAAGTTGATGTGTTGGAAGAAGGAAAAATGGGCAAGCGTAAGGATCTGAGCGACTTTGACAAGGGCCAGATTGTGATGGCTAGACGACTGGGTCAGAGCATCTGCAAAACGGCAGGTCATGTGGGGTGTTCCCGCTATGCAGTGGTTAGTACCTACCAAAAGTGGTCCAAGGAAGCGCAACAGGGTCGTGGGTGTCCAAGGCTCATTGATGTTTGTGGGGAGTGAAGGCTAGCCCGTCTGGTCCGATCCCACAGAGGAGCTACTGCAGCACAAATTGCTGAAAAAGTGAATGCTGGCTCTGACAGAAAGGTGTCAGAACACACAGTGCATCACAGCTTGCTTTAATATGTACAATGTGTCGACTTGGCTTCCGAATTCCCCAGATCTCAATCCGATCGAGCGTCTGTGGGATGTGCTGGACAAACAGGACCGATCCATGGAAGCCCAACCTCACGATTTACAGGACTTAAAGGATCTGCTGCTAACATCTTGGTGCCAGATACCACAGCACACCTTCAGAGGTCTTGTGGAGACTGGAGTCCATGCCTCGACGGGGCAGAGCTCTTTTGGTGGCACGAGGGTTTAATGTTATGGCTGATCGGTGTATACATTTAATCCTTTCACTGTGATCATTCTGTTTCCGGTCTCTACGCTCAGACACTTACATCATAGAAATTCAATTATAGCCTATTAACGTGATTATACAGTGACGCATTTGATGTTCACAGAGCAGGTGCATGTCAAAGAAGAGACGGTAAAGAACATTTAACTCTGTGTGTGTGTGTGTGTGTGTGTGTGTGTGTGTGTGTGTGTGTGTGTGTGTGTGTGTGTGTGATGTCTCCGTGCCTCATCCCTGCCTCTTTTAAGAGTTTGATAACCGGAGGCAACATCTGTTGCCTTGACAACGTGAGAGGCTGCAGAACCAGAGCCATGACGCTGCAATCTTCCCTGCCAACACACACACACACACACACACACACACACACACACACACACACACACAAATTGCAGACCACAGAGAACACTGGATCAACCCCCAGCCCTTTCACATTCCCATCCCTACACACCAGCTCACACACACGAGCGCCTAACATCCGTTTTAAACATCGAAATATCCGTAAATACAGTTTAATGTAATACATTATTACACAGATTGCTTTCCTTCGTGTATTAGTGGTTTGCAGGCGTGTGGCAGTGACAGGCAAATTTCATGTCGGAACATGAAGAACTCCACACATACAGTAACCTGAGCTCAGGACACTGGAGCTGTGAGGCGTCGTCATGTCGCCTCTTACTCCTAATCAGGTTCGATAAGTCAAAAGAGCCTCGTGTTTGGTACCGTTTGAAGATTTTAGATACTTTTTTTCATAGAAGTGACAAACAAGACACGAGAGGAAGAATTATTTAACGAATCACATTCAGGCCACAGTTTAACAATACACACGAATAGCCACGAAGTAGGGATGCATCAATAACGATACTGTGCTCGCTTACTCGTATTCGTCCTTAAAAACTGTACCGTCTCATACCATGTGATAAACTAATCCTCGTCTACGTTGTTGTGCTGATGAACAGACGACACGAAATGACTGCGATCTGGACGTACTTAACGATTAACGGTGCCAACCGAAGCAAAGCGGACTGCAAACCGGGCTCTGAGGAAATACCAAGAGGAGGCACTCCAGCATCGTTCCTACAGTTACAACTAACCTGATAAAAATTTGAAACGGAAAACTCCAGGAGTTGATCGCAAAGGCGAGATAAAATGTCCGCTGACTACGCTAAGTGAGTGAAAATAGCAGCTCTTACCCAGGGTGTTGCTCCTGATAATGAGATAATCAGTTATTGACGAGGAAAGATTCTGACGCAACGAAAACAAAACCGTATTTTATGTACAGGAGCATTTCTCGGAAGTCAGACAAAGCCTTGCTCTTCTCCACTGTAACGCTAGTCCAATGTAGCAAGCTAATACAATTCATTTAAAATTTGCTGGTTGAAGTTATAAGGAGTCTAAGTGCATGAACATACAGTACTGTGCAAAAGTTTTAGGCACCCTATTTTTTATTTAGTACAAACTTTGTTATAGATTTTTTTTATTTTATGACGTCTACATTATCAAGTCAGTACAAAAAAAACATTTCAGACTCCCAAACATTAGTTTTCTAGCACAAAATTAAATGTTACAGATAAATGTTTGTATGTCATTAAAGAAAGCAGCAGATTACGTAAGAGACACTTTTCAGACAGTAAACACAATGAAGGCTGCTGGGTTTTGCTGCAGAAATAAGAAGCGATTGTGAAAGTCAAAGTGTCCAGAAGAACTGTGTCTGGTTCTGCAAGATGCTCGATAAAACTTACAGGCTCATTATGTTTCATTTACTACTGTTTACTGCTCTTTATGGTATTTTTTTTTTTTAAATGTAGAAACATTTCATTTCATTATTTTGAAGGCATCTTTGCACTACAGCATTTCTTTGCATGTGCCTAAAACTTTTGCACAGTACTGTGTGTGCGCTTTTCATGGCCACTATATAAACGGGGGAAAAAAAGAAAAAAAACAGCTAAACGACGTGTTTCCCACTGCCGCTAACTTATTAGTACTCAAGTACCAAAAAACATGTATACAGACTCATACTTATATTCTTAGTCGCAAGATGTGCTTTCTTCACATACAATGTGCAATCAAATGTTCTAGTTTATTTTAGGTTGTGGTGTGTTTCTCCTGAATTCGTCAATCTCCAGCAGTGCTGTTCAGTCGAAAACATGTTTAATCAAATGTTTCATCAGGTTTGTCGTATTAACCGGCGTTGCAGCGACCAGGTTAAGGTTTTTATTGCACCATGGAAACTTCTCACGTACTTTTACAAAGTCCTCTGTGACTCTAGTTCTAATATTTAGTAGTGTAAAGGAAAAAAAACAACAACTTGAATCAATTCGGAAAAACAGTCTATGGTCTGGCTTCATAGGTTTACGAGCCAAGAGCCGGTTTGAATCAAAAAGGAAAACGGTTATAAAATGATAATGCTGTTTAACACCTTACTGTTACATTTAATGTTGTGGAATGTCTGTGAAGCATTTAGTTCCTGGTATCACTTACATTATAGCGGCTAGAAATAGTCGTTCACTCACTGGCAACCCCCCCCCCAAAAAAAAGCAGCTTGTTACAGAGAAACCGGAAAGCACTAAGTGTTCTGTTGTGAGGACTTTCCTGTGGTGGAAAAACTAAATGGAACTGAAATAAATCGTATTGGCATCAGTCCTGAATCGAACCGTACTGGCATCAGTCCTGAATCGAACCGTACTGGCATCAGTCCTGAATCGAACCGTACTGGCATCAGTCCTGAATCGAACCGTACTGGCATCAGTCCTGAATCGAACCGTACTGGCATCAGTCCTGAATCGAACCGTACTGGCATCAGTCCTGAATCGAACCGTACTGGCATCAGTCCTGAATCGAACCGTACTGGCATCAGTCCTGAATCGAACCGTACTGGCATCAGTCCTGAATCGAACCGTACTGGCATCAGTCCTGAATCGAACCGTATTGGCATCAGTCCTGAATCGAATCGTACTGGCATCAGTTCTGAATCGAACCGTATTGGCATCAGTCCTGAATCGAATCGTATTGGTATCAGTCCTGAATTGAATCGGATGAGTAGTGAACTGAAGTGAATTGTTACTTGCTTATATCTAGAGTTTCTGTAATGTGTCTTGTCAAGATGTGCATCATATCACCTGAAAGAGTGTATTCACAATCTTAGTAATATTTTTATCCAAAGTAACAATAATAATTCTTTCAAAGACTTTTTTCAGGACTCAGTAGTAACAAAATGCTTTGGTGTCTTCTGGGTGCTGATTTTTGGATTTTTTTTTTACCTAACGCAAATTAAATTTACTTTAGTAGGAAATGACATGTGTACATGAAAAAGTAAGTGTTTACTGTCGCTTTACCACCTCACGCTTGCAAAGACAATAGAGACGTGAAGACTCAGTGTAGCCGTTACTACAAGAAGTTAACATTTTTTTTTACATTTATGGCAGATGCCCTTACAGAAGTGCTCTGAAATCATTAAAATCAATAAATACATCCTGATACTTGTTCGCTACGTCAAGGACTAAGAATATCATCAGTCAAAAAAAACTGTTGGGGAGGTAATATAGTAAGAAAAGCACGCATACAACACTTTTTTTTTTAAGTACTAGTTTAAGTACTTGTGGAAGAGATAGGCCTTTAGATTTTGTCTGAAGACTGCCAGTGACTCAGCTGTTCAGACATCTAGGGGAAGTTCATTCCACCAGCGAACAGGGAAGAGTCTTGATGCATGCCTTCCTTGTACCCTGAGAGATGGTGGGACCAGTCGAGCAGTGCTAGAGGATCGGAGGGAGCGTGGTGCAGTGCGGGATGTGATAAATACTTTGAAGTAGATGGATGCTGGTCCGTTTTTGGCTTTGAAGGCAAGCCTCTGTGTTTTAAATCTGATACGGGCAACTACAGGAAGCCAGTGGAGGGACTGCAGCAGTGGGGTGGTGTGGGAGGAGAACTTAGGAAGTTCACTCCAGGAATGTGACAATGTTAAATGTTCATCTTTAGCATCCATTTATAAATTAGCGTGATGTTGCTTTCGGCGAACCTCATACTGCTTCCAGATTGGACAGCCGAGCACAGGAGTGTGCAAAACGCGGGCCAAAGCCGCCGCCTACCTAAGCAGGCTCGTCCCGCAGGGGGTAATAAAATACTATCATGAACTCCGTGCATGTTGAAAACTGCAGTAACTGATCCGGCACATGCATCTTGTTCCTTCAGGTTAAGTGCATAGATTACAGCGTGAACAGCCGAGAGAGCAGAGAGCCGAACACAGAGACGGGGGGTGATCAGGGTGAGCGGGATTTAGTGCTGAAGCAGCAGTGAGACGAAGCGCAGATCATCTAAACCTCTACGGAAGGTGTGTCAAACTCTCTCCGGGACACGGTGGCTTTACGGAAGGCTTTCGATGTTTACAAGCATATCCGTTCTTTAGATTTACAACGGTTACATCATTCCTATTGGTTGAAAATAAAGAATGTTTAACAAAAAAGCTTTCAATTCCATTGTCGTACTGGTAGGTAAAGTGTATATCTTTGAACACTGTAAAAATAAAAAACAATAAAAAAAAAATCTCACAGTGATGCATCTTGTGACAAAACAAACAAACAGATTTTCATTGTTTACACTTCATTGTTTACACACGCAACAATAAAAATGTGTTATGTAAGGTATAAAACACGGAAAAACAATAATCCACGACGGGTTACGACTAACGTTTACTAATAAACGACACGTTGTCCACAATTAGTGATTATCACATTTGCGTCGCACCTCCATTGTTGGGGGTTTGATTCCCGCCTCCGCCCTGCCTGCGCGGAGCTCGCATGTTCTCCCCGTGCTTTGAGGGTTTCCTCCAGATACTCCAGTTTTCCTTTCTCCCAGTCCAAAGACATGTGTTGTAAGCTGATTGGCTGTTTCCAAACTGTCTGTAGTGTGTGAATGGGTGTGCGACTGTGCCCTGTGATGGGTTGGCGCCCCGTCCGTATTACGTTACACTAATATCAAAACGCTGAGCAGTAGTGCACTATGGACTGGTTCGGTATTATTATTTGAAAATTTGCTCATGCCAACTGAAATAAGGCAGCAAGCCTGGAGTTTACCAGGGGCTTTACCAGGCACTTGTGAACACACACATACACACACGCCTTTTTCAGCAACTCGGAGAAACAGTGTCATCTATCAAACGTAAGCTTTAAGGAGAGTCCTGGTAATGCATGCTGAACATCCACACCGGTGTACTGCTCATTTTTCGTTGCGCATGAGCCATTCTGCACTCAGAAATCAACACTGACATGGTTGGAGCAGTGTGAAAGAGGGCGTGGCATACAAAATCTGCGTACTCAGTGGGAGTTTTGATCCGAAATTGCACTCCAGTTACTACCTTCTTTACCTCTTAGCAAAGATGCAATGTCAATACGGTATTCTCCTGAGCCTGATCTTCTCAAAGACTTATTTAAACACCAGATTTGACTAATTTATCGCCATCATAGAAAGAAGGATGATATAAACACAGGATTAGGCTCACCCATCAGAGTGAACACCAATAGGTCACTATGGAGAAATGAGCAGCGCTTATCTGACTGGATATCACCTAATGGCACCTTTTCGATCTAACGCCGCCTCTTTTTTACAAACGCATCACTCTCCTCCATGTCACCATTTGCGCTGAGGATGCAGGGAATCCATCTGCCATGCCCACGTGTGCGTTTCTCTTGCATTATGATCGCTACAGTGTTTAACTAACACGGTGTTAGATGAACACGAGCAGTATTGAAATAATTTGTAAACTGTTCAATATTTTACTCATTCGGTTTAAACGAACTCTTAATCCTGAGGGAACAGTTATTATGTTGAATAAACACTTGCAGGTATAGGGTAAGACTACTGTGCTAACTAAACACCTACTGTGTGAACTGAGCACCAACACGTTTGATTAAAGGGGCCATGACATGAGAAATTAAATTTTCCTTGATCTTTTGACATATAAGAGGTCACTGCACCATTAAATCCTCCTGCGAGTTTCATAGCTTAATACGGCCTCCTCAGGTCAAAAAGAGCATTTACTTAACCAAGGTCCAAAAATGGCTCGTTTATAAATGTCTACAGTTTTGAATGTGCACTTGCAGTATTGAATACATTCCTACAGTGTTTAAACACCTACAGAGTTGTATAAGCACCTAAGATGTTGAATGAACACCTACAGTGTCGAATGTGCACAGCATTAAATACATACCTACAGTGTTGAGTAAACACCTAAAGTATTGGATAAACACAGCATTGAACAAACACTTACATCGTTGTATAAACATCTACAGTGTTGAATAAACACCTACTGGATTGAATTAAACACCTACAGATTTGAATTAAACACCTACAGGGTAGTACAAACACCTGCCAGGTTGAATTACACACCTACAGTGTTGAATAAACACCTACTGGATTGAATTAAACACCTACAGGATAGTACAAACACCTGTCAGGTTGAATTACACACCTACAGTGTTGAGCAAACACCTAAAGGGTAGTATAAACACCTACAGGGTTGAATTAAACACCTACAGGGTTGAATTAAACACCTACAGGGTTGAATTAAACACCTACCGGTTTGAATTAAACACCTACAGGGTAGTATAAACAGCTACCGGGTTGAATTAAACAGCTACCGGGTTGAATTAAACAGCTACCGGGTTGAATTAAACAGCTACCGGGTTGAATTAAACACCTACAGGGTTGAACTAAACACCTACAGGGTTGAACTAAACACCTACAGGGTAGTATAAACACCTACTGGGTTGAATTAAACAGCTACAGGGTTGAATTAAACAGCTACAGGGTTGAATAAACACCTAAAGGGTAGTATAAACACCTAAAGGGTAGTATAAAGACCTACCGGGTTGAATTAAACAGCTACAGGGTTGAATTAAACAGCTACGGGGTTGAATTAAACAGCTACGGGGTTGAATTAAACAGCTACGGGGTTGAATAAACACCTAAAGGGTAGTATAAACACCTAAAGGGTAGTATAAAGACCTACCGGGTTGAATTAAACAGCTACCGGGTTGAATTAAACACCTACAGGATAGTATAAACACCTACCGGATTGAATTAAACAGCTACCGGATTGAACTAAACAGCTACCGGGTTGAACTAAACAGCTACCGGGTTGAACTAAACACCTACCGGGTTGAACTAAACAGCTACCGGGTTGAACTAAACACCTACCGGGTTGAACTAAACACCTACCGGGTTGAACGAAACACCTACCGGGTTGAACGAAACACCTACCGGGTTGAACGAAACAGCTACCGGGTTGAACGAAACAGCTACCGGGTTGAACTAAACAGCTACCGGGTTGAATTAAACACCTACAGGGTAGTATAAACACCTACCGGATTGAATTAAACAGCTACCGGGTTGAACTAAACACCTACCGGGTTGAACTAAACACCTACCGGGTTGAACTAAACACCTACCGGGTTGAACGAAACAGCTACCGGGTTGAACGAAACAGCTACCGGGTTGAACGAAACAGCTACCGGGTTGAATTAAACACCCAAAGGGTTGAATTAAACACCTAAAGGGTAGTATAAACACCTACTGGGTTGAATTAAACACCTGCAGGGTTGAATTAAACACCTACAGGGTGGTATAAACACCTACAGGGTTAAATTAAACACCTCCCGTGTTGTATAAACACCTCCAGTGTTGAATTAACTCTCAGCCCAGAATGATAGCGCTGAACTAAGTACTGAAGTGTCGAATGAACACACAGTGTTTTAATTAACATTTAATTCATGTCCATTCAGGCAAACACCATGTCAACAGTGTAAGTGTTTGTTTCACGCTGTGCTCTATGTGTTAATTTAACATTGTATAAATGATCACATGCAGCACAAGTAACAGTTAATTCAGCACTGCATGTGTTAGTCAACACTGTACGGCTTGAGACATGAATGAGATTTGTGTGTTTCAGGTCTCGTGAGTATTTAATCTCCACACACACACACACACACACACACACACTCCCAAGGCCACAGCAGCTGCCAGGCAACCCGCAGTATCTCCATCATCTGCCCATCAAACCCCGACATTACACCTCACTGATAATGAAACACCGCCATGATTACATTACTGATTAAAAGCGTCAGCTCTACAGGGCGCTGTAGGATAACGGACAGTGTCGGGAAACGTTATGGTCGCCGTTACCTTCATGTCGGTGATGACTGTTTGGAAAAGTCCTCCGAGCGCGCTGCACTCTCTCTCCATAACCGCCTCCATTTCCGAGCCGGACAGCTGAAAGGGGATTAGTCGATACTCAGCCCGCACTTCGTTAACAATCTGTTTGTTAAACGGCGCGCGCTGTCGTTGAAATCAGCAGATTACAGAGGGGGAGGAAAAAAAACGGCGAACGTGACGCTTTACCGACGGTTGCCATGGCGAAAATGTAACCATGTTTCCCTCGGACGACTCATTTCGAAATCTCTATCGCTTATATTTAACACACAGAAAGGAAACAAAACCAGAAACATGGTGGAAACACCAAAAAAAAAACACAACAAAAACAAAACCCGGGAGTTGTTCAGTCACTGCACCTTTTTGTTCATGTTACGCGGTTACGTCGCCGGTTCACCTCGCGCGAGCTGTAGAGCGACTCAGAGCGCGCGTGAGTGACAGCCACCGAAGCCACGCCTACTCATTCTCCTTCATTACAGCGATTGTCCGTTACGACTCACTTTACTGAATCGATTCTTTCAAACGTCAGCGTATTGAACCACACGGGATATGAGTCATCGTATTGAATCGATTCTTTTAATCAAACCGGAATAAGACAAAAGGAGGTCCGATTCGTTTAATTTTACTTAATGTAGACATAATTGCTTCTTCAACCAAATTAGTCCAAGTGTGTCAAACTTACAGGAGTTGATTTATTTTATTCACAACCATACGAATTGAGTCGTTCGACTGTACCGAACTACCAGCGTTTTGATTCATTTGATTCAAATGAGTGACTCGTTTGTGTAGGCTTCAGCCGCAGACTCCTACAGAGTTTATTCCCATTTTTTTTTTTTTTTTACGTAACAGTCCATGTTATTAGTCGCAGGAAGCCTGAATGTGAGTGAAATTAGCTAACACAGGGACAACAGCATTTAATTCATAATCCAGGTTAACTGCTAACAGAATACAACATAAACACGCTGTCTGACATTCAACCCTTTACAAGTCAAGCATGCCAAAATAGTGGAAAATTAAAAAAAATAATAAACCCAGGCTTTGAATAATACATAAAGAAATAAATAAAGAAATAAACAAACGAATAAACAAACGTCCGCTCACGAAATCCGGAAATGCAGTTTGAAGAGAGCTAAATTAAAAATGCTATCCATTAAAACAGATACAAATATATTATTATCCTATAACATGGGGGGAAATAGGATTTGTGAATAACAACTAACCACCGCCATCTAGTGTTCACTAATGAAACCTTCATTAGTTCATAACAGGTTTATAGTGTAGTAGTCTTTAACTAATCTGGGATTTTTGCCTAAATACACGTCAACCAGATTCTAAAACCAATTTACGCTGTAATTTCAATCACATAAGAGTAATTAAATATGAGGGTGAAAATATCAGTCGCTCCAACTGCAGCCGATACAAGTCGATACACCACATAGCATCTATACATTCTGTTAATGGCGAAGTGAAAATTTGTCCTAACTCTTGTTACTGTGATTTAATCGAAGCTTAAATCACATTGTTAATCGTTTCATAAATTTATAAGTGGCCACTAGATGGCAGTATTGCGGTACATAAGACCCTTCCATTTTCTGTACAGCTTATCCTACACAGGAGCCTGGATCCTATCCCAGAGAACTCGGGGGACAAGGCGGGGGACACCCTGGACAGGGTGCCAACCCATCGCAGGGTACAATCACACACTACGGACAATTTAGAGATGCCGCTCAGCCTACAACTCATGTCTTTGGACTGAGGGGAGGAAATTGGAGTTTCTCTGTCACATTTTTCTACCCTAGCAACACAGGAGATTCAAGGAGTCATCCTGTCCTGCAACCCTACCACCTGCCCACTGGATCCAATTCCCTCCACATTGCTCCAGACCATCCTACCTGACCTTCTGACCTTCATCTCTACAATCATCAATGGTTCCCTGTCATCTGGCCAAGTTCCGGCTTCCTTCAAGAAAGCACGGGTTACTTCCATCCTGAAGAAGCCTACACTGGATCCCTCAGACATCAGCAACTACAGACCGGTATCACTTCTCTCTTTCCTTTCTAAAATACTTGAACGCTCCGTATATAATCAACTGTCTCTTTATCTCTCACAGAACCACCTTCAAGATCCATACCAGTCTGGCTTTAAAGCAGCACACTCCACAGAGACTGCCCTGTTGGCCGTCACTGAAAAACTTCATGCTGCCAGATCAGCCAAACTGTCCTCTGTCCTCATCCTGCTTGACCTGTCTGCTGCATTTGACACAGTCAACCACAAGATTCTCCTGACTACCCTCAAGAGTCTTGGAATTTGCGGAGCAGCATGGCAATGGTTTGCTTCATACTTGGAAGGTCGTTCGTATCAGGTTTCATGGGGGGATCAACATCTGCACCTCGCAGACTCTCTACTGGTGTCCCACAAGGCTCAGTACTTGGTCCTCTCCTCTTTTCCCTCTATACCCACTCTCTTGGCAAAGTCATCTCCTCACATGGGTTCTCTTACCATTGCTATGCTGATGATACTCAACTTATCTTTTCCTTTCCTCCTTCAGACACCACTGCTTCTGCCCGGATCACAACATATCTGATGGACATTTCATCGTGGATGGCAGCTCATCAACTCAACCCCAGCAAAACTGAACTGCTCTTCATCCGAGGAGATTCGTCCCCATGCCAGGATCTCACGATCTCCTTAGACTCCATGATCTCTCCTTCAACTACTGCTCGTAACCTTGGGGTAATCGTGGACAATCAACTGTCCTTTTCATCACATATTACTAATCTAACACGGTCCTGCCGGTTTATCCTTTACAACATCAGAAGGATTCGTCCATTTCTAACAACACAGGCCACTCAGCTGCTTGTGCAGTCTCTTGTCATTTCCAGACTAGACTACTGCAACTCGCTCCTGGCAGGTCTACCTTTGAGTGCCACCCGTCCTCTACAGATGATCCAGAATGCAGCTGCACGACTTGTTTTCAACCTCCCTAAGTTCTCTCACACCACCCTGTTGCTACGCTCCCTTCACTGGCTTCCAGTAGCTGCACGCATCAGATTCAAAACATTGATGCTTGCCTACAAAGCCAAAAGTGGAACAGCACCCTCTTATCTTAGAGCTCTCATCACCCCACGTGCCGCACCACGATCCCTCAGGTCAACAAGCACTGCTCGACTGGTCCCACCCTCTCTCAGGATGCAAGGTAGATGTGCCTCACGACTTTTCTCTGTTCTGGCACCAAGGTGGTGGAATGAACTTCCCATCAATGTCAGAACAGCTGAGTCACTGGCTATCTTCAAGATACGCCTAAAGACATACCTCTTTCTTAAATACTTACCCCTTGATAGTTAGTGTTTTCTTCTTCTTCTTCTTCTTCTTCTTCCCAAAAAATAAAAAAATAAAAAACTCCTAACAGTTGCTCTCTTTTCAACAGGTTTGTGTTCAGTGCACTTCGTTGTAACCAGAAATGAAATATTCATTAATGGAGAATTTAAAGCACTCTTGTATGTCGCTCTGGATAAGGGCGTCTGCTAAATGCTATAAATGTAAATGTACCAGGAGGAAACCCCTGAAGCATGGGGAGAACATGCACACTCAGAGCACATGGGGCAGAGGCAGGAACCAAACCCCCAACCCTGGAGGTGCGAGGCAAACGTACTAACCACTAAACCACCATGCCCCCAGTATACAAGATGCACTAGGTCTATGGATTCAAGCCAAATTTATTTATAAATCCTTAGATTAATAAACAGGCGCCTCAAGCAGTCCTAAACTTTTAACTAAACTTTGAAATGTCTTAAAATCTCTTGGATAGTCAATTATGATTATACAGATTATATACAATAGACTGGTGTTTGGCTTTATGTTTTTATTTTACTTTTTTCCATTGACCTTCTCGGCACTTGTGTTTCAGGAAGCATTACCTGTGAGCTCAGAATTATTGTCCGATGTGTAAATTATTAGAGGATGACGTCCTAAACATAAACTTTTAGTTACAGAACAGCCAGGCTAAGCTAACTTAGCTTATGTTAGCGACAAAATATAATTGTGGACAGTGTGTTATGGTATTATTTTGACTGATCTGGCTACTGTTGAATAAATCACTACGAATATAACAAAGCATATCGAAAATTGAAGAAATAGAAAAAAGCAACAACAACAAAAAAAATCCCATTTGTGTCAACATGTAGCAGACGTGAGCTAGATTATTAGCAGTTAGCTAGCTGCTAACGGTACTGTAGGTAACATGATAATGTTATCCCACCAGTATAAGGGCTGCTGGATAATTATGTTCTGGCTCAGATGTAATGGAAATGTTGGTATCAAACATTATTAAACCAGGAAATAGGAAATTATTATAGGGAATTAATCAATTATGGCGTGGTGTAAAAGCACGGAGTTACTGTTACTACCCAGACGTAGATTAGGTTCCAATATCAGCATACCTTGAAGTGTTTTATTTTTCTCATAATACTGGCATATTATAATAGGCATATTTTTTTTATCCATTTATAGTTGCATTTAATTTTGTGGAAAATCCATGAAACAAGTTAGTTCTTGTTATCACCTACTTATATATCCTTATGTATGACTGTTACAAAGCACTGACATTGGAGACTCCTGCCATAAATGTTAAACAAACATCACACAAAACGTCACCATACCAACAATTACACTCTTAAAATTATTATTTTTTTTATCAGTCTGTATGGAGAGTCCATCATACAAGGCCCTGTGTACGTTGTTACTATAGGAACAGTAATGTATTTGAACAAGCGCTTTAACGTAAACATGTGATTTGCCTTGCAGTTGGAACTACTGTCAGAACTGCTGATATAGATAATTAATCAACACCTCCACAAAACTCCAGAATAAAGGCGCACCAGGTCCAGACGTTATTCTGAAAATCGTAATGGCTGAATTTAATAGCAGGCCTGCTGGGATAAACACAAACCTCCACTCATTCTGTGCACTGGAGTCAGCGCTGATGGGAAATTATGAGCTTTGTGGCACTAACTCTCACTTTCTCGTTCTTTTCTGTGTACAGAGGAGGGGTAATGTGCAGTCCGGTCTCTCTGAGGGGTGCGGAGATGAGCCTCAAATGACAGGCAAATACATGATCATTACACGGGCTGCTGGAGTACTGCTATTACACACATACACACACACACACACACACACACACACACACACACACACACACACACACACACACACACACACACACAAACATCATGTTTACAGCTTTACAACAGGCACCAATTTTTCCACCCCATTTGCATTTACACTGACCTACCAATCGAAACAATTCAGTTCCTACACCTGCTCTCTCTCTCTCTCTCTCTCTCTCTCTCTCTCTCTCTCTCGTTACTCAGACTGGACCTTTTGCCCAACAGCTAAGACATGTTTTATGTCTGATGTTTGCTTCTTTAGTTTTGAGGCTAATAAGTAATGGAGATCTTGCTCACCCAAAATCTGTATAATATATATATATATATATATATATATATATATATATATATATATATATATATATATATATATATATATATATATATATATATAATATAAGTAAATATCTTCCTCCAACCATATCCAGTTCTTCAGTGATATCACACAGACTTCCTGTGGTTTAGGAGACAGAAAGCTTTACTGTCTATATCTATAAAAGTGAACAAAACTTCGCCCGGTAGCTGAACACTGGAATGTTATGGGGCGGCGGGCATTTTGGACAACCAGAAATAGCCATGGTGCATATATATTATAAAAGACTTAAGATTTCAGGACTTCAAAATGTCATTTGAAAAAGTACGTGAAGATTTGAAATTACATTAATGAAGGTTTTCCTTTTTCAGCTGAACAAATATTCCAACTTTGGAGTTTTTGCTGCGCAGGTTAAAATGTTTTCTAGAAGTTAGGTTCTAGGAACGTTTACTTCGAATGAATGTTCCACCTGTCGAGGTTTCTAAGTGTCTAGAAAATGTTTATATAACGCTTGTTGACAACGTTATTACAACATTCCTCAAACAAAGGGCTTTATTTAATCAAGATGGATACAAACTACTTTAACGTAAATCACTGACAGGACAATTTACACAAGAAATGAAAATCCAGATAGTTTGTGGGAAAAAAAAACAAAAAAACATAACACTAACGTGAACCTTGATTGATCGGCTTCAGATCGTATAACTGGTAACCAACTGCTGGAACAGAAATTCTAATGGTTTCCACTACAAATACCATTACAAACCATCAGCTAACCATTAAAACCATTACCGTTATTGGTCCTTAACGGTATCCACTAGATATAACATGCCACCAATGGAACGCAACACATTGCCAGTAGAGACCCACAAGGACCATTAGAGTTTCCATTAAAACCAATACAATTCCCATTATAACCATTAAAACCATTACAAATTCTATGAGGGTTTCTGTTGTTGTTTTTTTCTTTCCAGCAGGGAAGTTACTGGTAGGATGTTACACACACAAGTGTGAAGAAAATTAATGTTACCAAAAAATTTGTAATTCTGACAGGAAGTTTCAGTTTGGTTTGGCCTACAAAAAAACCCCAAAAACAAACAAAAAAGAAACACAAATCTATTAAACAATTGCTATTAATGTTAGCATTGACATTAGTGTTAACGTTCCTACAACTAAAAATGTTGCAGCAAAGTTATTTAACACTTTCCATAATGTTAGTTGTTTTTTTTTCTGTTTGTTTGTTTAACTAAAAACATTTTTAGTTTACTTTAGTGAGCGACGTTCTAATAGCATTTTGAAGCTAACAATTAGCACGGTATTTTCAGAACGTTACAACCAAACGTTCTTACAGGAACGTTCTTTTAACGCTCTTTCAGTATTAACTTTAAAGGCAACTGTTTTTAAGTTGAAGACACTTTGAACCCAGATGTGTGTTTTATTGCTGTCTAAATAACTGAGAGCTAAATTCAAAAAGCAGTACACCTTTTTTTTTTCCTGCGTAACACAAATTCACATTTATCTATTTATCAGTATATCAGTAAAGTACACAGCAAACATCTAAATCGAGAGCTTTTTCTAACTAAACACCAAACTGACTACATAAAGTTTTCAAGTTAATAAGGTTTAAATGAGCATTGAATGCAGTGTTTAATCCTCATGCATTATTGCTTGAAATGTCATATGGACAGTGTTAGCATTAGCAGGTAGCCTGTGTGTGTGTGTGTGTGTGTGTGTGTGTGTGTGTGTGTGTGTGTGTGTGTGTGTGTTGTGTAGGTAAGCGGTCGCTCTGTGTGCCGTGCTTCAGGGAGCGAGCTTCAGCCCCAGACACAGCGCCAGCTCGTTCTTCTGGATCTTTCCGTCTCTGTTGACGTCACAGTGGCTGAGCAGGGCCTGTTTGAACCTGTCCAAGTCTGTGCCGCTCAGGTTGGGCTGAAGGACGGCCATGAAGGGGGGAAAAAAACAGTAAACATGAGCCGTGCTAAAACACACAGCAAGTGAACGGACAGTTCAGGTGAACAGTGAAGTAAAAAAAAAAATAAAAATGAAATGAAATGCACTAAAGGAAGGCATGTCTGGTGTCTGACGTTAGCTTCTTTAGTTTTGCACTGGAGCTATGATGCTAATGTTGCTAACAGGTAACAAATAGATTAGCTAAATCACACGTTCGCCTCATAGGACAGTGTTTTTCTCAAAAACGTCAACGTTATACATTAAAATACCAGAATAAGTCTGTGGTAAAGGAGACACTTATAAGATTCAATAAATCAAGTGAACTATATTATTATTATTATTATTATTATTATTATGCCTCTACCAGAGTCTAATGCTAACTTTGCGCTGAGGAAGAAATAAGCTAGCTAATCAGCCGATAGCTAGCTAGCTAAATAAGCCAGCTAGTGATGCTACTAATTTAACTAGCTAGCCATGAAGTCTTTTACGCACACAATGTAGAGCCAGAGGGAAAGTGCATACAAGACAAAACTGTCCAGAATATCAACGTTTACCTCAGGTATGTTGGTAAAAAGTCTCCAAACAACTAAAATTACACTGACTGATTCAGCATTTAGTGATTCAGCTTCAAAATGGAGCGCCGTCTGTTTTTAGCTGTGTATTGTTGAACTTTTTTTTTTTTTTTTTTTTTTTTTTTTTTTTAAAAAAAAGAAAAATAACAGTGTCATACAGTGTCAGAAATAAGTCTGTTTGGGATACTAAACAACTCAACACAGTTTGAGGTGAGTGTATCATGCTAAATTTCCCCTGTTAGTTATATTACCCTTGTGGCTCCAGTGCAAAAAATAAAGAAAAACAAACCTCAAACTCCAAACATGTCTTGGCTGATTGTCTTGGCTACATTTGGAATAAGAGGGTCATGATGAAGATTTAATTACTGCTTGAATTACCATATTAACAAAGTAATGCATTTATGGTTAACCATTTAGTAAAGTAATGTAAATAGAACCTGTACAAACACAAGGCTAATGGTTAAAGTAGCTAGCACGTAACTGTCAGGCAGAGGGACAATGGGACCAAGACTAAACAATCAGGAATATGAGATTTTCCCTCAGGTATGCTGGTAAATTACAAAGAAAAGCTTTAATACAATTGAAATGACACTTGCTAACTTGTTAATGTTTGACGTAATGACAAAAAAACAAAAAAAAAAACATCTCTACCTTGACCAGCTCCATCATGTCTTTAACGAATCCATCCACCTCTGGTCCTTCCAGGGCTCCTGTTTTACTCTAACGAGCACACGCACATTTAGTTACGAGAAGGCTGAACCCGGTCAAAGCTGAACCTCAAGCTTACGAACATTTCCTGAATCATACACGCGAACCTACCACATCATAGTGGGCAAAGATTTTCTCGAAATCTCTCGCTCTGTCTTTCTGACTGCAGGCCTGGACGGAGAGCCGCACACGTTAACGACACATCATACATTCTTATTATTTCAGCAGTGAAAATGAAACACGGTTAAAGCGTGGCGTGTCAAAACCTCTGTGGCGCGATTAGATTCATTTTCTGCAGTTTCACTACTTGAGCTACTTACATCCATCTCAAACTTCAGCAGAAAGTTCTCCTTTAAGGACAGAATTCTGGAGACGCAAACGAAGAAGTCATTAACCAATGCACTCTAAGCATACACACGCAAAATTAAAATAAATAAATAAATAAATAAATCCTGTAATAAATTTCCAAATATACAGAAATATAGCTTATTAATATGAATACCTGGCCAGATCATTTAAATCCAGGTGGCCATCTTGGTTTTTGTCAAACATCTTCATCTGGGGAAGAAGAAAAGAGGCACAAAAAGAGGCTCACATATAGCTATTTATTTAGAGTAAGGAGAATATGTTTTTAAAAAACCTGATTAACTAAGTAAACTAATGAACCTAAACTACATGTATTAAAAATAACCTAATGAAACATCAGTGCATGTCGAAAATAACGAATGACACATTTATCCATTTGTAGTTACAGTTACTGTTATCAGCCAGCAGCTATTAAAAAGTCGTTCTCTCACTTTCTCTTGAAGTTAATAAGACCAAAAAAAAAATAAATAAAAAAATCCAGCTTATCACGTTACCAAGAATCATCCTCTGTCTGACTTTCATGTGATGGAAAAATGTAAAATCTCTGACTGTTACAAAACTCTGACACTGGAGACTCCTTCCACATCTCCTTACAGAAAACCACACCGTATCAACGATTATACATTTATCTTGGTTAAATAACAGCACATTCTTTTTTTTTTTTTTTTTTGTTACTAATCAGATTCGAGAACGATGGAGTCATGACCGTACGATGGTGTTGGTGTACAGCTCCAGTTTCTCCGGCGTGATGCTCTTGTTGTGCTGCTCGAACAGGTCTTCAAGGAAGCTCTAGAGACGAGGCACAGAGGAGAAAACAGAGCTCATACAGCTGTACTGTAGTCTCACATCACCTCAAATACATCACTATGGGTGGTGTAGT
This sequence comes from Cranoglanis bouderius, assembly GCA_023630585.1. Classification (NCBI taxonomy): domain Eukaryota; kingdom Metazoa; phylum Chordata; class Actinopteri; order Siluriformes; family Cranoglanididae; genus Cranoglanis; species Cranoglanis bouderius. The sequence continues at coordinate 18,955,900 of CM042545.1, read as the reverse complement.
CAAGGACACGTCCAGGAAAAATTCCATGGAAAAACTTAGGCGGTCAAACATATAAAAAATAAATAAATAAATAAATGTTTACAGGTGCATCTCAAAAAAGTAGAATATCGTGGAAAAGTTCTTTTTTTCCCGTAATTTAATTCAAAAAGTGGATATTCATATTCATATTCATAAATTCATATTTAATATTAGAATAAATATTCACAGTATGTGGAAATGACGAGTATCCCAAAGGTACCCGGATGGTCTACTACTGCATTTCCGGTAGATTCTTGAAGTGTTGATCCGTGGACACTTTCAGTCAATATTACCCACAACTCCATGCGCTAGGGCGGGAGGAGGAGTTTTGTGATGGTTTTCTTCGCCGAATTCAACCAATATGGTGGACAAGCGTGACGTCGGTGATGCGTCTTCGTTATTTAAGTATAAGAACTTAAATGTTAAGCACTAACCAAATTTTTAAAAATTTTTTTTATTTTCGTTTAAGATTAATGGTTGGATGTTTTGTGTAAAAAGAGTACCATGTTTATCTCGTAGGGTCAGATGAAGAGACCGAGCGCCTAATAAAATGGCGTGTTGCAAATGACTCCCTTTTCACTGGCAAAAGAAATACTGCCCTTGAAGGATTTGAGTGAGTAGCGATCACTCAAAAGTATGTACTTTTTCTTCACAAAAAGAGTAAATGCTTTTAATGCGTAGTATAAGCAGGTGAATTGGGATGCGGTAATGGTGATAATAACCTGTGTGAACTCGATTTTGAAATTAAAAATTTTTAACGAATGTTAAAACAGGCTAAGAAAGGTTGATACTGGTGTTAGCAAGTACAGTTATCATCAACACTAGCTAGCTGACTTTATGTAGGTAACATTCTCTGGCTAAGTCTTTTTATTCACGTCTACTCTTCTTTTACACTTTTAATATTCTGTTCAGCGGCGTATTTGGACCGTTACTTTACATTACTAGTTACATCAGTAGATAGCTACATGTATTTCGAGTTCTCTTTATTTGTATATCTTTATATGTTGATCTTAATTATTCTAATATATATTTTTTACTTTCATACTTTAATCTTTCACTTAGAAAAGTTTTATTTCTTAATGTCAGCTACGTAAATCTAGCATAATTGGTCTGAAGACTAGCCACAGCCCTAATTAGTACATTTTTTGACTAAAAGACCGTTACCAGGGTTCGTGTAACTTGTATGAAGAAGTATACTGTTTCTCCTTTATTGTCGCAGAGTAACAGTGTGGAATATAACCCTGAGTATACGGGGAAGCAGGCTGGACTACGTTACTGATTACTGCAGCAAGTCTATGGAGGTTAGAAGCTGACAAACGTACAGTGTGTGGATATGAATTTAGTATATTTGAATTACAGACACGTCACGTTAAACGTCACATTCAAAAACCTATCATTCAAAATAACTGGCTATGGGTTAAAAAATAAGAACTCTAAATACAAATCCCAAAAATTCACATGACAAAAATGTAAATTTATGCAAATTGGGCCAAAGGTTAAGCATCCAGGAAAAATTTTTCATCAAACAAAAACGTAACCTGTAATTTTGAATGTTTTTAAAACATAAAATAGGCAAAAATGTACAAACATATTAAATACACAGCAGAATTGTTTTAATATGATGTGTATATACTTCAAATATGTAAAATTCATATTCTAATACTTTTATAAGCTTCCAAGTTCCATATATTATAATCAATCTCGAAGTTATATGGTACCTTCAGTTCCACTGCTGATATGAATCCACTGCTGTCAGCATCGTAGCGTCTCCAGATCTACAGAGAGATAAAATGGCTCACAGTTAAGACCCATTAGCGAAAACAGTCACTCTTAGTTAGCGCTTGATAGAAGGCGGACAAGTTAGAAATGTCTTCTTGTCATCGTGACTCGCCCCTCCCAAGTTCTACGCTGGTTACGCTAAGCTATTACAACTTATTGCGTTATTACAAAGGGTGAGACGTCAAATTAGGGGAAGTTTTATGCTAAATGTGGGAAAGGAGACATCTGTTTACACACATTAGGGAATTGACGGTATAATAAAATGGTGTTATTCATTCGTCTTTACAAATATTGTTTGCTAATACTGTACTTAATGCTAACAACTAGCTTGTAATAGACTAGCTCCTTTTTTCTCAGGTACACGTAACACTGAAACATGACACTTCAGTATCTGAATTGAGATTTTCATTTAAAAAAAAATCACAATATCTTCAGGCAACCATGCCAAAAGAATATATCAAAATGACCTTTTTTCCCCCCCATCATTAACATTAGCTAAGTATTTAGCAAGCTGTTTTTTCTGGCTAAAATTTTCTTGTTACCATGTTGCAAGCACTAATAGTTAAGCATATCAGATTGGATAGGTTTAAGTCGTTAAGCCTGATTTGAAAAACTCACATAGTTACAGAGTCCATACATTATGTGCCCTAATTTGTTCTAATACTCATGCGTATTTTACGGCTTAAGTTATTTTCAAAGTTATTTATAAAAAAAAAAAAAAAAGAAAAAGAAAAAAAGTTACGTTTAAAAAGTAATGCTGGTTCTGGAGTCCACTTGAACAACATGTATTTATTAATAATTATTATAATATAAAAGATAAAGAACATCAGATCTTTATTGGTTCTTTACAAACCCTTTATTGGATTTGAAAATCGTAATGAGTACGTACTGGATTTAAGTAAGAGCCGAGAGCAGAAAATCATACTAAAATGTCTAAGTCTTGAGATATTAAGGAAACAGGATTAGGGGGGGAAGAAAAACACCAACAGATTAATCTAGTCTGACCCTCATGAACTCCACACTGTTGTCCAGCGGTGTTTCCCTGCGGAACAGCAGCAGGAAGTTCTCCTCCTCCGGCAGGACGATGCTGGCCACCTGTAGGTGTGTTTGTGTGCATGCGTTAAATAAAAAGAGATTGCATACAGAGCGTTTAATTCTGTGTAAAAAAAAAATAAAATAAAAATCTCACCTGATGGATTTGCAGACGGCCATCTGCGCTCGTGTCTCTGAGTCGCTGCAGTCTGTCCTCTATCGGCTTGTCCTTTTAACAATAAAACTCATTTTAATTTGGTGAAGCAGATTAAAAAAGGCGCGGTGCCTTATACATAGAACTGAATGACAGTTTATCAACATGAAGCCTTTTAAGTGTTCAGTTACTCACTGTAGCCCATGGGTTAATGTACACAGTTTATCAGCCCCACTCTACACACATTAATGTACATAAACCACCAGAGGACCATTACTGAGAACACTGTGTGGAAAAATATATTTTTTAAAGGTTAATTACTGTCAGTTAAGTTGGCAGAAACATACTGTAAAATTATAAAACTGTACTTACAGCAAAATAAGCTGTCATTTCACAGCTCAAGAATTCCACAACTACCATAATACTGTAAAAACAGTAGCATTTAAATTATACTGAATAATAAAACTAAAAAGAAACTACTACTTAGTAGTACTACTATTACTACTAATAATAATTATAATAAAGAATACTTTTCATACACCTGGTAGTTCAAATTGCTGTATCAAGCGGTTAAAAAAAAAATCAAATGCTAACGGAGTCAAATTCAGCAACAGAAAAGCGTTGTCCTCGATCATCCAGAGATCGCGAGTTCGAATCCGGACGATGCCACGGCCGTCCATGGCCGAGAGTCCAACAGAGCAAAACTGGCCGTGCTGTCTGGGTGGGAGGGGCATACTCTCTCTCTCCCCTGGCAATCATAATGACACTAACCAATCATCAGTTTCCGTGAGCTCATGTATGTGGAAGAGGGCGGATAGCTCTTTCCTCAGAGTGTGTTACGTGTGTCACTTATCATATGATAAGTGAGAGCTGGCTGGTGGGTAATTAGGGTGGGGAGGGGGTTTGATTGGGAGTAAAATGCGCAAAGATAAAATACAAGGTGAAGTGAAAAAATAAATACACAAAGTGAGCATAAGGAGATAAAAATACACAGTTGTAGAATAAAATGAAATATAAACACCAAAAAAAACTGTTAAGTAAATGGCAAGTTTTCAGATATTTAGTATCTGTATTACAGTAGTATTACTTATAACTATAAATTCAGTTTATCTTACTGTGATCATCTTTACAGTAATACGTACAAAAATAATGAATCACATATTAATCTGGGTTGTAAGAATATAATATATATGTATGTGTCTATATTTATAGTACATACATACACAAAATATTATATTTAATATATTTTATTTCTCATTCTTTTTCTAATTTAATACCACAAACATCATTACAAATTATATTACTGACAACAACTTGAGTGAAAAGTAGAATCACTGAAATATTTACATGAATTTAAAGCTTTCTTAGTATTTGGTGCGTCCTCTTTTTTGACAGTGTGCGCTCGAGCTGACGTGGACTCCACAAGTTTGTGCAAAACCTTATGATCCATTTTAGATCAAATCCATGATCTAACTTGTCTGAACACGTGCTTCAATAGAAGAGATTAGACATGAGGAAAATCTGACCTTTTGTACAAAGCAGTTAACGTGGTCAGTATCACACATAGCACATAGTGCAGAATCTTAAATATTACTTACTGTACTTAATAATACTTAATAATGTATACATAATAATCTCTGTTTGAAATATTTCAAAATACTAAAACCTTCAAGTTATTTCCAATTTTAAATGGAAACCTTTGGCCCCCACTATATATATATATATATATATATATATATATATATATATATATATATATATATATATATATATATATATATATATATATATATATATATATATAAAATAAACTGCGAAGAGGTAACAGTGACACCACTGTCCCCCAGGCTGCATCACACCACTCCATTGTTGATATTTTTCTATAACAACCCACCAACACACGGATAGCCATTCCATTGTGTGATGCACTCGTACCATCACCGCACACACTCATCTCAGATCACCTAAATAATACCAGCTCAGGGATGGTCCTGTTGATGGACGGGGTAGAGCTCTGACAAGCTGTACATAATAAAGGATATAATTGTTCACCTACTGCGACCTACACGGTGGGTTTACCTGAGAAAATCCAATTTGAGTATGGATAAATAATCTTGAAGCAGATATAAAAGAATAACACACACGAGCACACATAAAAACAAGCGCACGGCCCACGCAGTGAAAACACACCATTGTTGGCATACATGCAATTTTAATGGTGATTCCAACGAATATACTCAAACATCACTGGCGACAGATGGACAACAAAAAAAGGATAACAGCAACAAGTGCGTTTTGGAAACACTGTTTAGAATTTTCTGTATTAAACACAGAAATAAGCGACTAGTTGACCAATTTACTGTAACATATTCTCTCCAGAAGCATACTCAGCTATATTACACGTATAGAAACAAATAACTGGCTTACTGTCATCCCTAATTTCTTCACAATGTGCCGGAAAAACTCGTCCACGTGTTTTCCCTCAATGTAGCCATGATCTGCCGTGATAAAAACACACCGTTTTTACGCTTCTCCACACACAGTACATTTCATCATCCTGACCCAGAGCATGATGATATGAGGTTTGGAGACTTGGCTTACCGTTTGGATCGAACAAACCCCACACGTGAAGAAAAGCAGCAGCACTGTCCATTGTGCCGAGAGAGTGAGAGAGCGGAGTGGTGTAGAGAAAGTGGTGAGAAACAGGTGAGCTCCGACAGGTGACTGAGTGCGCTTCTAGTCCGCTCGGACCAAATGAGTGGACTCCCGGGAGTGCCCTATTTCAGTGGCTCTAAGTCCACCTCCGCTCTCCGAGGGAGGGAGGGAGCGACTGCTCATCAATTATCTCACCCACACATAATGAGGCTGATCCGAGACAATCACTGGGGACGCCAGTATACGGGCACGTGGGTATTACTGGGAAGACGGTCAGGATGCTAGATGGAATGAATGAGATGCAGCTGCAGAAAGAACACGGATCAAGTGTGTTTGGTATTAAGCCAGGATTTGCAACAAACTAAAGGAAAACAAATATATGTATTTATTTTATACAGTTGTAATTGTTACTTTTATTTAAATGAGCTCTGCTGAAGTTCCCAAGTGGCGAAGGATGGCATACTCTTTCTCCCCTGTCAATCACAGCAAAACTAGCTAATCATGGGCAACTGTGAGCTCATGTATGAGGAAGAGTATGGATAGTGCTCTCCTCCGAGCGTGTTACGCTGCCCTGCGATGAAGCATAAGCAAGCATGCAGTTGCTTCGGAGGAAGCAAGTGTTAACCTTCATCCTCCCTGCTGGTCTAAGTAAACTCTATACTGTATGTCCAGGGTGTCCCCCACCTTGTGCCCCGATTTCCCCGAGATGGGCTCCAGGCTCCATGCAACCCTGTGTAGGATAAGCGGTATGGAAAATGGATAGATGGATGGATTCACCTTCAGTAAGCAGTTTTATCCTGTTCATGGTCGCAGTGGATCCGAAGCTTGTCCTGGGAACACTGGGCGTGGGAGTTCCCTGAGATGGGAATATGACCTGAATATGCCGTTCACACACTCATTCACGGCTAGGTGCAATTTAGAATCGCAAATCCACTGACCGCTAGAAGTGCTCTTGCTGAAATACACTGCTCTATCCACACCTAGACCACATCTAATCCCCTGGTCTAGGCTGACGTACATACAGTACTACATACAGCTAAATCTCATACTACATACAGTACGGCTAGGCAAGAAATATTGCACACAAAAAACAAAACCCAACATATGACATTCCAAATACTTGAAGACAAAGTAGCTTCAGGATACACAAAATGTATCACAATGTATAATTTTGCTGAGGTTTTGCCAACAAGTGCCAAAATGCCACTATACATTATTATTATTATATTATTTTTGAAACATGTAAATATCTTATGTAGCTTCTGAAGGCCAGTACTAAATGAAAAAAAAAAAAAAGATCTTTAAACAAAATAATAATTTACACCGATCATCCTGTGCAAAAGTTTACATCCCCCCGGCTCTTAATGTATCGTGTCGCCTTCTTGAGCATCGGTGAATGTTTGCACCTTTTGTAATAGCTGTGTACGAGTCTCTCAGTTGTCCTCAGTGTGAAAAGATGGATCTCAACATCATATAGTCACTGAAAAAGGTCAAATATGCAGAAGATGCAGGAAAAGCAAAGGACCTGGAGGATTTTTCTGAAGAACAGTGGGCAGTTTAACTGCTCAGGACAAACAAGGGACTCATGAACAACTATCATAAAACATAAAAACAGTCATTGTTCATCCAGGTAACGACACACAGTATTAAGAATCGAGCATATGTCAACTTTGCAACTGGTTCATTTGTGTAAATTCAGTTATTATTGTGTCTTGTGGACTATAGGTAGACATCTGTTATGTGAAATAGCTTATTCAGGGCAGCACTAAATAAAAAACTAAATGCAACTCCCTCTTATTATTTTTTTGCATACTTCAACGGGGTATGTGAATTTATTACCTCAACTGTATTAGGTTCAGAGATGGTTGTCCAGCATTTATAAAAATGAAAGTATCAGCCCAGTTTTTTTTTATTTTTATTTTTATTTTTTTTACAGTGTGTATCAAAGGGACAAAGTGTAACACTCGTGTAATGATGATGTTTAGAAAAGTGTATCAGAAAAGTGTACCGATATTATAGAACAATACTGATATCACATCATATCCCCATATCCCCATCATGTACAGCATCTGTTAAAGAATAGTCCAGAATATATATATATTTTTTTAAATTGGTACAAATATACAAATAGTCATATTTATAGACACATTAAAAAAAAATAACCAGAAACAAAAATGATCTCTAAAAACAATATATCAAAATATATTCCCTTTTTAAAGAACATGTATGTATTACGTATAATCCATCACCGCAGAGTAACAAATAAAATATAATATACCGTTAGAAAAGGTAAACAATGAAATCAATGAAACAATATAATATAATGAATATAAAAGATCTAGTTTAAATGTATATATATATATATATATATATATATATATATATATATATATATATATATATATATATATATATATATATATATATCAATCACAGCATGAATGTCTTTGAGTTTGAGGGGAAAACATACATTTAAGCTTAGTTTCATTGCATAGTCATGCTTGAATGTTGTTTCTTTTGTGTGTTTACGGTGTTTTACAATCCCTTGGATTAGATTCAAACCTGCAATCTCTTCACGATACACCATGCACCATGTGGAGGTTTCATAAAGTGTCACTAGATTTCACTAGATTTAAGAGTTTGTGTTATATATTTACATTTATACATGACTTTGTTTTTGCTGTTTCTGCCGTTTATTTATTTATTTTTTGTAATTTCCCCCCATTTTCTTCCCAATTTGATCTTCCCAATTCACAACTACCGGCACCATGCTTCCTCTGAGACACTGAAGCCTGCTGCTCATGCTGCTTCACAGGCCAGCGTAACACGCTCAGAGGGAAGTGCTATCTGCCCTCTTCCACATACATGAGCTCACAGACACCCTTGATTGTCTAGCGTCACTGTGATTGAGAGGGGAGAGACAGTATGTCCCTCCTACCAAAAGAGCATGGCCAATTTAGCTCTCTTGGTTCCTGGCCATCGCTGGGATTCAAACCTGCGACCTCCTGACGATACGGCAAATAATGTTCTGATATAATTTGACATATCGTTGTATCATTAAATCCCTGGCTAAAACTATTGTTTAATATTTGTCTACATATTATCATGTCGGACAATATTATAATATATTAAATTTAGAACTGCTATCAGTGAAAAGATATTCATATAAGTTGGGCTCTAAATGTACTGTCCACATGGCCAGCCATGTGACAAGCAGTAGGCTGTCGATGTAATGTATAGATGAAATGCTAATGTTACTGAATAAATCATTTCACCTGTTTCGCAACAGACTGTGTGAGGAAGTCAACAATGGCAAGAAAAAAAAAAACAGTGAAAGAAAAATAAAAAAAATGACTATAATAATGTTACAGTCACTCATGTGACAGTTATAAAAAGCACTGCTCATTATGCACAAGGAGATTTCAGCTCATCCGAAAAGTTTGCACATCTGTGTTGTTGCTGGAGGACGGCTCATAATTACAGCAGGCCGAGGAGCTTGTCTAATCCTGATTATTAGCAGATCAATGACAACCAGCCTGCCACCACGCCTTTCTATCTTTAGTCACTTTGTAATAATGGTCAGTTGTTGTTTTTTTTTCTGTTTGTTTGTTTGTTGTTGTTTTTTTATTTGAGGAAAGGTCTGGTTAGTTTGGTCTACATTTCTTTTCTGGTTGGTTTGGTGTTTGGTCTACACTTGTCCTTTTTGGTTTGGTGTTTATTATATTTTACAGTGTCACTCTCGTTGGTCTGGTGATAATTTTAAAGTGTAGTCATAATTTGTTTGGTGTTTATTCAGTACTGATGTTCTGGTTGGATTGATGTTTATTCTAACAACCTCCTGTTGGTTTGGTGTAGTCCTGATTTCTTTGGTGTTTATGTGGTCCTGGTTGGTTTGGGGTTTATTCTACATTTCTCTCCTGTTGGTTTGGTGTTTGGTGTACACTGTTGTCCTTTTTGTTTTGGTGTTTATTCTATAGTGTAGTCCTAATTTCTTTGCTGTTTATGTGGTCCTAGTTTGTTTGGTGTTTATTCTAAACTGTTGTTGTTTTTTTTTGTTTTATTTTATCATACATTGTGGTCCCGTTGATTTGGTGTTTATACTACAGTTATGTCCTGCTTGGTTTGGTGTTTGGTGTTTGGTGTACACCGTTGCCCTTTTTGGGTATATTATATTTTACACTGTCACTCTGGTTGGTCTGGTGAAAATGTTAAAGTGTAGTAGTAATTCGTTTGGCTTTTATTTCATACTGCTGTTATGGTTGGACTGTTATTTATTCTACACTGTCATCCTAGTTACTTTGGTGTTTATTCTACTTTCTTGTCCTCTTTAGTTTGGTATTTATTCTGCAGTGTTGTAATTTTTGGTTTGGTGTTTGTTCTACACTGTGGTCCTTTGTGGTTTGGTGTTTATTTTACATTTCTATCCTGGTTTGGTGTTTATTCTACACTGCCCTCCTAGTTACTTTGGTGTTTGTTCTACACTATTGTTCTCTTTGGTTTGGTGTTTGTTCTACACTATTGTTCTCTTTGGTTTGGTGTTTTTTCTGTATTCCTGTCCTAGTTTGTTTGACGCTCTTTCTTGTCCTGATTATATGGGTGATTTTCCTACATTTTGGATTGTTTTTGGTGTTTATGGTACAGTTTTGTCCTTTTTTGCTTTGGATTTTATTCTACACTGCCATTGGTGTTTGGTCTAAACTGTTGCCCTGTTCAGTTTTGTGTTTAATTTAAGCTGTTGCCCTGTTGTCCACCATCATCTTGCTTGGTTTGGTGTTTAATCTCAACTGCTATCCTGGTTAGTTTAATGTTTACTTATCTCTGTTGTCCTCTTCGGTATGGTGTTTATTCTACACGCTCGCCCTGTTTTGCTGATTTATTATCGCCTTTGTTGATTTGGTGCTTATTCTAAACTGCCACCAGTGATGATTGTACGGTGTTTAATTCTAAACTGGCATCCTGGGTGGTTTGGTGTTTATTATACACTAATGTTCTGGGCTGAGTTTCCCAAAAGCATTGCAAAATTCAGATCATCATAACTGGGAGAGAAAGTATTCGATGTGATGCTCGCTCTAGAGATCGCATTTTACGGCGATCTTTCTGCTGCGGTGCTTTTGGGAAACTTGACCCTGGTTGGTTTGGCTTTTATTCCACACTCTCATCCTCGCTGGTTGAGAGATCCCCTTGTGTTGGGTCTGTGTGCTGAAGTGCAGTAGAAGACTGTTGTTGCGTGTTGGTGCTGCTGGTATCCGGAGTTTCGGGAGATGAAGTAGGGTCTGTGGGAGTCAGAAGGTCAACTACAAACAGAACACACACACACACATTAAGTACCAGTTCTGTGCCAATAAGAATCAACTTACTGATCTTCATTATATATCAATAAAGAGTCTAAATTATTTTATGAAATTGAATGAAATTGTAATTAAATGTTAACATTTGCTAACTTGTTATATAATAGTTGTTTTACTTGTTGATTTAGTGGTAATTTGTTTAAAGATAAAGACCTAACTTTGACTTGAATGCATTGAAGACTGCATTATCTTCACTATTAAAATTGTATTTTTTATATACTGTACTGTGCAAAAGTTTCAGGCACCCTATTTACTTTAGTACAAACTTTGTTATAGATTTTTTATTTTATGACTTCTACATTATCAAGTCAGTACAAAAGACATTTTAGATTCCCAAACATTTGTTTTATAGCACAAAATTAAATGTTACAGAAAAGTAATGTCATTAAATGTCATTAAAGAAAGCAGCATGTTACGTAAGAGACACTTTTCAGACAGTAAACACAATGAAGGCTGCTGGGTTTCGCTGCAAAAATATGAAGCAAGTGCGAAAGTCAAAGTCTCCAGAAGAACTGTGGCTGGTTCTGCAAGATGCTCAATAAAACTTACCAGCTCATTTCCTTATAAAACTGCACTAATTGTACCGGAGACTACTATTTTTATTTAAATTTTTATTTTTTTTGACACAGCAATCAGCTGATCTAGTTGGTCTGTTTTGGGGATTCACAGATACTATAATAATATACACTCTAACATTCCTCTAAAGATATAAATACCACAATCCACAGCTAATAGAATGGGATCATAAGATAAATATCTCAGTATAATAAAGCTGAATATGATTGGTCAGACCTTGTGCAGGCAGGGACACGGTGCGCTGTCGATCATCTTTCTCTTCAGCAGCACTGGTGGAACTGGAGGAGTGAAGGGAGGCGCAGCGTTGTCCTGCTGCTGCAGTGTGTGTTGGCTGTGTGTATGATTCTGGATCAAACACACTGCCCTCTGCTGCAGGATCCAGCACTGAGACAGCAACAACATCACAACTGACACATCTCACACACACACACACATACACACACACAAAAAAAAAAAACCCCACCAACATTCGCACACAGGCTTAACCAATTACATTTATGCCACGTTTTGTAATCATTCAGGAACCCAAAAGTAAAGATTGCCTTTCAGAGACAAGATGAGCAACCTCTCAGTTATTTATGGTTTGTCTTGCGTATGTTAACTAAAACACTTTCACTGTGTTCAAATAAAGTTTTCAACAAACACTTGGTGACTTCCCCTCTCCACTCAGGAGTGCATATCCACAACATCTCACAAACGGCCACTTGCAGCACAAAGTAGTGTACTTATAGGAGCGTTTATTTATTTATTTATTTAAAGGGAACTTGTCCTTGTCAATAAGAACAATCTGGATGAAGTGATTTTCTGTGCTCATTTATTCAGTAATTTCCCTTAAACAATGTAAAGTCATACTGACTTGCTAATTACCTGGCTAGCTATAGAACATGCTAACTATCTGTCAATTCTCTGCTGTAGCTTGCGAACTAGACACCTAATAATTTAAATGTTACATAAGACAAACAATCTGACAAACAATTTGAGCATAATCAAATTTCATATTTTAGAATAAATATTTTATCATCCCTATTATGTCCACGACTACCATACTTCCAAATTAGGCCCAAATTTGACCCAATGGTAGCAGCACTTGGCCCAAATTTGGTCAGAATGTTCCTCAGACCCTTCCCAATCAGTGTGCCAAATTTCACAACTTTTTACCAGAAGATTCTATGGGCTGTCATAGACAACCTAGCCAGAAGAAGTAATAGATGAAGAAGAAGAAGAAGAATAGTTGGAATAACAACAGGGTCCCTACACACTTTTGGTGCTTCGCCCCCTAAAAATAATCAGTAAAAATGTAAGAAACCTCTACTAGTGGTGAAACTTTTCTCTATGGACAGGTTTATGGAAGGAGTCTCTAGTGTCAGCGCTTTGTAACAGTCAGAGATAAAGCTGTAACTTTACATTTTCTGCCATAGGAAAGTCGTCAGGATGGAGAAGTTTGCGCTTTGAGTTGCTTATTAACTTCAAGAGGAAGTGAGGGAACGGCTGTTTATAATATATATGCTATAATGTAGGTGACAAAAACTTGTTTTGAGGATGTTGCACAACATTAAGTGTAACATCGAGTGAAAAGAAAATATGACATGCCATGTAATCACTGGCAAACTGTTGTGGTATAAGCGGAATAAAACACTTCAGGATGTTTAGCACTAGAAAAATAATCGCCTTGTTTTATTCCTTACTTATTACTGATAAACTGACAGACAAATGAAGAGAAAAAAAATTGGTGTATTAAAAGTTACCTATAGGAGGTGAGCCAGGAGAGACACATATATGTTCCTCTGTCTCCGTTTTAGATGCCTCCTCCTTCTGGTGTTGAGCCGTTGCAGATTGTTTGGTGGAGGAGACGGCACCGAGGTGACCTGATGCGTCATCTAAGAAGCCAGAAAGCAGAATAATAAGTCACAGGAAGTCTAGCAGACTGGACTCGTGTTGTAATCTTGAAGATGCTTTCATTAGATGAGCTTCATCAGTTCTACTGAATGGTGGGAGAGTGTGAAATGTATATCTCAGCCATGTTAAAATTCAGTATGATCAAATCCCAAATGGTGGATCCTGGAGGTTACAAGTGGTCTAAATCGCAGGTGAAAAGATGTTAGGCCAGTAATGTAAGTGGATGATGAGTACTTTGAATTTGTTGTTCGGCTGAAAATTACCTGTACACAATTTTCCACTTAGCGCAAATATGCTCAATCATTCAAGATATGGTTAGTGTCTGACGTTTGAACTGGAGATACATTTCTTCAAAACGTTTTTAGTTACGCGGTTTGTACAATGCTAAATTGGTAGCTACAGTACATACATACAGTATACATATATTAACCTTACTTGTTAGCTCATTAGACTCGTAGCACTAATGCGAATTAAAAGAAGCAAATTTCAGACATTTGAGACATGATGCATATCTTGTCTGAATAACTATGTTTGGAGAAAGTTTTCCATGCTAGAGTTTTTTCTATGATATATAATAGCTAAACTATGGTACTTTCTGTTAACTTAATAATACTCTGCCACTTCTACTGTTGTTCTTCATGGTAGTAAGTTTTAATCTACAATACTATCATGATTCTCCTTTCGTTATGATGGGTTTTATACTCTTGATCATGACATTACTGTGGTACTTATACTAGGTGTTATATCACCGTTATACCACAGCGCTGCTGAATTCTCGGTTCTGATTGGTCAGAAGGTGTTGATTAATTTTCAAACAGCAGCTCTGACACTAGATCGAGCTGCGAAACATATTACAGGTTTATATCAACGAAATTGTTTTAATATGTTATCGTTTCTGTAGTAACGACTTACACACAGGGACTTGTATGGCGTAATCTAAGGCTAATATTAAACGGATATAAAAATGTGCTGAAAAACCTACAATCATTTATAGAGTAAGTATTCTGTAAGGAGACTTTTATTTAGCATTTATGGAAGGAGTCTCCAGTGTCAGCTCAGTGTCAGTGTTTTATTTCCTTATGAACTTTAAAAGAGAGAAAATGAGACATGTAATAAGTGTAATTATACACTTGTAATTACAAATGTAATTATAAACTTTAAAAAATATGATGTATCGTTCTTTAATAAATAAATAAAAATACACTATTGGCAAATTGCTGTGGTATAAGAGGAATAAAACGCTTTGGGGTGCAGTGTTATTGGAAAATAATTAACTCCATAATTATTTTCCTATATAACCCTATATATAGCCCAGAATGCTTTATTTCTTACAAAGTAAACATGTTATAATTACGGTTTGCAAGCCATTGTATTTACTTGTGCCAGAAAATTATGGGAAACTTTCCAGAGGATTATTTTTCGGTGAATATTACTCTAAATACCAATAACTTTCTCTTCTAGAAGTTGAACTCGTCGTGAAGCCTCTTTAAGATTATACCTCAAATCCGGCAGCTTCACTTACTACAACTAAAATGACCTGGAAAACAGGTTTATATGTTAGTGTTCTGAACTCACTGGCAGATGTGCTGGAGCTGCTCAGGTGCTCCTGGCTCGGGTGGTGCTCTGCGTGGCTGCTCGGGGTGGATTTGGGGTTGCTGGATGGTGGGATGAGTGAGGCTTTGAGGCCGGTGTGTGTGGCTGGAAGGGTGTGTTTGGCTGCAGAAGCAGGAGCTGTCGGTTTCAGGAGATGGGCTGAAGGAGAGGGAGATTTAGATACAGCCTCTGGGTGGTGCGCTTTCTGCGCTGGCTTCTCTACAGCCCCACTGTCGCCGTCAGCTGGTGGGAAAAGGAAATGCAACAACATACTGATTCAGTTGGGTGTAAAAGAAGAACGTGTATTGGAATGTGTTACAAACACACTAACCGTGGTTGGGGTCGGCTTTGTTCGCAGATGAGGAATCACTTGTCTGTTGGATTAAAAAAAAAAAAAAAGACAAAACAAACTTCAAAGAAATAAAATAAACCATGATATGAGACAATAGCGTGAGAAAATGAGTGGCAACACATCAAAATCCAGACTAAACAAAATCAT
This sequence comes from Cranoglanis bouderius, assembly GCA_023630585.1. Classification (NCBI taxonomy): domain Eukaryota; kingdom Metazoa; phylum Chordata; class Actinopteri; order Siluriformes; family Cranoglanididae; genus Cranoglanis; species Cranoglanis bouderius. The sequence goes on along the minus strand of CM042545.1, from coordinate 18,940,350 downwards.
TTTCAAAAGGTCTTAGTGTTGGTTTAACTCACTTTCTCTTTCATCTTCTCCTGTTTTGCCCGCAGCTGCGCCAGGAAGTCGTTCCCCATCACCTGCACCCCTCGGATTCGCCCCCCATGTGGCGCCTCCTTCTTCTTACTCTCCTCCACGTGACCTTTACTCTCAGAGGTCAGGGCCGTATCTACGGGTTCACATGGTTCAACTGTCTCCGGTACCTGAGTCTTGATTAGTTCTTGAGTGTGTTCTGGGATGGGGCTTTTCACTGCAGGCGTTGTGGATCCGACGTTATCGGATTCAGTGGTAGATGGCGTGGTGGCGTTTGTTGGTCCAGAAGTGGGTGTGTGTGGGCTGGTGGGTGGAGACTTCAGGGAGGTGCGTGATTTAATGAGGTTGAAGAAGCCGCTCATGCGAGATTCCCGCTTCTTCTCCCCTTCCTGACCTGCGTCTTTTATGGAGGAACGCCTGAGAGAGAGAGAGGGAGGATTATAGAGAGCTAACTAGCATGAAATAACTTGACATGATTTCTGAGAGAATTTTTTTTTTCTGTCATCTTCTTCAATAACTGTCAGTGTGTCAGGCAGCAAGCTAACTTCATTTCGTCAGACGCAAATCCCTTGAATTTTCATAATCTTCACTGCTAACTCTAGACAGATAGCTAACCTGAACTAACTTCACAGGATTTCAGAAATTGAAAGTAATATTCATTAACAGCCAAAAAGCAGCGCTCAAAGATATGCCCATATGTCCCTCTCAAAGACACACCCAGATGTCTCACTCAAAGACACACCTACGGTATATCTCCTACTCAAAGACACGCCCATATGTCCTGCTTGAAGCCATGCTCACTGGTCTAACTTTTTTATACACTGAATACTAATATGGTTGTTATAAACATCTGAAAAAACAGAAAAAGGACAAAAAAAGGTTTTATGTCTCACTTGGTGCCAATCTTTGTGACTTTTTTAGCAAAGAAATCATCCAGGCCCTCATCCACTTTCCCAACAAACTCCGTCTGCTCCACATCCGCTGCAGGAGTGCTCTAAAAAAGTAGAAACCAAAATAAGAACATGGCACTACTAAAAAGGACCAAAAACAAAGAAGCAAACAGAATATGTGTGTCAGTGAGTGTGTGTGTGTGTGTGTGTGTGTGTGTGTGTGTGTGTGTGTGTGTGTGTGTGTGTGTGTACGGGCTCTGTAACTCTCACAGCTGCTTTTCTCGGTTTGGTGTTGGTCTTCTTCCTGCGTGGGCGGAGTTTAGTCATGTGCTGCAGTTTGGGGCTCTCTGTTTCTGGCAGTTCAATGAAACACACACTCTCGGGCCTCTCTAACTCCGCGTCCACGGGTTCAGGGGGTGGAGGAAGGGGCGGGTCTTCCATGTGGATGGGCACATGCTCCAGTGCTTTATCCAAATCAAACTCCAGCTCTGACGGCCAAACGGACAAAAATAAATGACCAAAAGCCAAACTAAACAGGATAACGCCATGCAAATGAATGATCCACTTGATAGTTTAATGAACCATGAATTTTCAGTAAAATCCCCGGAAGGATTTGAAAGAACAGCGACAGGCGTAAATTAGTAGACAATTTCTTGTGTACAGTTCCACACCCTACCAAAGGCCACGGAGATGGGACGCACCATCCGGAACAGGATGCTCTGCCTCTTGGAAGTTGGAGATAGCTTCATTAAAAAAAAACAAAAAACCCCCGCAAGAAACAAATTAAAAGCTGAGTCAAAAACTGAGTGAAAGTTAAAAGTACTTCCTGTGTTATATGACTAAGTCTTATTCATCCATTGTTTACTTTTTGAAACATTATGAATGCAATTTTTTATGTGAAGATCTATTCTTAAAAGGTAACTGTACCACTCATCGCTGCAGAGAACAGGGAAAGAGAATGTGTGTGTACCCGAAGGTCAGATGAAGCTGGTGGCAGGTTCTCTGGCTCCAGGTGCTCCTCCTCCAGAACCTCAGTCTCCTCTGAATCATGATGGATCAACGGTTGGCCACGCCTACTCAGATGCTCTGCCTACAGATATACACAACAAATACAAGCTGAACCATTTGATCAAGACGATCTGAATTAAAATGTCATCCGATGAAACAAGATTGGTGTTAAAGTGTTCAGTAGTCCCTTAAATACAAATAAATTAATGTTTAATTTTTTAATCCAGTATCTTTCATTCTTTGCACTTTGTGTTTGTGTAATGACACACTCTGACCAACATGACGGCTGCAAAAAATAGTGAGAAAAAAGGTTAAGTGTCTATAATAAGATTCTGCCGGCGGAATGGAAATCGACTTATCGGACATTTTCAATCAGTATAAACAAACGAATCATTTTATCTGTTATAACCCTAACCCTAACCCTAACCCTAGTCTGTTATAAGATTAGTCAGGATACTGTTGGGTTTCTGTGTGTAGAGTATCGCGACTCTGTGTTTAGCTGCTGGTGAGCAGATCGATCGGAAAAAGGCGGAGCGATGGGGTAGGGGGTGTGGTGGGGTGTGGTGGGGTGTGGGGGGGGGGTGAGCCAGGTGCTGGGCAAATAATTCACACCTCTCCACAATAACACTGGTACAGAGATAAAGCCGACAGCACATCTAAAGATTTTTTAGATAGTAAAACACTGTATACAACTGCCACAATAAAATTATAATATTTAAACCTAGTAGGCTAGGTAAAAAAAGAAATACTTGTGAAAAACTGCAAATTCTTAAAACCCTGAGTGTCTAGTTTCATATGAGCCATTAATCACTAGTGTGGAGTGTGGCAGCTCTAATAAATAAAATTGAAACTCCATTTTTTGGCCTCTGGTAAAAAGAGTTAAGTGGAGATTAAGATGGGTATCCAGTGATTATGTCAACTATATAAGAAGGAACTTACTCGTAAATTGCTCGCAGGAGCATTTACACAAGGAATGCTGTATTCATGAAAATCCAGTTAATTTGGAAAAGGGTCTAATTCTCTAATGTGGACCTTGGGTTGATCGGCTTCACATCGAATAACTGGTGATGAGTTACTTCAATTTTATATACAGATTACGCTGTCATACTTATTTATATTACATGCCAATTTTTGTTCTTTTCAGCATTTATTTGTGAGCGTGCGTAAATCAGCTGTGCCGAAACACTTTCTAATTTTATGAGCATGAAGAATATCAGTGTTGCTGAAACGTTTGTGAATCAGAATGACTCAGGATGTTAATACGTCTTGGCGTCTGTACATTTAGGGGATGTTCCGCTGAGTCTGTGGTAAAATAACAAGCAAGGAGACGCTCACGTGAAATTAGGATTTGGATTGCCGAGCGCTGAGTTTAGGGTGAATATATAAACCGCTCACTAGGAATCTGTAATCAGAATGAATTCATTCAGACTGATGAACATCTCTGCATGTAAACACAGCCTGTGTGTGTGTGTGTGTGTGTGTGTGTGTGTGTGTGTGTGTGTGTGTGTGTGTGTGTGTGTGTGTGTGTGTGTGTGTGTGTTTAAAAGTTTGTGAATGTATGTATGTGTATGTACTAACCAGTGTGTGCTGAGAGCGAGAAAGAGACTCTAAGATCTCATCAATGATGCGGTCGGACAGGAACGAGGCCATGCTGAGCTTTACTTCACTGTGACAGACAGACAGACAGACAGATAGACAGACAGACAGACAGACCCAACATTACGATTTTAATATTCACACTTATTCAAACACTCATCAGAATCTGAATCAAGCATTAGAATTTAGTATTAGAATTCAGAATCAAGAATCAGAATCAAAGTCAGAATCAAGAATTAGAATCAGATTCAGAGTTTAGAATCAGAATTAAAAATCAGTATCAGAATTTAGAATTAAGAATCTGGATCAGAATTAAGAATCAGAAGTTAGAATCAGAAGTATTGTGTGTGTGTGTGTGTGTGTGTGTGTGTGTGTGTGTGTGTGTGTGTGTGTGAGATACCTGATCTTGTTGATGATGTCGATGGCAGACTGCTCGAGCAGAGTGTTGGTGATGAAGGTTCGAGGCACGCTCATCTTCCCCTCGCTCACCTGCATCAGAGTCGGCCTCAGGTTCGCTGTGTGCATCACGTGAGGACACACACACTCCGCCGTGTCCACCATGGACACCAACAAACTCTACACACACACACACACACATACAACAGCTGATGGTACTGAACATCACTAGCACTTTGAAATGTTTTTGTGTGTGTGTGTGTTGGAGCTTAGTGCACCTGCAGCTGCTGGTTTATAACGGTGCTGACTTCTCCCGCCATCGACTGCAGTTTGTCCTGGATCGGGGCCACCCACGGGCTCTCGACCGCCTCACACACTCCACCCCCTTCTCCACCTCCTTCTCCGTCTTCACCTCCGTCTTTACCTCTACGCCGTGCCGAGCGCAGCTGATACATACTGGCCAGGAGCTACACAGTGAGACACACTGATCTAACGCTGTGTATAACACACACTCATCATCTTCCACAGCATGAGGAACCACTTGGCTCTTCGTCCTTCCTCCTCATCCCAATTCCCTCCTTTCCGTCCTTCCCATTACCTTTATCCATCCAAGAAACTTTCTTCTATCCTACCTTCATCCCTTATTCATTCCTTCCTATCCGTTTCTTCCTTACTTTCCCTTCCTTATATCATACCTTCTTTCTTTGACTCTTTCAGTATGCTTCCTTCCTTCTCTTTCTTTACTCTCCTCTTCCTTTCTTCTAATTTTTTCTTCTGTTCCTTCTAATTCCTTCCTTCTCTCTACTACCTTCTATCATTACCTTTTTTTTCAACTTCCTTTCCTTCCATCCCTACTTACCCGTATCCTTCCTTCTTTTCCATTTTACTTTCTCCTTCCTTCTCTCATTTTCCTTCTTCCTTTCTTTTACTCTCTCCTTTTTCCTCTAGTCCCTTCTTCATTCTCCCCTTCCCTTCTTCTATTTCTTCCATTCCTTCTTTCTCCACCTTTTTTCATTTCTCATTTCCTTCCCTTTCTTCCTTTTCTTTGCTCCTTCCTTTTATCTTTTCTTCCTGCTTTCTTTCCCTTTCTCCCTTTTCCATCTTCCATTCTCCCCTTCCTTTCTTTCTTTCCTTCTCCTTACTTCTTGCGTGTGTCTGTGTGCGCGCGTGTGTGTGTGTGTGTGTGTGTGTGTGTGTGTGTGTGTGTGTGTGTGAACCTCACTCTTTTCGAGTTGCGGGCGTCCTGGACGAGTCTCTCCGCTGCTTTCATGTCCTCCTGAACCCTCTCTCTCTCACTGAAGCGAAGAGAGTTTAGGTGGTCCTGCACCTTCACACATAGCCTGTCAATCATCTGCACACACACACACACACACACACACACACACACACACACACACACACACACACACACACACACACACACTAATCAGATGACTCTGTCATCAACTGGTTACACATGACGAACCAATCACAGAACGACATGCACACACACACACACACACACACACAATAACCTGTTGTGTAGTGGATGTGACAATGCCTTGCTGTAGTCTATAGGCTTGTTCTTGTAGGTATTTCCTCGTTTCATGGTTCCTCAAGAGATACTGCTCCATCTGAAAACACACACACACACACACACACACATACACAGTGGCTTCTACAGTGGCTAGTGCAAGTATTAAACCATAACTGTGTCTAGTCATTAGTAAGAGAAGCAAAATGATGCTTAACACGATGCTCCCACCACCATGCTTCACTGTGTAGATTCAAGACATATAATTCTAATTAAGTCTATTTCAGTTCCAGGCTGTAACATTACAAAATGTGGAAAAGGTACTCATCCAAGGCCCTGTAGGACACACGTGGATGATACATATCATGATCTATTAATAAGTGCCCTCCTGCCTTTAGGTCATTAACTACTTGACTGATTGACCTCTGACCTTCATGAGAGCGTCCTCGGTTTTCTCAGGGCTGGACTTGAGAGCTTGTGCGGCGTCCATGATGGGCACCGGCATGAAGCGGATAGTGTAGTTCCTGCAGGACGCAGAACAAAGATCACTATCTACCTACTACACACACTCACACACACACACACACACACACACACACACACACACACACACACACACGTGTCAAAGAGACTCACTTCTCCAAAGCAGCTGCTACGTCCTGCAGACCCTGAGCACTGACATTATTCCTGTCCCAAATCACAGTCCTGAAACACAAACCAGTGAAAATTTCATGTACTATTTACAATAACATTACACCAGGCTTTGTTCATCGCATGTGTGTGTGTGTGTGTGTGTGTGTGTGTGTGTGTGTGTGTGTGTGTGTGTGTGAGACCTGAGTTTGGTGTTGATCTGCAGGGCTTTGGCCAGCATTTTAGCCCCCATGTCTCCCATCCCATTGCCGCTGATGTCTAGGCGAATCAGGGAGCTGTTTCCCCCCACAGCGTTCAGCACGATGGACAAATCAGCCTTCAGCTTGGAATCAGCCAGGGACAGAGAGCTGAGTGGCTATACACACGCGCAAACACCAAACACACCCACACCACCACCATCATCATCAGTCTGTCAGGTCCATACACACTCAGAATACACTTTAAATACATCCTAGACTTTATAATGTATACGTTTATATCCTATTTAATTTCCCGAGACGCTTTCTGGATTGACTTGGACTTGTCTCAGTCTCAAGCACTGGTGTCGCTAAATATGGCTAAGTTTGTGTTTGTGTTGTCTTTTCTTTCCACGTGCACAAAGTTTGACAAAAGAAGTCATTCCTTCTTCTAAAATGGTATTAAATGGTTGACTCAGTCACAGTTTCAATTTGGACTCGATCTTGCTTCGGCCTCGAGGCCTTCGTCTTGATCTCGCCTAGTCCTGATCTTGGTCTTGTCTTGGACGTGACAATGGCGGTCTTGACTACAGCCCTAGTACAAACCAGTCAAAGTGTGAAAACTGTCACTGTGGCGGTTCTGTCATGCCTTTTTAATCAACAGAGGAACTGGAAATCTCGCTGAAAAACCTGAGTTAGAGTTAAACACATGACAGACAAGTGTTATTGTGTTATAAAAAGTGCCTCATATGTACAGATATGCAAATAAAGGCAAAGAAACACTACCAAGAGAAAGCTTCGACTCATAGAATCTTGATTTTTTTTTTTTTTATGAGGGTAAAAGTCTGGCCGTGTCTTTCTATTTGTGTTATTCTTTTTCCTGTAAATAAAATATGAGTAATTTATATTTCAGTATAGAAAAATAGTTAAGGCCTTGTATAACAGGTTGCTTTCTATTCTATTCTATTCCATGTTTGCTTCATGTTTTCCTAGTTGGCTGGTGTTTGTTTGAGTCCTGTCTCTGCCCTTTGTCCTGTCATTGGTTCGTTACCTATATGTGTGCACCTATTCCGTGTTTACTGCCGGATGTTGTATGCCCTGCTTGTTTTGGTGCGTCTAAGTAGCTTAGTTTAAGCCTTAGCTTTCAGTGTTCATGTTTCTGGTTTAGACCTTGTGCTTTACACTTTTCACCTTTTTTTTTTTTTTTTTTTTTTAACGTATAATACTAATGTAAACTAGCTTGATGAAATACGAGCAAGATACGCAGTGTGGAATAACTGTGGAATAAGAGTCCAGGCTCATATGAATACTTACAGATTCCTCCTCCTGGATCATAAGAACCAAATTGTTCAGCACCTGCCCCAGATTCCTGCACACAGACACACACAGACACACACACACACACACACACAAACCTTGATCCTGAGACATATGCTGTACATCACATTGTATTTGTGTTATATATGTATAACAGCTGCAGAAACATTGAGTCTCTACAGAAATATAGATGTTCTCCTGATTAAATGCAAAGGAGGTGCGGCTTATATTAGGTAACCAGTTAGACGGCTGATATTGCTTGTCCCACCACGTGCTCAGATTTACGTAAATGGGTTTATCAAGTCTTGTGAAAGCTATGATGTGTCTCATGCAAGCTTAACAGCTTGAGCCATTGCATTTAGTTCTACTTGAGCAGGGTGGGAGTCTTGGACAGAGAACTGTCAATCAAGCATGCTCATTAGAATATTAAACCCCGCCCAATTAGTTCTCAGATGTTCCTGATCAGCTAAATGAGCTTAATCATACGGTATATCCGACATGTTTGTCTTTCAATAGTCTGTTAATGGACTTTTCAATATAACAAGCTTAAATTTGGCATCCAGGGATATTTTTCATATAATACACTATATGCCCTGGGAATGTCAGTGTTAAAGCAATGCATTTTGGGGGATCTGTGTGAGAGGGAGTAATGTGTGACCCCGTGGCTCACACACTGCTAATGCCTCTTACTTGGATTTGATGTTGTTGAAGTTCTTGCCCAGAGACAGCTGTCTGATGGAGCGATTCTTAGCCAGCCACACCAGCAGAGTCGTCAGATCAGAGTCCAAACCTGCACATGGAGCATCAGCATTTAACCTTACTCAACACACTCCTGATTCTTATCGTCTGAGAGAAAAGATGGTAAAACACAGCTGAAAGGAAGGTGTGTGTTGTGTTCTGACCGTTGTCTGAAATATCCAGGCTTGATACGTTGGGGATCTCAGCTATACAGCCTTCCAGAATCTGAGCTCCAGCTGACCGCAGCTACACACACACACACACACACACACACACACACACACACACACACACACACACACACAATGTCAGAATTTTTTATTTTATACATTTATTTTTCATTTATTTTTATTTTATCTTATTTACATACTTCTTTACATATGTACAGTGGTGCTTGAAAGTTTGTGAAGCCTTTAGAATTTTCTATTTATCTGCATAAATATGACCTAAAACATCATCAGATTTTCCTAAAAAGTAGACAAAGATAGCCCAATTAAACAAATGAGACAAAAATATTATACTTGGTCATTTATTTATTGAAGAAAATGATCCAATATTACATAGCTTTGAGTGACAAAAGTATGTGAACCTCTAGTATTAGCAGTTCATTTGAAGGTGAAATTAGAGTCAGGTGTTTTCAATCAATGGCATGGGGATCAATGGGATCAGGTGTGAGTGAGCATCCTGTTTTATTTAAAGAACAGGGATCTATCAAAGTCTGATCTTCACAGCACATGTTTGTGGACGTGTATCATGGCATGAACAAAGGAGATTTCTGAGGACCTCAGAACAAAGAGTTGTTGATGCTCATCAGGCTGGAAAAGGTTACAAAACCATCTCTAAAGGGTTTGGACTCCATCAAGTGTAATAGTCTGCGAGGTCACAAAGGAACCCAGGGTAACTTCTAAGCAACTAAAGGACTCTCTGACATTGGCTAATGTTAATGTTCTTGAGTCCACCATAAAGAGAACACTGAACAACAACAGTGTGCATGGCAGGGTTGTAAGGAGAAAACCACTGCTATCCAAAAAGAACATTGCTGCAATCAAAATAGAACTTTCTGGTTTAAATGAGAAGTGTTAAGTTTGGAGAAAGGAAAACACTGCATTCCAGCATAAGAACCTTATGCCATATGTGAAACATGGTGGTGGTAGTATCGTGGTTGGGCCCTGTTTTGCTGAATCTGGGCCAGGACGGCTTGCCATCATTGATGAAACAATGAATTCTGAAGTATACCAGTGAATTCTAAAGGAAACTGTCAGGACATCTGTTCGTGATCTGAATCTCAAGAGAAAGTGGATCATGCAGCAAGACAACGACCGTAAGCGCACAAGTTTTACCAAATAATGGTTAAAGAAGAATAAAGGTAATGTTTTGGAATGGCCACGTCAAAGTCCTGACCTTAATCCAATAGAAATGTTGTGGAAGGACCTGAAGCAAGCAGTTCATGTGAGGAAACCCACCAACATCCCAGAGTTGAAGCTGTTCTGTATTGAGGAACGGGCAAAGGTCCTCCAAGCCGATGTGCAGGACTGATCAACAGTTACTGGAAACGTTTAGCTGCAGTTATTGCTGCACAAGGGGGTCACACCAGATACTGAAAGCAAAGGTTCACATACTTTTGCCACTCACAATGATCCAATATGTAATGTTGGATCATTTTCCTCAATAAATAAGTGACCAAGTGTAATATTTTTGCCTCATTTGTTTAATTGAGTTCTCTTTATCTACTTTTAGGACTTTTTAGGATCATGGTTTAGGTCACATTTATGCAGAAAGAGTTTCAAGCACCACTGTATCTACCTCCTTACCTACTTATGTACTTACCTACATACCTATTGCATACCTGCATACTTACTTACTTACATACTAACTTATTTATGTACTTACTTACCTACAGTACGTACTACAAACTTACATATTAACATATGTACTTACTCACATAATTATGTACTACATATGTACGTACAAATTTATTTATGTATTTACTCATGTATGTACTTAAATGTATCTACATACGGACGTACTAATCTACTTCCATACCTATGCACATGCTTACTTACATACTACAATCCTGGGCAAATAAAATGGCAAAATATTAAGCTTTTCATGGTCTTAATAACATATAATTGGCCAGAAAATTAGCAGAAATGAACTAAATAGATAAAGTAACTTAGTATTTCCTTTGATTTCTTTAAATGTTTAAGCCTTGGGTAAACTTGCGGACAGCTTTTTAAGTTTATTTATTTTAATTTTTACTTTATTTTAATTTTGAACACCCAGACATGTGTTCGTTTTAATTTTACATCAAACATTTTAATCCTTATCATGATTTTGCGTACAAGAATACTATTTAAGTGAATTTCCCTGTTTCTAGCTTTTCCCGAAACAGTTCGTTGCAGCAAAAGTAAACGAACAAATGGTGGCAAAAGGTCTCAGGAGTGCATTTGTTTAATTCTTGCTAATTTTCTGACCAATGATTTGTTGTTAAGAACATTAAAAGCTTAACATTTTGCCATTTTGGGCTTGACCCATTTTTTTTTTTTGCCCAGGAGTGTACTTACTCACTTACATATATAATTATCTGCTAATCTACTTACGTACTTACCTCCTCAGCCATGTACCTACGTACGTGCTTACTTACTTACTTACTTATTTTAATAACCTTTAATAAACTCAATGCTTATTTTAATAATGACATAGTATCTACAGCTCTGACTGATATCAGTATCACACAATGTAACATCACCACTCTCTGCTATTGTGATTAGGCTTCACTACACGATTAAAATGCAGTGAAGACACTTTAGAGAACCACACAGGAGCGAGAAATGATGATAGTGTGAGTGTGTGCAGAATCAGGACATATTTGGTCGGTTTAAGGTGTTCCAGCTGGCCTCAATAATTTCCTCAGCAGTCACGTGGGGAAATTTGAGGCTGAAATAACTTCCTCAATACAGACTCAGAAAAAAAGGAATGAAAAAAAAAAAGATAGATGTGTGTGTGTGTGTGTGTGTGTGTGTGTGTGTGTGTGTGTGTGTGTGAAGGTCCAGGCTACTGAGTGGTGTGTGTGTGTGTGTGTGTGTGTGTGTGTGTGTGTGTGTGTGTGTGTGTGTATATACCTCACAACTGCTCAGATCCAAAGAGACATCTTTTAGGTTGGGATTACAGGCCAGACCCAGCAACAGAGCTCTGAGACACAGACAGACAGACAGACAGACAGACAGACAGACACACACACACACACACACACACACACACACACACACACACACACACACACACGCACCAAATGAGACTAACCCCCAATAAAAATGATCAGACACACACACATTAGTTAATTATTAACAGATGTATTAAGGTTAGATTAACATTAATATTAGATTAACAGGGATAAATTTAAATCAAATTTTTATATCCGGATTTCTGTAAAGCCGTAAAGATTTTCTGACGTGCTATACAAATAAAATTGAATTTAACTGACTTGAGAGACACCTGACACACTGAAATCGGATATGAAATATGTTATATATCTGAACTCAGATATGAAATATGTTATACTGTATACTGCAGGTTACAGAGATGATTATCAGGAACTGGGCTCTTTTCCTTCCCAAATTTTCTTAAACAAGTTTCACCTCCCACCATGTACACATCCTCAACTGCTGACTGCATGTGATATAGAAAACAAAGGTCAATCTGAGGAGAAGTAAAGACGGGTGACCACACAGAGCTTACAGTGATAAAGATAAATTCTGCTTTATGTGGGTATTGTGTCAGTTCTTTTCACACTAAAAATCTAAATCACAAAAAAACTCGAAGGGTTGAATGGTTGTTGTTAATCATCTTACATTATTTATTTGTTACTTTGTTCGTTTGCTCCTTCCTTCCTTCTTTCAATCCTTCCATCCTTCCCTCCTTAATCTTTCCTTTGTCGTTCTTTTGTTCCTTTGGCCCTTCCTTCAACCCTTCCTTATTTCATTCCTTCGTTCCATCTTTTCTTTGTTCCTTCCATCCTTCCCTGTTTTTTTCCTTCATTCCTACCTTTATTCCTTCCTTCCTTCCTATGTTCCTTTCTTCTTTCCTTCCTCCCTTCATTCCATACTTCCTTCCTTCCCTTCTGCCTTTCTTCAGTCCTTTATTCGTTCCTTCATTTCTTGGATTCTTTCTTCCCTCCTACACCTTCCTTCGTTCCATCTTTCTTTCTTTTGTTCCTTCCTTCATTCCATCCTTTCTTTGTTCCTTCCCGCCTTTCCTTCTTTCCCTTCTTCAATCCATCCTTCATCCCATCCTTCCTATCTTCGTTCCTTCCTTCTATCATTCCTTTGGCCCTTTCTTCACCCCGTCCTTCTTTAGTTCGATCATTCCATCATTTCTTTGTTCCTTCCATCCTTCCCCCCCTTCCTTCTGTTTTTTCCTTCGTTCCTACCTTTGTTCCTTCCTTCCTTCATTCCTACATTCCGTTCTTCCTTCCTTCCTCCACTCAGTCCATACTTCCTTCCTTCCTGCCCTTCTGCCTTCATTCGTTCTTTCATTCCTTGGATTCTTTCTTCCCTTCTACACCTTTCTTCTTTTGTTCCTTCCTTCATTCCTTCCTTTCTTTGTTCCTTCCTGCTTTTCCTGCCTTTCCTCCCTCCTTCCTTCCTACCCTTCCTTCCTTCATTCTTTGTTCCTTCTTACCTTCCTTTGTTCCTTCCTTCCTTTCTTCCAATTCTTGAGACTTCAGGAAATTATCCTAACACTGTGCACTTCACCGTACTCTTTACTGTATTAAGTTGCTCCTGTTTTATGGTATATAAACTATATATAGTTGGGTGTAAAGAGTCTCTTGGGGCAGTGGTTAAGGCGTTAGACTACTGATCGGAAGGTCATAAGTTCAAATCCCAGCGCTGCCACTGTTGGGCCCTTGAGCAAGGCCCTTAACCCTCAATTGCTCAGATGTATAAATTAAATAAAATGTAAGTCGCTCTGGATAAGGGTGTCTGCTAAATGCCATAAATGTAAATGTCTATTGTCCTACAGCATGACCTCTGAGTCTTGATATTTCATCCTGCTACACTGAATGGGAGGATAATAAAAAAACGAATAGCTTTGCGTGACTCACTTGAGGGCCTCTGGAGGCAGTTTGGTGCCGGACAGGATGATGGTGTTGAGGGCCAGGGCGGTGCTGAAGAACTGCTTAAAGGAGGAGGGCAGCTCCTTTCCTTTCCTGCAGGGGGCGCACAAGAGTTAATAACAAAGAAATAATGAACCGCTACGTTGATATTGTTTACGTTTTACTGCAGAAAGCATTGTGTGTGTCTATGTGTGTATTTCTTACTTAATACTCAAGACACTCCTGGACATGTTGAGGACGGAAAGATGCTTCAGAGAGCCTCGGAGTAAAGAAGAGCAGACCTGAACAGTACAGACACGAGGAACAGTACATTTTCAATACAGTCACACATCACTCGTCTAAGGTAGAATCTGTAGTGTGTGTATATATACGGGGTTATACGGTAACCACCAGCTCAGCGGTTTAATTAATTAAATTAACATGTGGAAAGGAGGAAAGTTTAAGCAGAAAAGTTTACTTTCTTTCTTATTCTAGGAAAAAGTCATTACGTACATTAATTAATCAGAACATGTGCAACTTTTCCAGTTTCTACGCCTTAACTAAACCAGACAATTGACATCTCTTTCGTTAAGAGGCCGGTGATTACCGTAAAACCCTTTAAATACGCACAATTCCGTTTCGACTTTGACCACCTTGACCAGAACAGGAGAGCAAACAGTCACTATTTTAATCATTATCATTATATTTGACAGCTGAATGTATGTCCATTTATGGTTTGTGTTTTTCTCTTTTGTCCAAAAAAAGTAAAATTTTTGATTATTTAAGCAAAAAAAGTCGCCTTTTCAGCCATAATAATAAATATAGTGATGCTATCAACATACCTGTCGAATGTTAGCTATGCAGAACGCATGAAATCAAAACATTCTACATTCACGTGACAGAAAGCGAGAGCGCTGGGTCTTTCAAGTGGGAAAAACGAGACGAGAAATTACTACTGTAAGATGGATGAAGAGGGCGGGGCTACCAGGATGTCGGTTAATATTAGAAAGTTCAAAACATATTCATACGGTGACTGGCTCATCTACTGTTTTTCTGCTGGGGGGGGGGATGGAGGATGGGGGCGTACTCTAATTTTTAAATGTGGAAGTGTGTAAACATTGTCAGGTCCGTATCTGTAATTCGTACTACTCTTGTGTTTTAAAATCCCAGCCAGAACTAGACATAAATAAACAGAGCAGCAATGTTTATATGTTTCTTCACTCAGATCATTTAGTGTCCGCTTGTTGTATGAGTTACAGGAGTGTGTGTAAAGGTGCCGTGATGGTCACTGACCAGGTCCAGAGCGCAGTCACAGTTGGAAAGGTCCAGAGTGTGCAGGCTGTTCGGCTGACTCAGGAAGTTCCACAGGTTCTACAGAGACACACACAAACCTGCTGCTTCATAACCCACTGTGTGTATATATATATATACAGTACTGTGCAAAAGTTTTAGGCACATGCAAAGAAATGCTGTAGAGCAAAGATGCCTTCAAAATAATGAAATTCTACATTTATAAATAATAATAAAAATAGTAGTCTCCGGTACAATTAGTGCAGTTTTATAAGGAAATGAGCTGGTAAGTTTTATTGAGCATCTTGCAGAACCAGACACAGTTCTTCTGGACACTTTGACTTTTGCACTCGCTTCTTATTTTTGCAGTGAAACCCACCAGCCTTCATTGTGTTTACTGTCTGAAAAGTGTCTCTTACATAATCTGCTGCTTTCTTTAATGACATTCAAACATTTTTCTGTAACATTTAATTTTGTGCTAGAAAACTAATGTTTGGGAATCTAAAATGTTTTTTTGTACTGACTTAATCATGTAGAAGTCATAAAATAAAAAAAATCTATAACAAAGTTTGTACTACAAAAAACAGGGTGCCTAAAACTTTTGCACAGTACTGTATATATGTATGTATGTATGTGTGTGTACGTGTGTGCGTGTGTGTGTGTGTGTGTGTGTTTGTGCATACAGCCAGATCGTCTCCCCTCAGTGTGTTTCCAGACAGATCAAGGTGTCTGAGTGTGTTCAAGAAGGACGAGTTGGAACACAGAGACTGAGCCAGAATGTTCACACCTAAAACACACACACAAACACACAGAATTAACAAGAACCAATGACATCACACTGTCAAAGTGATAGTGCAAATTTGCATTATTGTGTGTGTGTGTGTGTGTGTGTGTGAGAGAGAGAGAGAGAGAGAGAGAGAGCTGTGCACCTTTAGCTGAGAGGGAGTTTTTCGAAAGATTCAGATGTTTTAGTCCAGATGAAAGTTTTCCCAGTGGAGAACTCAGAGATGCAATACCTGATAAACACACATCATTATCATCATTCATAATAATCAATTATAATAATAATAATGTTTATTGTTGTCATCGCGGTCATCATTAACATTGTCATCGCTGTCGTCATCATCATCATCATTGCCTTCATCATCATCGTCTTCATCACTATTGTCATCATAGTTGTTATCCTAGTCCAGAGGTATTCAAATGTTTTCCCCTCGACCCCCACTTCCTTAGCCCAAGTTTTCTGAGAACTCGTACACCCCCCCACCCCCCCATCCCTAATAAATATAGTTAGCTGATATTATAAACTTATTTAACGATAGTGACGTCAGACACACAGTGACAGATTTTATTTCACATTCACAATGAGCTCTCCAAAAAAATCTCTGTTTACTGACAGAAAGCGAGAGCGCCGTATCAGGGAGAGTTCAAAACACCTGTACAACTGTCAATCATTCCGGATTCACATGTTGATTGGCTCATCTGCTGTTTTTATTAGGGGTGAAAAGAAGGCTGCCCTTTTGGCATATTTTTGCGTCACACTGTTAGAAAGCGAAGCTCCTATGAAAAATGTGTAAACGCTGGCGGGTCCGAAACGTTTATTCAAATATTTATTTTTTGGCATTTCACCCACGTACCCTACACCCCACCTGCAATTCCTTCGCACCTCACTAGGGGGGCACGCCTCACAGTTTGAATACCTCTGTAATAGTCATTGTCCTCACAGTCGTCATCATCATCATCTTCATCATCACAGTCAGTCATCACTGTCATTACCATCGTCATCAACATCATCATCATCATCACTGTCATCAGCAGCAGCACCATCTCAATAAACCTGGATAATTTACTTCTAAATAGAATGTTTACAATCCTAATCTTAATGATGATGTTTTCGAGTGATGTTTCATTCATAAAAACATATATTTAAAAGAAATGTATAAAAAGTAATAAATGGTGAGTGTGACACCTTTGTCCTCCACCGAGTTGTTGGCCAGGTTGAGTGTGTGTAGAGCTGAGTGTGGGTTCTGGCTCAGAGCGCTGGCCAACTTCTGTGCAAAATCACTATAAAAACAAACAAACAATCAAACAAACGCTGTATATCTGTATATATGCACATGCTGAATACATTGTATATAGTGAAAATAGCCACACTTTCTGGATATTTCTCATTATAAAATTACGATAAAACAAATATACAATTATTAAACTTGTTAGACATTTTTTCTATTCTTGAAAAATTATCTGCCAACAGAACACAATTCCAAGCTAAAAATGAGTAATCATATTATTTTATTTGATCATTTTTAATTTTATTTTAATTTGTGAATATATTAAATGTTTTTACTTGTGTGTACGTGTGTGTGTTTTTTTCTTACGCTTTGAGTCCTGTGTTTTCCAGAGCCAGCTCCTCTAACCTGCTAGAACGAGCCACAACTCTCAAGATCTGATCACATAAATCTGTAGACTAAACACACACACACACACACACACACACACACACACACACACACACACACACACACACACACACATTAGTTCACATTAGTACAAAGATGTAATACAGTTTCCACAAGGCAGACAGTGAGAGGAGACGCACCAGTTTGTAATCCTTGAGTGAGAGTTTAGTGAACCACTGGTTGTACTCCAGTACTGCCACGATGGCCATCAGGTCCCTGAGCATGACACAGAACAAACCACAACCTTCATCATCATCATCATCATCATCATTATAACCATCTTCTTCACTATAATTACTATATTTCATCATCTTCATCAGCTGAGATTCTGAATGATGGTTTTATGCTGTATAGACATACTTCGGACCAGCACATGCACGCACACACACACACACACACACACACACACACACACACACACACACCTGGTCTCCAAGTGGATAAAGTCCTGTAGGTTGAGCTCTTTTGTGTCTTGGGTGAGGTAGATAGTGTCTACATCCTGGAGACAGAGAAACAGGGATGAAACCCGGAAAAGGAGAGAGAGAGAGAGAGAGAGAGAGAGAGAGAGAGAGAGAGAGAGAGAGAGAGAGAGAGAGAGAGAGAGAGAGAAGGATGTACATACCCACTGCACCTCTGCTCTGTAAGGCAGCCCCATTTGATCACACACACACCAGTACATACGAGAGAAAGCACCTTTGACAGAGAGAGAGAGAGAGAGAGAGAGAGAGAGAGAGAGAGATAATATTAGAATGTGTGTGTGCATGAGAAGGCGCGTGCGAGTATGTGTGAGTCTGTATGTATGTGTGTGTGTATGTGTGTGTGTGTGTGTGTGTGTGTGTGTGTGTGTGTGTGTGTGTGTGTGTGTGTGTGTATGTATGTGTGTGTGTGTGTGTGTATGCGTAGGTGTTTGCGAGTATGTGTGTATGTGTATGTGTGTGTGTGTGTGTGTGTGTGTGTGTGTATGAGTAGGTGTGTGCATGTGTGTACGTGTGTGTGTTTGTGTACCACAGGGTCCAGTATCAGGGGGAGGATTATTTTCCCAGAATGCCTGTAGATTGGTCGTCCTCTCAGCGGGCTTCAGAGATAACTTCTTCATCACTCTCCTAACAAACACACACACACACACACACACACACACACACACAGGAGTTAACAAATGAAGATGGAGAGAGAGGGAGAGAGACAGACAGACAGAGGAGCAGGCAGACAGACAGACAGAGAGAGAAGCAGACAGACAGACAGGCCAACAGACAAACAGATAAACAGGCAGACAGACAGACAGACAGGTGTACGTACAGTGGGTTGAGTCCGGGGCAGTGCTCCTGTATGCTGACTCCTATCTGAGCGATGACTTCATCAGCCTCCTCATTAGACCTGAGCTTCACACACAGCTGTCCTTTATCATAGTCCACCACCAACTACACACACACACACACACACACACACACACACACACATCAACATGCACAGCCCTTGGTTTTTTCCAACACACAGCGGTAGCTGTTTAGTCTACAGTAGGTCTACTCCTATGTGTGTGTGTGTGTGTGTGTGTGTGTGTGTGTGTGTGTGTGTGTGAAATGTTTTTATCTCCTACTGGGGAGCAAATATGCATATAAAGCTAGCAATATGTCACCTTGTGGGTGATGCTACATTTTTTCCTTAACAGAAACTGCAGCTTTTATTTATAAAACTAAAAGAGGCAAAAAAAAAAAAAACCCAACATATTTTTAGTTACTGAGGTTAAGGTTAGGGGTTAAGTTTAGGTCTGCCTGTCTCTCTCTGTCTCCGTCTATCTGTCTGCCTGCGCGGGGACTGATTCTTCGGTCCCGTTCACACCTGGCATTAACACGCTTCTCGGGTGATCGGATTATAAGTGGACAGCGCCAAGTGCAGCTGTGGGTCGAATGCGTCTCGTAGAGTAGACACACCGTGATCCGATCACTTAATCCACATTAAGTGGAGGTGGTCTGGGATACATATGGCCGTATCATATTTGTAGTGTGAATGCGAAATCAGCTGCTTTTCAGAGCATTCGTTTATAAGTTTCATTAGCTGACAATGCGATTAAAATGTGTGAAATAGTCCGAACAGGCAGAGGAGATATAAATCGTAGGATGCTTCTGCCTGAAAACAAATGCGGTGGGAGACAGACGTAATAATTGTGCCTGACAGCCTTTCTCCAGCAGAAATTATGTCTGAAATCCGAACTCAAGTGGTCACTGGAGACGCATTCATAATGCTAGGTGTTAACAGCTATGCGTCTCTGTCCGCTTGTGATCCGATCACCCAGAACCCAGGGCCTTTGTCAACGGACACTGTCAAAATGTCGGACATTGTTATTTTTTGTGGTTGAATTAGGGTGGACAATACACTATAGTATGGACAATGTTATAAATTGTAGCATGATACACACTTACTGAGATATTGGGGTATTGTGGTGTCTGTTTCTAACATTTAAAAAAAAAAAAAAAAAAGAAGCAATTCCAAGCTCTGATTGACAGCAGCTGATTTGCACACATTCTTTAAAACCATTTATTATTAAATCTATCCATCCATCCATTTTCTGTACCGCTTACCCTACACGGGGTTGCGGGGAGCCTGGAGCCTATCCCAGGGGACGCAGGGCACAAGGCGGGGGACACCCTGGACGAGGTGCCAACCCACCGCAGGGCACAGTCGCACACTACGGACAATTTGGAAGTGCCAACCGGCCTACAACGTATGTCTGGACTGGGGACTGGGGGAGGAAACCGGAGTACCCGGAGGAAACCCCCGAAGGATGGGGAGAACATGCAAGACAGGAATCCAACCCCCAACCCTGGTGGCGTGAGGCAAACGTGCTAACCACTAAGCCGCCGTGCCCCCCCCATTCGATTTATATTAATTAGAAATTTCGGTACCTATTAATTATAGTAAATAGTATTAAATATAAATCTATCAATGTTTCCGATCGTTTGTTTATGCAGCACTGTTTTGCTTGGATCAAGAGATGTCATGATATTACGGTATGTTTTGTCATATTGTCCAGCACTAGCTTAAATATTATTTGCAAGTCTGATGGCTTTAACAGTAATAAGAGTTGATCGAAACTCGTCTACAACCGGAACCTTCCCAAACGATAGAGGATTCAATGATGCACTTCTATGCTTGTCGCTACTGGACATGTTACTCACACACACACACACACACACACACACACACACACACACACACACACACACACACACACACACACATCTGACACGTGAAAGCAGAAAATAAATTCAGTTCCTCATTTTCCATTTTCCGACTCATTTTCCGTGCTGCAAGTGACTTGAATGCCAGATCTGCTGTGCGTTTTTGATCTCGGCTGGCCCGTGTCTATGTTGCACAGCAGCTGTGTGTTAGATTATATAAGAGTGTGGGCTGGAGATCATACAGACTGAAGTTGAAACAGATGAAGAGAAACACACCTGGCCTGTCCTGCTGCTGCCCACCGCTTGGATGTCGAAGAAATTGAAGCTTTGTTCTATCTGGAAGAAACAAAAACCCCCCAAAAGCAGAGGATTAGATTAGAATGAGTAATGGGTGGAGGTGTTTTTGTGATACATGATAGCAAGATGATACTTTTTTTTTCTTCTAACAAATTATGAATCTTATAAAACACATCTGGAAAACAGAAACAGATAAAAAACAAACAAACCCTGAACTCAACAATTTTTCACAAGGTTCGCTCACGAAGGATCTATGACTGAACCAGTGAGTAAGTACACCTTCTTCTGGAACGTTAAAAGGCAGAATGAAGACAGGATATATAGAGACAGTTTTGCCACTAAGAACAGTCTCATGAAACAAATTACAGACTTGCCTATGAGCATCAGTGATAGGTTAATGAAACTTCGTCTCGCCCTTTCCCCCAAGCGGCACGTAACAATCATTAGAGCATACGCATCCAGAATGAACAGCACAGACCATTGAACAGTTCAATGCTGTACAGTTGCCCTTACCAGTGAAAAGTTAATCTTACTGACTTCACTACCCCTGTAACTACCCCTGATGGGAGAGTGAGCTAAGCAAACACGGCATCTGTAAGAAGATGGATAGCAATTCGGGGTAGTGGTACCTCAGTGGTTAAGATGTTGGACTGCTGATCGGAAGGGCGTGAGCTCAAATCCCAGCACTATCACGCTTGAGCAAGGCCCTTAACCCTTAAAATGTAAGTCGCTCTGGATAAGGGCGTCTGTCAAATGCCGTAAATATACGTCATCATCCGCCACCATGACATCCTCATTACCAGGGTCATGCAAGAAGCAGCATGCTGGACAGACCACAGGTTCGTCTGCACCCGTTTGAAGTTACATATCGCTCAGTACCACTGGAAACATCCCAAGCCCCTCCTTATAGCCGTTAATCTTGCCAAATTACAGCAGCCTCAATACCATCACATGTCTAGCCTTGACAATAAACTCTCCGACACTGGACTATAGGGATATGTACAGAGATAGCAGTCAGTGCTTGGCCCCAAGAAATGGACTAGTTTGATGAGAACAATTGAGGACTTGCTTGCTAAAAAGAACAAAGAATTCCTGTGAATCATTGTCAGAACTCTGGATCATCCTCAGAAAAGTAGGATGCCCACCCTCATCCGTCTGTTCCGTGATGGCATGACAAGCGAGGTCTTCTCTGAGGAAGAGAAGCGTAAAACAAGGATGCTTCCTCACAAATGCGTCCAGATGCGTCCTCTCTCCAAACAAGTGCTCCTGCATGCTGTCAAGGACCTAGACCTTGGTATCTACATAAGATACCACCTGGACAGGTTTCACAGCCATAATCAAGATGCTGTGGAGGCTCATTACTGAAGCACTGTTTGCTGATGACTGTGCCATCGTGGCCCACCGAGAGGACCACCTACAGACTATTGTCAACAAGATCTCCGAGGCACAGCACCGCATCACCAATAAAGGCCCCCTCCTGAAGAATGTGCAGAGCTTTAAAGGGGTCATAACATGATTTTTAATGTTTTCCTTTTGTTTGGGTGTGTAATGTATCTGTTTGTGCATGTATAAGCTCTGCAAAGCCCCAAATCTCATAGTCTCCACCAAAGGGATTTATTTTATCTAACAGAGGGCACTGCTCCAGACCTGCCCGAAACGCCTCGTTCAAAGTCCAGCTTTACTTCCGTAATTTCTCTACGTCACAAAGTGCACTATCAGCATAATCCCGCCCAAAGGCAGGCACGAAGAAAGAAGGCGAGGCTTCAGTGAATTCAGGTGCCATGTCGTGGAGACGCTGTGTGTTTCAGTGCGACAGTAAAACCTCTTTGTTTAGCTTTCCGAAAACGGACGAAATCAGTGGTTACTGTTTATTTATAACGCTGTTCCTGAGCAGTACGACCCGAACGCTTGCACGGCGCATTTTATGGAGGACAGCTTCCTGAGCCTGGAAGAGCACAAGGCCGGCTACACACAATCGTATCTGAAAGAGAGTTATAAAATAAAAACTTACCGCTGTGAAACGTTCTGCTCGAGTCATGCTTGCAAACTTACTTCCGCTTGATCATCCGCATTTTCCGAATCTGACTCGGGCTTGAACTGATACGGTAAAACCCACGACATGTTTCTTAGGAGCTTATAATTGCTTTAGCTTTGGAGGCTAACCCAAGGGGCGTTACATTTCTGACACTCGTGAGGCTTTTGGCCAATCACAACGCAACGGGTCAGCTGGCCAATCAGAGCACTCTGGGCTTTTCGGAAGGAGGGGCTTTGGAGAGATCGGAGCGTTTCAGGTAGCCTGGGAATAGAGGTACTGCAATAATGTACATTATTTGACAAATAATGTGTTTTTTTTTAACATTAAAGCATGTTAACTTATTTTATTCCACCCGATAAACAAAATAATTAACGTTTAAAAACGTTCAAAAATCATGATATGACCCCTTTAAATACCTAACCAGTGATGGATCCTTTGAAAAACAGATCTCAGCAAGGATCCAAGAAGCCAGCCAGGCGCTTGGACATCTCTAGGCCAAAGTCCTGTAGCACAAGGACATTCCACTCCAGAGAAAGTTGAAGGTTTATAATGCTCCGGTCCTCCCCTCAGTTTAATATGTCTGTGAACCCTGGACCCCATACCTCAGGTATATCAAGCAGCTGGAACAATTCCACCTCTGTACTCTATGGTCGACCATGAAGATCTGCTGGCAGGACCAAATCATCAACCAGGGAGTCCTTGTCAGTACTAGCTCTGCGAGCATCAAAGCGAGGATCCTCCAAGCCCAGCTACAATGGACTGGCCATGTTACCTACATGAACCAGTCCAGAATTCCCAGGCAACTGATGTACGGAGAGCTTACGCGAGGAAGCCGAAAAATAGATATAAAGACAATCTACATATACATATTAAACAGGCAGAGCTCCAGGACTTCCTGGTGCACCCTGACCAGACTAGTAGCTGGGAAACTTGAAGAGGATTGTCAACAACACTTACTAACATACTAGCATACTTACACAATTTGTCTTGGGTTTTCCTTTAATTTGTCACCCATCTGTATGGTTCAGTTGGATTTTCTGTAGTGTGGCGTATAATGTAATTAGCACACTAAATGCAAGCATCAGCAATGTGTGTGTGTGTGTGTGTGTGTGTGTGTATGGGCATGTTTTTATATCTTGATTGGGACCAAATGTCCCCCCACACAAGGAAAAGAGGGTCCTTACAGGCATAGTAAGAGAAATATGTGTGTGTGTGTGTGTGTGTGTGTGTGTGTGTGTGTGTGTGTGTGTGTGTGTGTGTGTGTGTGTGTGTATGTTAGTCATACATGAGCTCTATATTTGTACATTTCTCACTAATAATGAAAGCACAGCTGATGTTAAAAGCAGAAACAGTCAGTAAGGAAAGAGCTACTAGTCTAAGTGTAAGCATTAGTGTGTGTGTTTATGTGTGTGTGTAGTTGGTTTAGAGAATTTTCCCATGAACCTGCAGCGGGAAGGGAAGCAGTGCCAGGTTTAAACAGCTGGATACACTGACACACACACACACACACACACACACACACACACACACACACACAGACACACACACACACACACACACACTAATGCTTACACTTAGACTAGTAGCTCTTTCCTTACTGACTGTTTCTGCTTTTAACATCAGCTGTGCTTTCATTATTAGTGAGAAGTGTACAAATATAGAGCTCATGTATGACTAACATACACACACACACACACATACACACACACACACACACACACACACACACACACACACACACACACACACACACACACACACACACAATCAGAAATAGGGAAATAGTGTGAGTGTGTGAGAGAGGGTGGGAGAGAAAATCTTGTGGTAAACAGGATAAAGCATGTCTGGGAATTCTCTCTCTCTCTCTCTCTCTCTCTCTCTCTCTCTCCCTCTCTCCCACACACCCACACACACACACATACACACACACACACACACACACACATTACCCGACCTTCCTTCCGTCTCCTCATACTCAGATTAAATGTTGTTGCCTTAGGTTACAAGAGCCTGAGTTGATCATCACGAAGGCCTATACACACACACACACACACACACACACACACACACACACCCACACACACCCACACACACCCACACACACACACCCACACACACACACACACACACACTCACCCTAGCAGGAACTCGAGCTGACAGGAGAAATGCCCGATGTGGAGCCAGAGCCTGGTGGGACAGGGAGACAGGGATGATAATTAGTGCTTTTATATTATTTACTGTGATATTCCACACACAACATATACAAAATGAATCACTTCAGGACGTGCTGTTATAGGAAACTAATCAATGAAGTGGTGGTGTGATGAAGCATAACAGCATGTCCCAAAGTGTTTAATTCCTCTCATTTTCCCAGAAAACTTGCTGACTGTTACAAAGCGCTTGCACTGGAGACTCCTTCCATAAACGTTCAGTAACAATAACGAGAAACGTCCCTATATTAACAATGCTATGTTTTTCTTTGTTAAATAACAATGCATTTATTATTAGACTTAGATCATGTGGCACATCGACTACCCCCCGTTTAAGGTGTTACTACAGAAACAGTAACATATTAGCGCAAGTGCAGTAATATAAACCTGTGATTTGAATTACAGACTGTCAGAGCTGCTGTTATAGAAAATGATACCACAGAGCTGTTGAACTCTCGATTCTGATTGGCTGACAGACGTTCTGAAGTGTGCAATTATTATTTTTTTTCAGTAAATGCGCAGCAAAAGTAGTTCCAGGCAGGTCTTGACCGTATTACAGTTCCATATCACTTCGCAAAGTTAACTGAAATAACGGAAAAGTTAGCCTACAGTCCACCACAGCACACAGAGCTAACAACAAACAAAATGACAGAAAATTTCAATTTTCCAGAAATGTTTAGGAATAATTAGGAATAACTGACGACGGGCCGTTCAATTATTAGAAAAATAATGCACACCCGGGGTGGTAATGC